>OU343224.1:352275684-352321535 GCA_910596185.1 Chrysanthemum makinoi | reverse complement strand
GATCTTTCTAATAAAACCTTTGTCGTATTGCAAAACTCTTTCTTCAAGCAATACAAGATTGTTTTTCAAATCTATTTTTCATCAATCAGTGAATCTTAATTCGCTGGTTCACTCACTCCGTGTTGTCTTCTTTGAGACGTTCCGGTTTGAGAACAGCTGTGAAACCCTGTCAAGGAGATTTTTCATAATTATACTTGATCACAGGCAGTACTTGTACTGATCAAAGGGGAACCGTGGGCCGTGTATCTCAATTCAACGAAAGTGATCAAAGACACTTTCGTGTGTTTTATTGCTAACTGTTTGTTTGTAGGTATATTTGGATTTGGACGGTTGCTGCTGATCGAATTGAGAAGTCAATCCAAAGCCGCATGCTCACAGCATCCACACTTAATTGAAGAAATCATGACTGATGCATATCTACATAACCTGGCTATGATATTTTTATACTATGCTTCTGCTACGCTGCTGCAAATATCATGAACCAGTAAAGCTTCCGCTACTCTGATGAAAAGATGTCATGATCCTGAAAGTGAGAGCATGTCAGTCCGAAAGTCACAACATCACATGAAGGCAACACTACAAAGGGTGATCCAAAGATTTGCTGTGGCTAATGATCTCAATGAAAGCTCGAAGATCATCAAAGATGTGGATCAGTTAAAGGCCTCCACTTAAAGTACAAAGCATTCGGACTTTGAAGTTGCACTACTTAAGCACAAAGATTGCGGAAGTGAAGAATTAAAGTCTACGAGCTTAAGACTGAAGATAAAATAGAATGCTAGAATTCGAAATGTAAAACATGGGGTGACCTCCCTTAGGGGGAGATTGTTAGGAATTAGAAATTCCATAGTGAAGAGTCGGTCACCCCAAATATTATCTAGCATAAGTTAGCTCGTAGACATATCGTTATTTCTCCTCCTCCCAAATTATAGTCCCCTTTCTTTTTCGTCTTTTACCACTTTGACCTTATTTTTTTTTTTGTTATATAATATTTGTGCAAAATTATGAATAGTTTTTAGTTTTCATTGGTATAATTTTCATCAACTATTGTATAACATAAACGAAAATATTTATGTCAAAGTTAGAGAAAGACCAAAAAAGTCAAACGGGGACTATAATTTTGGGACGGAGGTAGTAGTTTATTTATTAGTTTGTAGCAACACCGTGGAGGAAGGACGGGTCTTTACCCACTGTATACCTGATCCACAGGCCGATAGAGGTCGTTGTGTCTGTAAGTATAAATACCCCTTCCATCCATGGAAGGGGTGGTGCTTCATTCAATCTAACCTTTTACATTTGAGAACCAAGTCTCTACCAAGAACACCCAACTCTCTAACTTTCTCTCTCTAATGGCTAACATGTATTTTGATCATCCAAGACCACCCGAATCATCAACACAATAATATTTGGATCCTACAAAATCCTTCTTTGTAGTTTTCAAACATACACGGATCTTATCAAGTTTTTAAAGTACAACATACTCTAAGAAACTTGGTAACGAAGCTCTGATACCAATTGTGGAAAACTAGAAGGGGGGGTTGAATAGTTTTACCAATTTAAAACTTTCTTTTAAATATTTAGATCGACTTATGTCAATCTATTTGGTTGTTTATGTTGGACGTTGATAGATAGATATATAAACGTGTAATGAAAGATAAAGAGTAAGGAGCACATCACCACGACACAAGTATTTATAGTGGTTCGGTTACAAGGATACCTTCCTTGCCCTACTCCACTCCCCGTGTCACCTACTCGAGAGTTCGTAAACACTACACCAATCTCCTTATGGTGGAGAAGCCTTCACAACGTCGCTTACACATTTTTCCGGTACAAAGCTAAATACCGAGTTCTTTCACACCAAGGCGAACCACACCTATCACAACGTCGCCTACCCTTTATACGGTGTTAGGCTAACCACCGAGTTCTTTCACTCCAAGGAGAACTAATCCTATCACAACATTGCCTACCCTTTATTAAGTACTAGGCTAAGCACCTAGTTCCATTATTATGGAAGAACTACTACCCATCACAACACAACACCTAATCTTAAGGAGATCCACTCCTTATTACAACACCATCAAGGATATCACCATCCTTGGAAATAAACTAATATAATATGTATAACGATGCACCTCATCGATTATACGACCTTGGCATTCTTCACTAATGCCACTTGATTTGATTCCTAGGCATTCTTCACTAATACCTTTGACACAACGCTTGGCACCTCTCACTAATGCCTTCGTCTTGACACCTTTAGCATTCTTCACTAATGCTTTTGACACAGACGTTAAGCATCTTTCACTAATGCTTTCGTCTTGACTCTTTCGGCATCCTTCACTAATGCCTTCAACACAACATCTACGGAGGAAGAAAGAACTATCAACAAGAGAACCTCAGTTGTCTTGATGATGACGAAGCATGGCAACTCATGGACTTGAGCTTGCTCGACTTCAAGAAGTGGTGATCTCGCCTTTAAGAGGAACCTAGAGAATCACACAAAAACAAAAGACAAACTACATAGAAAGATCCCTTAAGATCAGTGGTTAGAAGGGTATAATACTTGGAGAAAGTATGTGTAAATGGCTCACTATTTATAGAGGAAAAAGTTCACTGTTCCCCAGATGCCACGGATCCCTCCCACAAGGGATCCGGCTAGCGTAAAGCTAGGGATCCGTGGGACGCTCCTCTTTGCCCATGGGTATTTTTGGTTATGGGTCATGGGTCATGGGTCATGGGTTGATCCATGGGTTTCTTTCTAGATACAATGTATCTCTAGAATACAATGAACCTAGTTAACTAGTTTGGACAAAACCATGGGTTATGGGTCAATACCATTTGTTAGTTTTTACCCATTTTAGTATATACTTGTTTTTACCCATTTTAGTATATACTTAGTTAAGTATGTGTTAGCCCAATATGTAAACACTAGTTGTTGTACATATGTATATCTAAATCATAAAATCACTTATACTTGTTTTAGTGTTTTATGTGAAAACGTAAGTGTGTTAGAAAACTATTGGCTCAAACAGTTTACGTATTTTATTTGTTTCGTTAAAATAATTTTACGTTTGTTATCGACAAAACATTAGAATATCGTAAAATATAAATAAACGTTTTCACGGCTTATTTGTATTAACATAGCGGAATAAAATAGAGTGTAATGAACTTATAAAAATTATGAAAATACATTTTGTATAAGTATCGGGTATATTGTCCATGCATGAAAATCGTTTAATAGTTTTTATTTAATTAAGTTATGTAAAATAATGAATAGTGGAAAGTACAATAATGAATATTAACTTTTTCGAGGACTAATTTTAAAAGTTCGAGTTCAAATAATAACCTAAAAATGCGAGTTGTGACAGTCTCCACCCGTTAAAACAATTCAATCCCTGAATTCAGCTCGATCGTTCTACATACATACGTTCTCGTGATCAGATTTGATGAGGTAAACTTTCCCAGTTTCGAACATAGCCCTCAAAAGACATTTAGGTGATCGATTCTAGTTTAATCTCAAAACTCATCAGACAAGAACTGTCATGAGATTAAACTAAATCGATTTGAGTAACAACTTGACTCTTAGCTTGATTTTCGGAACTCATCAGACAAGAACTGTCACTAGATCAAGCTAGAAGACAAGTTGTTAGAAAGGAATAATTCAACATCTTTGGAGGAGGTCTTTTAAAAGAATGGTTCGATTGTGAAACTGCTTACACTAATCAAATCAACAAATAGTGGTGGCTTAGATTACCGAGGAGGCAGTAAATAATTTAGCATGGACAAGGCACAGTGACCAATAAACACTTATGACCGCTCAAATAGAGGAGCTAAATGATAGCTCAAACAGAGGAGCATAAATAGTTGCACACAAATGAACACATATGTAACCAAAATAAAAGGCACACTCGGAACAAGATATAATGAAACATGGCAAGGCACAACATAGCAAAGACTAAGCACAATGACTAACAAACATGCTCAAAGGATATAAAATAGTCAATTAAGGCGGAACATGTCATAATAAGGAAAAATGCACAGGCAGTCAACAAACACAAAGACATGTAAAAGCAATGAAGATAAGGCATGCCTAAAACTAATAGTGGAGGTCTGAACTATGATGTACAATGCACGCAAGTCCTAGTGTGCATTTCAGTGATCCAAGTGAAAAGTCTATAAATTTGAAAAGGTAACCAATCCCAGCCCTACATGATCCTTTCCAAATTAGACATAGTTGATCAGGCTATGTAATTGAGGATTAGTGATGTAACGCTCGGGTTAGTTGGACTCGTATCATATTCGGTACTTTATGAAAAAGTTATTTTGGTTATAGTTGGGGTTTTTATTTTTGAAAAACCGGCATTCTCTATAACCTTTGGCTCTGATACCAATCTGTCACACCCCGCCGAAGGCGGAAACGCGAGGTGTAACGAAATCAATATACATCGCAAAAGATGATAGAACAATACCGAACATAATAGTATATAAGAAATCCCAACATTTACATTGTTAATACAAGATTACATTGTTTTTAGTCTGACATATGACAATTATGAAATCCATGAGATGTAATAACTTAGGTTCCACTTTCACTTGATCACCTGAAATGCATGAGAAAACGGGTCAACTATGAAAATAGTTGGTGAGTACACACGTTTGATATAATTTGAAAACCTTTTTAGAGAAAGAGTCCATAATTAAAGTGAGTCCAAAGGCTTTGAGAAAGGTCCAAAAGCAAAGACTTTGTCAAACCATTTAGTTGCAAATCCCGCCCATACAAGACTTTTAACCTATGTTTTCACAGACCATTGCGTAAAGGGTCGAATAGTTTAAGGTCAAGCACGCGTTGTCCTACTAGTTCACAATAAGGGCACATAGCATATATCAAAACCGTCTCCGAACAAGGGAGACTTTATAGTACTGCTCCGAACATGGGAGGCTTTAGATCGAGAACGCTCCGTAACATAGTGAGACATTCTGCTCCGGACTTGGGAGGCTTTAGATTGAGAAAGCTTCGTAACATAGTGAGACGCTCTGCTCCGGACCTGGGAGACTTTAGGTTGAGAACGCTCCGTAAAATAGTGAGACGCTCTGCTCCGGACCTGGGAGGCTTTAGGTTGCTCCGGACCTGGGAGGCTTTAGGTTGCTCCGAACAAGGGAGAATTTTGGCTGCTCCGAACGCGGGAGACTTTATGTCAAGGACGTACGGTCCATTAAGTTCAAACAAGTCATAAGTTCATAATTAAGTCCAAGAGTCTAAGTCAAGTTCAAAAGTTCAAGTCAAGTTAAAAGGTCAAGACAAGTCAAACGAGTTCAGAAATAAGTCAAAGATCCAATATCAAGTCAAACAAGTTCAAAATACTCAAAGGGTTCAATATTATGTTAAAAGAGATTAATTATATGTCAAAAGGTTAAAATCAAGTTAAAAGAGATTAATTATATGTCAAAAGAATTAAATCAATTTAAAGTGTTTAAATATATGTCAAAATGATTAAATCAAGTTGAAATGTCCAAATATATGTCAAAAGGATTAAAATCAAGTTAAAGTATTCAAATCTATGCTAAAGGTTCCTATCAAGTTAAAAGTGTTCAAATATATGTCAAAATATTTAAATAAGCCAAAAGTGACTAAATATATGTCAAAAGAATTAAATCAAGTTAAAGTTGTTCACATCTATATATCAAAGATCCAAATCATGTTAAAAGTATTCAAATATATATCAAAGGCTCAAAATCAAAACAAGGGGTTCAAATAATAGTGTTCATATATAACAGTCAATTTAGTTCTACCATAATCTACTTATGAGCATAAAAAGCGCAATAAAAGTTCAATAAATTCAATGTATTGCAAAACTTATAGTTTAAGTATGGTTCATGCATTCCACCCAAAAAAATGATTTAAAATAGATAGAAAAAAATGGGTTCGTAAATACTCACCTTAAACGATGTAACGATAAATGACGAGATATGAGATAACGAAATAACCGCGAAAATCAATGATCTTTGGTGTAAATAATAAAACAAAAATCACAACCAAGCTTCCATATAAAAAACCCATCCTTATAATCCCTTGAACTAGCTAAATATAACTTAAAAACTCTTGCAAAAACTTCAAGAAAAACCCATAGAAATGAGGAGATTTTGGTGTTGTTTAATGGTGATTTGTAGTGAAATTGAACTAAAGATATAACTAGCATGCTAAACCTTTCAACAATAGATGAAAACAATTTAGTAAAAATAAAATGAATGATGGATTTTGGTTGCTTTCTGGTTCGGCAGTTGCAAGTGAAAGAGAAATATGTGTTGACAATTTGAGAAGTGTTGTTATCAAAAAGAAAAGAATGTAAATCGTCTGTATATATCATAATAATTTAAAAAAAAAAGACAAGATCCATAATTTTTGGAAGAAAAAGGTGGAAGGGCGTGGGCTTGTAAGAAAAGATGACAAGTTGGTAATATTTGTTAGATATTATAAGTTTTAATATATAGTTTGATCCCGATAATTGAAAACGTAAAGCTTTTAAAATACGAGAACATAGTAACGGATAACGTAAAAATCCAAAAAGTTATAAAACAATATAACTTGTCAAAATAACTAATTTTAGTATTTTAAATGTGACACACATTTATCGGGGTGTTTAAGTTGAGTATCGTTCCGTAAATAATTAAGTTATCATAATTTTTTAAATATTTTTAAATATATATAATAAAGGTGTTTTAAATACAAAGTAAATTAATACTTGGACTTTTGTAACATTTTATGAAGTGTGAAAATGTATTAAAACCATTGGTGGGAGTATTGTGTGTTTTATTTGTGTGAAAATAATGAGCTAGTAGTCATATTTATATAGCAGAAATCAAGTATGGGTTTTTCACTTAAAAATATATTAGTACATAAATCATTAAATAAGCTATGTAGAGATTGTCAAAATAGTATGGTTGGGGTTGCTTATACGTCCAAAACAAGAAAGAAACAAAAAATACACCGTACCTTGTGTAAGATTTTTGTCCATAAATACCTAGTTATTAGATGTATGTCGTATTTTTAGGTATCAAGTTATCTAGAAATAAAATATAGCGAAATAAAATAGAGTGTAATGAACTTATAAAAATTATGAAAATACATTTTGTATAAGTATCGGGTATATTGTCCATGCATGAAAATCGTTTAATAGTGTTTATTTATTTAATTTATGTACAATAATGAATAGTGGAAAGTACAATAATGAATATTAACTTTTTCGTGGATTAATTGTAAAAGTACGAGTTAAATAATGACCCCAAAAATGCGAGTTGTGACAACTGGATTCTTGCTTAAGTCGATAGCACCTTTGTTGTCACATAGAATGGCTATGTCACTTAGGTGAATGTCGTAGTCAACTAACACTTGTTTAATCCATAGTGCTTATTTGCATGCTTTGCCGGCGGAGACATATTCAGATTCGGTTGTTGATATGGCCAATGCTGTTTGTTTCTTTGAAAACCAAGATGTTAAGCAACATCCCATAAAAGTACATACCCCACTTGTACTTTTTCGGTCAATGTAATCACCTGCATGATCAGAATCTGCATATACAATTGTTTCTACCCCCCGTAACCTTAGGATACCATAATCCTAATTGAGTCGTACCCTTAATGTATCTAAATATCCTTTTGACGGCTTCTAGATGTGATGTTTTAGGATCTTCTTGAAACCTAACACATAGACAAACACTAAACATGATATCCGACAGACTAGCCGTGAGGTAGAGAAGACTACCAATTATGCCACAGTATTTTGTGTTATCAACGGATTCGCCGTCTTCATCTTTTGCGAGTTTAGTGTCGGATGACATTGGTGTTCTTATGGGTTTTGACTCTTCTAAACCAAATTTCTTTAACATCTCCTTTATGTAATTAGATTGATTAAAGAAGATACCATCTTCTACTTGTTTGATTTGTAGACCAAGAAAGAAACTAAGTTCTCCCATCATACTCATCTCGAACTCGTCAGGCTTAATTTTAGAGAAATCATCACACATGTCTTGACAAGTAGATCCGAATATAATATCATCTACATATATTTGAACAATGATTATATGTGACTCTCTTTTCTTAGTAAAAAGTGTGTTATCAACTAACCCCATGGTGTAGTTGTGATTGATTAAAAATGACTTGAGTTTATCATACCAAGCTTTTGGAGCTTGTTTAATACCATAAAGGGCTTTCTTTAACTTATACACATGTTTAGGTTTTTCAAAATCGATGAAGCCCGGAGGTTGAGCTACATATACTTCTTCATTAATAAATTCATTTAGAAAAGCACTTTTGACATCCATTTGATAAAGCTTAAGATCATTAGCACAAGCATAAGTAAGAAGTATTCTTATAGACTCTAATCTAGCCACGGGGCATAGGTCTCATCAAAGTCTATTCCTTCTTGTTGATTATACCCTTGGGCAACGAGTCTAGCTTTGTTTCTAGACACTACACCGTTTGAATCTAACTTGTTTTTATATACCCATTTGGTTCCTATTATGGGTTGATTACTAGGTGGAGGGACAAGTGTCCAAACATCGTTAGAAACAAATTGATTTAACTCTTCTTGCATGGCCATTACCCAACTTTCATCTTTTATGGCTTCTTGTGTATTCTTAGGTTCTATGGTTGAGACAAAACAAAATAGGCTACTTTGGTTTTGGACTTGAGACCTTAAGGTTCTTTCGTTTAGCTTTCCTATGACCTTATCTACGAGGTGATCTTTGGACTCTTTAATATTTATGATTTCATCATCTAAAGTTTATTCTTCTCCGTTTGTCTTTTTCTTTATTACAATAGCTTCACTCTCGACAATCTCGTCATCAACAAGAGGTAGAGTAGGTTTGGGTGGACTCTCATCAAATTTTATGTTTAATGACTCTTCAACCTATATTGTTTCTTTATTTAATATGACGTAAGCTTTGCTATTAGGAGAGTAGCCTAAAAAGATACATTCGGTTGATTTAGGATCAAATTTTGTAAGGTAATCTTTAGTGTTAAGTAGAAAACATTTGCTACCAAAGACTCTAAAGTGATCTAAGACTCGATTAAGTATGTACGTTGCCTCGAAGTAACTCGTATGGAGTTTTTCCTAAAAATGGTCTAATTAAGACTCGATTAAGTATGTACGTTGAAGTATCAACGGCATTGCACCAAAACTTTTGAGGTATGGATTGCTCATTTAGCATGGTGCGACTCATTTCTTGTAGGGTTCTATTCTTTCTTTCACTACCCCATTCAATTGTGGAGTGCGAGGAGCCGAGAAGTTGTGAGTAATACCATTAGCGTCACAAAAGGCTCCAAATTGCACTTCATTATCGAATTCCCTGCCATGATCTGTTCTAATAGACACTATAGGACTTCGTAATTATCTTTGGATTTTCTTACTTAATATTTCAAAGTGATTGAACGTTCCATTTTTGTTCTTTAAAAATTTAGTCCAGGTGTACCTAGAGTAATCATCCACTATAACCAAAGTGTAGTAGTTGCCTCCATAACTTTGGATAGCGGATGGACCAAATAAATCCATGTGTAGTAACTCTAGACACTTAGTTGTAGAGACTATGTTTTTAGCTTTGTGACTAGCATGGACTTGTTTTCCTACGTTACAAGCATCTCAAAAGTGATGTTCATATTTTAATTTTGGTAGATCTCTTACTAGATATTTGGATGATAGCGATTGAAGAAGTCGCATATTGGCATGACCCAATCTTCGATGCCATAAGGTTGAAGTATCATCCATAGAAGTAAGACAAAGTTTGTCTTTAGATTCATTACCAATTTTAATGACATAGACTCTATGTTTCCTAATTCCTCTACCTTTAGTGATACCGTTTTTTAATATCTTACTACCGGTTTCGTTAAAAAGTACGTTGCACTTTTTATCACATATTTGTCCTATACTTAAGAGGTTAAAGTTTTGGTTTTCTACGTGACACACATCGTTAATGGTTAGAGATTTGTTAGAAATTGTACCTTTACCGATGATTTTGCTTTTGCTATTTCCAAATACCACATTTCCTCTATTGAAGGATTCATATGTGGAGAATAGATCTTTATTGCCAGTCATGTGCCTCGTGCACCCACTATCCTTGATCCACTCATCCAAATCTAGGTCGACCTTTAAGCACACCTAAGAAAACAATTAACTCAAAAGTTTGGTCCCCATTTGTTCATGGGTCCATTAGTGTTAAACATTCCATTCATGTTAGACATATATGGATAAGGTGAGTATGCATTCCATGGTTCAAAGTTTTGAAATGGAAAGCCATTTTGCATATTTGGATTCCATCCCATTTGATGGTTGCTTCTCGGATAAACATTATTAGGTCTCCTAGATGTGTTCGGTTTTGAAAATGATGGACGTTTGTTTCTTGTAAAACTTTGATTATGTCTTGGAGGTGGTTGTCTAATGGTAACATGGGTTGGTTTCTTCTTATTAACAATAACAAAATCAGTTCTAGATGAGGAAGCTATATTATTACCACTGTTTGCTTCAGCAGACCCGCGGATCCCTGGCTGTACACAAGCCGGTTCCCTTTTTGTGGGATCCGTGGGATCCGTGACTACAGTGGTTTGTTTTTCTAATGCTTTTACGAATTGTGTTTCTCTTTTTTCACTAGTTTTCGCATTAAGTTCCTAAAAACCTAGACCTTTTTGGTTGTTTCGCTTTTAACACTATTCAATATCATATCTAAGGTATTAGTGTTCATTCTAGCAATCTTAGAGTCTAGATGATCAACTAGTGTTTGAAGATGAATGCAAAGTTCACATTCGCCACTTGCTATCTTCCCCTTTTCTAGACGTTTTAATTTTGCCTTTAACTCTATGACTTCCTTTTCTAAACGTTGGTTTTGGTTTTTCAAAAACTTGTTTTCGTTGATTACTTTTAAACTAATTTTGCAAAGTTTATCATATTCATTATGCAATGAGTCATCATCTAATGATGAGCTACTAAAGTATTCGTGACATACTACGTCATTTGCCATGAGACAAATTTCTTCGTCCTCCTCCTCGCTCATTCCCCACGAACCACTCACGAATGCTTTTTGATCATCGCGTTTGGGACACTTGCTAATAAAGTGGTTTGGGTCCCCACATTTAAATTAAGCGCGATCATCCCTTGCCTTCTCGTCCTCTTTGCTTTTTCGGAATCCTTTCTTGTCGTCATATGGTTGTTTGACGTATCTTCCCTTTCTTCTCAAGAACTTTTTGAAGTCCCTTACCGCCATGGCATAATCCACGTCATCACTATCCGAAGAGGAGTTCTCTTCATCGCTTGAGACCTTCTTGGCTTTAAGGGCGAGAGATTTGTGCTTCTCTTTCACTTTTGAGGCTTCAGAATCTTTAGCAAGGACAAGCTCATAGACCTTTAAGTTGCCTATGAGTTCATCAAGGGTAAGGATTGTCAAGTCTTTTGATTCTTCAATTGCCGTCACCTTAGATCTCCACTTGGATGGAAGTGCCGTTAGATATTTCCTAACATGATTACGGAAAGAAAAAGGTTCATCAAGTGCTTGTAAAGATGTAATTATAGTATTAAAATTAGCAAAAGAATGATCTATAGTTTCCTCATCCGATACTCAAAATTGTTCTTATTGTTGAACAAATAAGTCTATTTTATTGTTTTTCACTTGTTGATTACCTTGATGAGTTACAACTTAAGAATTCTAAATTTCTTTAGAGGTTTTAAGCATGGAGATTCTTTCGAATTCCTTTTTGGGTAAAGCATTATATAAAACCATTTTAGCTTTACTATTTTTGGAAAGCTTTTTCTTAATATCATCGGTGAGTTTATCATGAGGTATGTTAACTAAATTTCCATTTTCATCTTTTTGCAGCGGCTTCAAAATCGCCTTCAACAATGATGTACCAAAGATCAATATCTTTAGACTTCACATGCATTTTGAATCAATTTTTCCAATATATAAAACCATTAGTTTCAAGTAGTGGAGGTCGTTGCATGGATTGCCCTTCCTTGTAATTTTCAGAAACCACAGTGATCGAAAAGTTTTTAAAATACGGTTTACTTTAAAACTTTTTGATGTGCTACGTGTGTACAAGTTTTAAATTTATAAAAGGTGAATTACAAATATTACCAATAACACATACGAGCAAGTATACTCGTCCGTTATAGCAAGATTATGAAGGTAAGTCGGGATCGTTCGCAGGGATTTGAGTGAATCTAAACACAAGTTTGAATCAATAGAGTCTATCCAAAACATATAACAAAGCAAATAGATATAATGAAATTCAGATGATTAAAAACTACACTTGCTTAAACTAGTTTCATATTATAGATTAATGTGATTGTGTTAACCTCTTAACATGTTGGTTATGATAATTAGTTTGGGGACTAATCTATTGTTCTTACAAGTTAAACATTCGTCAAGATTTTAGTTCATAAAAACAAGCATTACGTTTAACCAATCAATTCAAGATCAATTCAAGTTTCATAAGTCTACATACATAAACTTAAAAACAAAAACATCCACTTGTTTCATCAAATTGCTTAAGAAATGGTCAATACAAAAGGTAACCGATCATAGACAAAAGGCTACAATTGATTCTCAACAACTAATCTTAAGACCTTTTAGATGTTTCCAACCAATCCAATTTGATAATCAAAAAGTGTTTCTATTACAACCACACCTTAGTTCCTTTGTATAATCAAGAATAATGGGTAAAACAATCATCCATAGACAAAATGATTATGACTAGTTGAATAACAATAAGTTCTTTCGACCTCTACGATACTATCAACTAGTCAAACTTGATTAACAAATGTCACTATGAAACTTTAGCACAATTGGATCTTATAATCAACTTGAAATTGAATTAAAACATGTTAACACAATCACTAACTAATCATATGACAATCAACATCATTTAAGCAAGTGTATAAAGAAACTAGCCACTCATAGCAAACATAAACATAAACTCAGAACTTTGAACATTAGAAAACATGATTAAAAGTCTTACAATGCTTGGAATGAGATTACAAATGGTGAAGTAATGATTCCCAAAGTATTGGGGTAGACTTCTTGGTGATTTGGCCTCCAAATGTGGAACTTCTAGAACTCCAAACTTCCTGTTAGGTCACTAGTTTTACAAACACAAGTTATATAGAAAGGAGATGAGGCGATTGAACAAGATCTAACACATATACAAACAATAATAAGACCGGTTATGCGTAGGCATATGTGAAAGAAAGAAAACTTGAACAACCAACCTTCAAATGAAGGTTATTACATGGTTTATATAGGCAAGGAGCTAGGTCAACACTCCCTCTCCTTCCCTATTCCTTATTGGGCTTGGGTCAAGCTTATGGGCCTTCTACATAAGCTTGACCTTAAACAAACATAAAGGCCATAATAAAGCTACCTATTACATATGAAATATAAATACTTGAAATACTGTTTAGGAGTGATTCCAACAATCTCCCCCTCAAGTATATATGAATGAAAACGGTGAAGGCGTTGATGTAATAGTAGCATGACGCCTTCTGACATTCTTCTTTCTTGTGAGAAGAATTGCCTTGATTCGAACAATCTCCCGAGTGTAGAGAGATAGTTATCTTTGAACAGTTATGCTTTGACGTCATCTTTAACTTTGTTCTTTGATCATTGTTCTTTGTGGTGAAAGTGATAGTATGTTGTTGTCACGCTTCAGTCTGCCTCAGGTCTGCTTCGTTGCTCCAGTGTCTCCACGTCATTCTTCAACATGCTCACCGCTTTTGACGCTTGGAAATCAATAATCTTGATGAAGTTCTTTAAATCTTTGACTTTGTAGATTCTTTGGTTTGACGAAGAATCATTCTGACTGTTGTGTTGCATTGAGATAGAACTTCCATTAGTGATGATGTTGGCGTGAGCATGAGAAGAATCAGAACGATCATCCCGCTCCGGAGCTTCCATAAGAAGAAAACATTTCAAACGGTTAGTAATAAGCGGTTTCCGGCACTTACAAGTTTGAACTTCGAGAGTGTTAACAACATAGTGTGAAACACAACTCTAATTCTTACAAAGGCCGTTCCTGAATCGGAGTCCCACAAGTGAGATAACACGATGTACCGAAGTACACCTACGATTCGATGAGTCGCTGAGGTACACCGAAGCATCACCTCACGACTGTAGACCGTTTGAGACCACTAAGCGCAATCCACGGGAGTTGCCGAAGCGACTGCTGGTGTCTGTTTGATGTTGATCCTGGCAGGAGTTTCCATTCAATCACTGAGGATCACAGATGTGAACCTCTCATAAATGTTCTCGACTGACGATTGCTAAGATCGTGAAGGACTCGATATAAACCACTGATGATCTTATTAGTTGATCATCAAGTGATTAAATGTCAAGTGTTCCTAAGAGATCTTTTGATGAATCTCGTGGCTCTAGACTCAATAGTGCGTTTTGGTTTTCCTGAGCGGAGACTAGGGAGAGGGTCTCCTTCTTCAATACCAGGAATCTCTAGGAGAAAGCCGATAGTTTACGTAGGGTTCCCTGTGAGAATGAAACAAGCTTCTGTTGAGAGAAACTTGAGTGGATAAGAAGGTTTAGTGCATGCGTCACTGGGTCCATGACGACTTTTAATCTTCAATACCGGTGTCACTAAGTGACAACCAGTAGCATATGAATTGAACCCGGTGTCTGCCCTAAGTTGAATAATCTGGAGGGCTATTTCTTTTCACCCTTTTCTTTGCATTTCTTTTTAATTCTTCAACTCCTTCTTTCTCCGATTCTCATTTTCTCCTTTTTACAATCATACCTAAGGACTTCTAAATACTAACTATTTGTAGTGTCCTTGGGTAGATCCCTCCGGCTCTGGCGGATCATAGGACGGTTATTCCTAACCTTAGTCACCTTATAACTCCATGACTAACCTATGTTTGCCATTAAAACCAATGTATGAAAAAATGTCTCTCAAAGGGTTTGTTAATGAAAAAACATGTTTGAACCATTGTGAGAGATGATGTTTTGCATAAATACTCCCCCTCCACATGTGCTTAATAGTTTTAATGGTTAAATGCACAGTGAGGAAAGAGCGCGCACTTTTTTGAATTGATCCACTAAAGATAGACAATCCCCCGCGAGACACGGTTACGTTGCATAGTTAAAGAGTTACATTGTCAGCTTTTAGGTGACAACTAGCTCTAATAACTACCTTGAAGGTGTAGACAAACCTTGGAAGGTTGTCAAACCCGTCGGAGTTCATGTCTATCAAAAGTTTCTCGAATGGTACATTCTACTCAGACAAGTCCTTTGCGAGACACGTTTACATCACTAGCGAACTAGCTTGAAATTATTACCCGTCCAGGACAAGTCTTTTCGAGTTACTAACGCTTTAAGTATCGTCAATTCGTTGGTTAAGTTCGAGGTACACAGATTCATTTGCATTTTGTACAACATATTTCTTATCACACAATTTTCTCCCCTCAAAAATGGCATATTAAAGTGTTATTTTTGAAAAGTTGAGAATAAATATGACCATTTCGAGTGTTGCGGAAGAATGACCACTGTGAACAATTTGTGAACAAAGTTTCAAATACTACCCCTCAACAAGTGATATAAACGGTTGAGGTTTTGAAAGTCTTAAGGGAAGTACTTGTTCTTTTGAGCAAAACCTTGAAAATGAAAGGTTTGATAGGTTTTACTCAAAAGTAAGAAGCTTTCGCTCTTTTTCTAAGGATTGTGGCCAAGCGCACCACGGGTCCTTTCTTGACCATTACGGGTTGTACACATCGTTATGTGTGCACAAGCAATAGACATATTAAATCACACATCCAAAATTATATGAAGGAAACAATTCAAGGGGTACCAGGAGTTGCAGTGATATTCCCAGGAGTGCGCAGAGGGCGTTGAAAGCCGGTGATGTTTCTCCTGGGTCGACCACCAACATAGCTCTCCAATCGTCTGAACCGATCCCTTCTGAACAACCGTTCATCAATCATGGTGATGATCCTTCTCACATCCCTCCTTTCCTGAGAATTCCAGCCCTTACGAGACCCAACTTTCAGGCGTATATCCTTCAACCTGTACGCTAATCCATCCCTAACCAGCTTCAAAGTATGATCCCCAAATTTCTGAAGATCACTACACGCCATTAAGCAGTTTCTTTGAAGTTCACTGCGGTAAACAACTCCGAAAGGTTTGCTGATGAGCGTATATTGAGGTAGCTGATTGAGATCGGGAAGAGTAAGCATTGGAGGAGTGAGGTTGACACGCGCTCGATAAGATTCAACAGTCATCTGGATATCTTCAACACGTTCTTTGATCACGATGCGTCTAATGAAGATGAGAACTGACTTGATAAATTCACGTTGAACTTCAGTCGAGAATTGTCTCATACGACCCTGTACTTTGGCAAGGTACATGTCTTCGATGTCGTTGAGGGACAAGTTCTCAAAGTCAGCCTCGGAGAATCCATAGTCCTGTTCATCTTGTCGTTTGACTATGATATTCTTTAAGAATGTGTAGTCCCACTTAGACTTGAGATCAATGTGTTTGATGGCCACGATGTCCTTAGAACTATACACTGCATGTTGAGACTTCGAACCAGGCACCAGCTTCTGTAGTAGTTTCTTCGGCGTTCAGGCCAATGATGAATCCCATACAATGCATCTTGGTCGTATGCTTGCACGCTTTGTCGAAAACAAGTGATTTGCACGTTCTCGATAGCTATGCAGTTTGAGTAAATAGCATTTGGGGAATGGAAGAGTCAATGATGTGGTGTATTTTCGCGAACCATCGCTACCGTGTAAGAGAAAATCCAGGTCTCTGTTAAAGAAGTATCGGAAGGGAATCCGTGGTTCGTCTGTTTGGCCAATGGTTGGTAGGGGTTTGGTCCAATCGGTGTAGTATGGAGGGTTGTCCCTTTGTGTGAAGTCAATGTTTGCTTCCGGATTGAGCCAATCCATGTCGTTAGACATAGCTCGAGCGATGTTCTCAAGATGATATTCGACCTCGACAGCGCTGTCTTTAAGAAGTTGGAATGCTTCATTCTTGATTCGCTTCAATTCAGATTTCGTCATTTTCTTCACATGGAACTTTTCTTGCAAAAGTTTTGCGTGCTCCAATGTAGAACCGTCTACCAATTCTTGACCTTCATCGGGGTAGGGAGTTTGATTGACAAGTGTGGAGAACCATTCAAACTCTTCGGTTTTATCGTCATCTAGCCATGAGACAACCTGAGTCGTCTTCTTCTTCTTTTTGGAAGGCCTTGATGATGATACCGGTTTCTGCACTTGTTTGGGTGAGGTGGGTTGTTGTCGGGGCTCAAGGACCTCTTCATCGTCACCACCCGTATACTCAAAGTAATCACCTTTTTTTATGAGTCGGGGGTGGTAACTCGGAATCGTCCCGAGGTTTATCAGTAGAAGACCGAGGTGGAGGAGACTTTTGTTGAGAAGAAGTTCGTGGTGGAGGAGGTGGCATAGAGGTAGATTTACCGCATCGCTTATGACGCTTTAGGTGCGAGAATCCTTATCCTTAGCATCGTCATCTCTTGGTCGTTTGGGTTGATCGGCTGACTCCTTGCATGATGATCTGAGTTGAAAATCAAGTAGATTTTCGAAAATTTAGCTTCATCCGATGTAAACGTTCCAGATCGCTTTGACATTTGTATCACAAGTTTAGCGATTAACTCGGATTCAGAGAGATCAGCTTCTTTGGCCATTGTATTTTTAACCAATGCTACGATGTTAGGGGTGAGTTGTCTGGAAAATATTTCTCTAGTCACACCGGGGACAGTGTCGAGAAGAAACTTGTGAGTATGATCTCTTGCTGTCTTTTCCAGTTCCTTTTGGACTTTAGGAACGATATCCTGAAGGTACTTGTTAGTGTAACCTTCGATCATTTCGTTCAGTTCCTCTTTACGATGACTCTTCATGAACTTCTGAACAAATTCCTTTCTTTCTCCATCTTGTCATGCTCGTCATACATATGCTGTATGTGATCAGCAAAGAAATTTAGCTTTTGTAGAGCACGTTTTTCTTTCTGACTTGTTTGACAGCTTTGTGAATTCGTTTATGAGCTTGAGAAATCCAAGATCGAGGTGGTTTCTTCACTGATTTGGATGATGATTTTGTTGATCTTTTGATGGTGGTGGTGATGAGTGAGATGAAGAATCTGATGAGGAGGGGACATGAGGAGATTCGGGGTCCTTTGGAGGTGCAGATGTATCCTCCTTGGAACGAGTTGGACTGTTGAGAAGAAAGTCATCATAATCTTCTTCGTCATCATGTCCAGTTTTAGCCTTTTCTTCCGTCCGTTCCTTAGCTTCTTCATCAGCTTTTCTCTTCTCAGTCTTATTCATTTCTGGTTCCTCAATGTTAAGATCAGTAGACTCCTTCACAAGCGTTTGTTGTTGCACAAGAGTGGTGGCACCGGATCCCTTATCGGGTTGATTAACCGCATCAGGACCTGGTGAAGAGTGGACACACCACTTTCGATCCGCCGGGGCCACCCATTTGATCTTTGCAAATTCTTCACTTTTGAATTTGTCTAACTAATTTAAACTTCTTCCTGTAGGATTGATCCAGTTGCTCTTCTTCTTCTTCTTCTTCAGAGCTTTCATCATGAGACTCAAGTACAGGAGTCTTTCCTTTTCCATGTTCAGCTATTGGACTTGTAGGTTTAGATGCTGGAGGAGGGGATACGCTGCAGTTCGAGAAGGTAATCTCTTCATCTGTGTCACATCCATCGAGCTTTCGTCCACAAGCTTTCTTTGCGGTTTGGGAATTGGGATGGGAGCAGCTTCCTTAGATGGAACAATCCTCTTTGAAGGAGGGTTCCTCTTGGGGAACTTCCTTTGACTCACAGTACTTGCCGTACTTCCCGCACTTCTCTTTTTGGTTCTCCTTACTGGTGTTCCAGAAGATTTTTCGTCGAGATGACCAACTTTGCCTTGTCTGACTGCTTCCAGATACCTTTTGTACGTTTCCAAGCTTTCGACATCTTCGCTTAGAAGGAAATCGGCAGCACGCACCTTGTTTCTTTTTAGACGTTTCCTTGATTCTAACAGATAGAATGGGTTCCGTCAACATGTCGTGATTGTGGGGGTCATTGAGCCTCTTGGGAATGTCAGGATGAAGTCCAAGTGCTCTCTGGATCAACAATTTAGTATATCGGATGTAGGGAATCTTTGAGCCAAGTTTGTTGAGAAATGACATCATGTCATCCCAAATCGGAGCTTCGATAGCGATGTGTTTCTTGTTGACCAATGCCCAGAATATTTGCAGTTCCATGAGCTTAGGGTGCTCATAGCCGCTGTCACGACCGGAAACAGACTTGGTGATGATCATGTAGAGGGTTCTCCAGGGTTGAGGAATACTCTTAAGCTCTACGTGAGAATGCTTGGTGATTACTCCGGTAGCCTCGTCATAACCGATATTGATTAAGAATTGGAGAGTGAGCTCTTCAGCAGGTGGGGCATATAGTTTGGTTGGATCGACATCGAATTAGGAGAACGTACCCTTAAGTCTGCAGGAGTAATGGTGACTTGTTTGTGATTCAGAGTCACCGTCACAGCAGTTTGTCCTTTGACCCTTTCCATAGTGTTCCGGAACTGTTGGATGTAGATCTCAGGAACAGTTGCAGAGTGTGAAAGCATGTTCTGATACGGATGAGTCCTCAGATATCAATAGCAATTAAACATGAAGATTCAGAGCAAGTGAGGTTGTCAAAGTCAACACGGAAATTATTCTTTCCTATCTTCATTGGATAGCCATGAGGATAGATATCAGCAATGGAGAGAACTTCGGGTGCATCCATATTCATTTGTTCAGCCATGTCGTGATCCGAAATAACATTAGCCAAAAGAACCAACATATCGAAAGACATAATGTTAGTCAACAGAAGGTCTTATTGTCTAGTTATTGAATGTACAGTGTCAATGATTGTTACGAGTCCTAAGTCACTTGTATATTCAATAGTCCAATGACGTCGTGAAATGTTTCGTGAGTTAGTTAACTTTAAGTTTTAAAGTTTATTTTATCACTTATTGTTCACAACATATCAAACGATTTCAGTTTATTAGTGACATTTTAGGATTCGTGATGATATGATTAGTTTATTTACAAGTTTGTACACGTAACAATTCATAACGAAGGTATGATCACGGCTTATGCGTAGGATTGGTAAAGTTATGCGTAGGCGTAAACTTACGCGTAGGGTCTTAACTTACGCGTAAGAAGTGTTACGCGTAGGAAAAAGAGGACCTTATGCGTAAATCTTATGCGTAGGCATATATTAACCTTACGCGTAAGGCTACTTGTAAGAGTTGACCTTATGCGTAGAGGTCACTGCTTACGCATATCCTTCACAGGATACGCGTAGTCCCATATGTAGAACCTTATGCGTAGATGCTACGCGTAAGACTAATCTTACGCATAACAAGCTACGCATAAGGTGATCCTTATGCGTAGACGTATATTAACCTTGATTCTGAATATTTAGTGTTGCAAGCCTGAAATAAAGCATCATATCATCAATGTTAAACACATAACATTCATATTATGACAGATCAAAACACATTTGGACAGTTAAAACAGTTACGCGTAGAACTTCATACGCGTAGACTAAACCCTAAATCTACGCGTATGAGATCTAGCCATGGAATATGCACCAAACATTTTCTGGTAGTTTAAGAGTGTTGAGGAAGTCTATATACCGAGTTATAACACCCAATTCATGGTGAATCAAAAATACCCAAACTTATGAACGTTAAACCCTAATTCCAAATTGTTGATGATTTAGAGTTTCTGGGTGGTTATAAAGCAGGGAAATCATCAATTCATCATCATAAGAACATAACCCAACAATCTTTTTGACCAAAACACTTCACATTCGAAAACACCCAATTCGACATAAGAACCCTAATTTTCAAAAGTCATTGATACGTGTTTCTGGGTGGATTTTGATGGATAAACTGATATCATTGATGTATTTAAAACGTTTTGACATAATCCATTTAACCAAGAGATGAACAAACCAACATTTCTACTGTTGCAGATTTAAATCCCACAGAACTTCTACATTATGAAGCTGATGAACTTGCAATGGAATACATCCTCTTAGGATTACCAAACCCAATTCTTCGTAGTGTTGATGCTCAAAAGACTGCACAAAAATGTGGGATCATATTCGTCTTCTTATGGAAGGATCTGTACTCAATCGGGAGGATTTGGAATCCAAAATTTACTTGGCTTATGAACACTTCATGATTGAACCTGGAGAGACACTAGAGTCCTATCATCATAGATTTTCAGACATCATCAATGATTTGGATAAACACAACATCATCATGCCAAGAATTGCAGTGAATACTAAGTTCCTGAGTAGTCTTGGTCCTGAATGGGAGAAGTATGTCATTTTTCTCCTTCAAGCGAAGAACATGCATCATTCTACCTACGGATTGTTGTACGATTACTTGAAACCTCATGAAAAGGAAGTTGATCGGGAAAGGATTCTCCGTGCTCAAATTGCTCCACCAACACATCCGGAAAATCAACAACAACTTGCATTATATGCTCAAAACCGTTATTCTCCTCAACCAGCAACTCAACCAAATGCTTCAAACACACCTTCACAACAACAACCTCAACAAAATCAATTGGTTCCATACAACAACAATGCTCAAGCATATGTCGGTGAAGCGACTGAGGAAACCGATCCGTTCGAAGCATTGCAACAAGGATTTGTGATGATTGCTAATGCTTTTGGCCGTTACACCAACAAATCCAACAATCGTATTCGTTCCTCATCTAACACACGGACTCAAGCTGTTGTGAACAATGGACGTGTTGAAGTTCAGAATCGTGATTATGGTCGTCCGATGGGCGGTGGTCAAGGGTTTAATGCTGTGGGTAGGAATAACAACAGAGCTCAAGTGGTGGAACAGGAAATGCTCAAAATGGGTTGAATGGTCTTCGATGCTACAACTGCAATGAGAAGGGACACTGGCTAATGCATGCCCAAAGCCAAGGACTAAGGGCGGTGCTTATTTCAAAGAGGCTCTTCTTTTGGCTCTTAAGGATGAAGCTGGTGGAACTCTCACAGATAAAGAACGGAGCTTTATGGCAAATGCTGACTCAGATGATGATATGGAGGACTTGCAGGCCAATGCAGCTGTTATGTTGATGGCTAATATGCAGGCATTACACATGAGTGACACAGGCCCAGTGTATGACACTGATGGCTTGTCTCGGGTACCCGAACAAACCATATTTATCTCTGATCTCATATCTCCGCCAACATCTGCATCCGGCAAGGCTCGGAATGTTCAAAATGAGTCATCCACATCTCATTCCGACGATTTTCAACTAGCCCCCGTAGTTATATTTGATGATCAAGATGACCAACCGGTTTCCCTTGATAATCAAATTGACTCCGTGGTCATACTTGAGGATCTAAATAATGATCATGTTGTGACTCACGTTGAACAAGATGAACCTTTGCCCCATCCAGATCTTGTTCTGTTACTTCAAGACCAACAATCCCAAATTGAAAAAAAAATGCACTGTTAACAAAGGATTTTGAATGTTTACAAAAGCAACTCAACTTTTTCAAAACTCATGAAAAACGTGAAAACGGTTTTGAAGCAGCCTTTGCCAAATCTTATCAAAACGAAAAATATTTAGAACGACAGATGCGTGATCTAGCCGCTTCGAAGAATGCTTTGTTGTCGGAAATAGAACAACTGAAACATGAACATAAAAAGCAAATTAACGCTCTCACCTTGGAAAATCAAAAAGCTAAGGCTGAGTTGTTAAATTGTCAAAAACAGTTCTCTGCATACAAAAAGCATTCAACGAAACGAATAGATGATCATCTTGAAGAAATCATCGGCTTGCAAAACAAACTTAAAGAGTTTAAAACTGTTGTTTACAAACATGGCGAGTCGGTCACAACCATTGAAAAGTTTACTTTAAAACCAAATCCAAATGGATATGGACCGAATCTTGCGGATTACAAACCTAAGCTTTCAACCAAAACATTCAAACCAAATCCTGAAGTTTCCAAGTGCAGAATATAAATTTGATAATTCTGTTATGAATGTTGTTGAATATCATCGTCAAGAGGAATTAGATGCAAGACGAGAGTCGATTAAAATTAAAAACTGTTGTTTACAACAAACCTTTTAATTATTCTAAACCGGTCACTTTCGTCACACCAACGGAGTCTTCTAACACACCAAGAGTTATCATCGAACACACTGAGTCTTCTATTGTTAATCCCAACTTTGCACAAACTTATGGTCCTTTACCTTCCATTAGTGAAGTAAACTCACAACCTGAAAATCGAAAAATTCTTCGATATTTTGACATTTTCATGGTTGACCTCAAAATTTTACAACATGAGATAGAATATCGATCTGAAATCAAAGTTGAACATTTTCAATCGCCTCGGGCGCGAGAACAAAGAGACATTTTTCAGAAAAATCTTTTACCTAATGTTAAAAACTTGAAAAGTTGTGCAATTGCCTGGGAAAAGGATTTTCATAAGGAACTTGGGGTCATGAAAAACGTTTTCGAGAAAACGGAAACATCTATTTCAAACACTAAACGTAAAAAGAAAATGTTAAGAAAAGATGTTGATCGACTCTTGGAAGATGTTATCCGTGCGGATGTTCAAAATGTTGTGTTATTGAATTCGTTGTCATATGCATTTGATAATATCTCTGATACTTGTTCGTGGTAAATGTTGAGCACACTGATAATGTGCTTCAGATCGAGTCCTTAACTGTTGAAAACAAACGATTGTCAAACGAACTTTCAAATGCAATACGTCGTCTTAATTGGTGTCAAAAAGATATTCACGATCAACAAATTGTTTTTCAAAACAAAATCAACCAGCCGTGCAAAACCTTCTGAATCTAAAATTGAGCAACTGGATGATCAAAACGTGTCTTTCAAGTGTCAAATCTCAAAATATGAACAAGAACTTGTAAAAGTTAAAAAGGAATATGGTGTCATATTTGATTTACTTAAAAGACTCGTGATGAAGCATCAAATGAACTTGATCATTATCTTGCACACACTAAAGAAGTTATGCATTTTGCTGGAAATGTTCGGTCTGAAAATCAAGATCTGATTCACACTATCATCAAGTTAAGAGAAATGTTAGGAAAGTATGAACAACTTCCGCCAACAATCATTAAGAGATTAGCCCCCGTAACACTTAGTACTCATGCACCTAGAATCTCTACTACTGCCAAATCACAAGTAGCTAACGTGCTTCCTTCTACTGAAACAGAATAGTTGAGCCTTTTCCAAACGTCCGACTTCACGTACCTAAGAGCACTCAATAGAAGAATAGGAAGTTGCGACCTAAGAAAAGATCAATCAAGAATGCTAAAGTAGAAGAACACCCTAGGACTCTGAATAAGACACACGTGGCCTCCACTATAGATATTGCGTCTAGCAAATGTAATAGAAATAGTGATGTAACTAATGCTAAACCGTTAAGTACTTTTGATATTGTCGATGCACCTTGTGTTTTTTGTGGTAAAAGTATGAATTCTGATTGCCATGATAAATGTGTTGCTAAAGCTATAATCTCTCGTTTAAGGAATCCTAAGAACCGGAATACCTCTAGGCCAACTAATCTTTCTAAGTCTGTGCTTGGTAGACCGCCATCTTTAGATTCTAAGAAACACATTGCTGTCCCTGTAGCTCCAGTTTCACCTCCTAGGAATGTAGTACCACCTAGTGAATTCACTAAGACTAAAGCAAAGAGTAGTTATAGATGGCGGAAATGGATATATAACACACTAGGATTTAAATGGATACCTAAAGCTATTGATGTGTGTATATCTACTATAACTGCTATGGAACCCTCTAACATTTCGGGTTCCACATCTACTTCTATTCCATCTGTGTCGCCTGTGTGTAATGCAGGTGATACAGATCATTCTCTGGATTGTTGATAGCGGATGTTCCCGACACATGACAGGCAATCTTAAACTGTTATCAAACTTTATTGCAAAGTTCATTGGCACTGTCAGGTTCGGGAATGATCACTTCGCAGCTATCATGGGCTACGAAGATTATGTCAATGGGAACATCGAAATTAGCAGGGTTTACTATGTGGAAGGCCTCGGTCACAATCTGTTTCAGTAGGTCAATTTTGTGATGGAGATTTGGAGGTTGCTTTCAGGGAGAAAACTTGTTTCATTCGTGATCTACAAGGAAATGACCTTATGTCCGACTCGCGTAATTCTAGTCTCTACACTATCTCTATGCAAGACATGGTTGCTTCCTCTCCCATTTGCTTACTTCTAAGGCAACATCAACAAAATCTTGGCTATGGCACCGTCGTCTCTCACATCTAAACTTTCAAACCATCACCAACCTTGCTCGACACAAACTAGTTGAAGGACTCCCACGATTCCGGTATTCAAAAGATCACCTTTGCTCAGCTTGTGAACAAGGGAAAGGCACTCGTGCTCATTTTCCTTCAAAGGTGGAACACGCTCTCAAAGCATGTGCTTCATCTTCTTCACATGGATTTGTGTGGCCCGACGCGCGTGCAAACGATCAATGGCAAACGCTACATCTTAGTAATTGTTGATGACTACTCGATGGACTTAGGTCTACTTTCTTCGTAGCAAAGACCAAGCTCCACAAATGATCATCACCTTTCTCACAAAAATACAAGTTCAGCTCCGCAACACCGCCGTAATCATCAGAACAGACAAAGGAACTGAATTTGTTAACAAAACCCTTTGTGAATTCTATGAGAAAGTGGGAATTCAGCATCAAACATCTATTGCACGTACACCTGAACAAAACGGAGTTGTTGAAAGACGAAACCGAACGTTAGTGGAAGCTGCAAGAACAATGTTAATAAATGCTAAACTTCCAGATTACTTATGGGCAGAAGCTATATCTACTGCATGCTATACTCAAAACCGCTCTATGATCACCGAACGCCACAACAAAACACCTTTCGAGCTTGTCCATAATGTAAAACCGAATCTAAAAAATTTTCATGTATTTGGATCTCTTTGCTATCCGAATAATGATCGTGATGACTTTGGAAAGCTCAAAGCCAAAGCTGACATTGGAGTCTTTATCGGATACTGTGATAATTCCAAAGGTTTCCGAATCTGGAATCGTCGTACAAAACAGGTGATGGAAACGATTCATGCTCATTTCGATGAACTTACTGAAATGGCTTCTGAGTATAACAGCTTAGAACCCGGTCACAACCGTAAAGTGAATCTTATGCGCAGAATTTCTACGCGTAAGCTTATGCTTATGCGTAATTTTAGGGTTTTTGCCCAAATGATCTTTTACACTTCACAGTGCAAAAGATATCCAAAGTCGACGTATTTTCAGACTTATCCAAGTAAGAAAACACGGAATAAACCAGGAAAATGAAGATCAAACCAAGGAAAATCTTACGCGTAATTTTAGGGTTTTGATACGCGTAGGATTACTCGTAACTTTGATTTTGCCCAAATGTGTTTCTAAACCAGATTTTTGTTATGGAATAGCTTCAATAGTACCAAAAGAACACAAAAGTGTGAATTTTGATGTACCAAAACTGCTAAACGGGTTACGCGTAGAACGACACCCACGAACAAAAACAAGCTTAAAAACGTGAATCCACGCGTAAAGTTTGAAACTGTTTGCCAAAAACAAGTATTTTAACACCTCAAAACATTGAAAGTACAAGAATCTTCAATTAAAAAGTGTAAAAAACGAGTTTTTAAGATAACCAAAGATTGCGTTATCTTTACGCGTAAGACCCAAAACCAAAGCTTCAAAAACAAACGAGTACACCCAACTATTTAGCGATTGATACCATTGTTAGGTCACTAGTTTTACAAACACAAGTTATATAGAAAGGAGATGAGGCGATTGAACAAGATCTAACACATATACAAACAATAATAAGACCGGTTATGCGTAGGCATATGTGAAAGAAAGAAAACTTGAACAACCAACCTTCAAATGAAGGTTATTACATGGTTTATATAGGCAAGGAGCTAGGGCAACACTCCCTCTCCTTCCCTATTCCTTATTGGGCTTGGGTCAAGCTTATGGGCCTTCTACATAAGCTTGACCTTAAACAAACATAAAGGCCATAATAAAGCTACCTATTACATATGAAATATAAATACTTGAAATACTGTTTAGGAGTGATTCCAACACTTCCATGGACTTATAAGGACGAATTTGAGAGCTTAAAAGCTTCGTTTGATGAGTAGAGTGATTTGTATTGAAGTGTGTGTCTCATATGCTCACAAATGACCTCTACTTATACTAGTTCCAAATCCTAGGGTATTAATTACTGAACTTGGCCTCCAAGGAGTAAGGAAGGGACTAGAATACACCAAGAGAAGGACCTAGAATCGTTTGGATGCAAAGGGTAAACTTAGTGATGAAGATTTGGCAGATGCAGCTTCTCCAACCGGATCGGTTACACGACCAACCGATCCGGTTGGTCTTCTACAAAAGGGCCAACCGTTCCGGTTGCGGGTGGCGACCGAACGGTTGGTGATGGCATTTTGGCATTTTTGGTCATTTTCCAACCGATCCGGTTGCAGTTGCAACTAATCCGGTTGGATTTCCTTAGATACGGAAACTTGGTCTTTACTTCCATTATCTTGTAGAACTTGGTTCTTCAATCACTATGGTCTTTAAAGGTACTTGAGACACTGATTTGTGCTTGATCTGCTTCACTGAAACGGGAATCTTCTATTTGCTGAACATTTCTGTTACGTCACTAGATTTACAACACAAGCTTCAATGAAAGAGATAAAGGCGATTGAACAAGTAAACCAAACACACACACATGTTAGAATGAAATGGTTATGCGTAGAGTATGTGTGAAAGAGTAAATTGAACAACCAACCCTCAAGTGAGGGTTATACAAGAGTATTTATAGGCATGGAGCTAGGGCAACACTCCCACTCCTTCCCTTTTCCTTATTGGACATGGGCCTAAGCTAATGGACCTTCTACATAAGCTAGACCTTAAACAAACATAAAGGCCATAATAAGCTACCTATTACATATGAGTAACTAACACTTGAATAAAGGTTTATGAGTGATTCCAACAATCTCCCCCTCAAATGTTGGTGATGAAAAACGGTGAAGGCGTTGATGTAATAGTAGCTTTGACGTCTTCTGACATTCTTCTTTCTTGTGAGAAGAATTGCCTTGATTCGAACAATCTCCCCAGTGTAGAGAGATAGTTTTCTTTGAATAGTTATGCTTTGACGTCATCTTTAACTTTGTTCTTTGATCATTGTTCTTTGTGATGAAGTGATAGTATGTTGTTATCGCATCAAGTTCCGCCTCAGTGTCTGCCGCTGCTCCTGTCTCCACGTCATTCTTCAACATGCTCACACGCTCTTTGACGTTGGAATTCAGTATTGATGAAGTTCTTTAAGTCTTTAACTTTGTAGATTCTTTGATTTGACGAAGAATCATTCGGACTGTTGTGTTGCTTTTGGATAGAACTTCCATTAGTGATGATGTTGGCGTGAGCATGAGAAGAATCTGCACGATCATACCGCTCCAGAGCTTCCATAAGAAGAAAACATTAAAACGGTTAGTAATAAGCGGATTCCGGCACTTACAAGTTTGAACTTCAAGAGTGTTAACAGCATAGTGTGAAAACACAACTCTAATTCTCACAAAGGCCGTTACTGAATCGGAGTCCCACAAGTGAGATAACACGATGTACCGAAGTACACCTACGATTCGATGAGTCGCTGAGGTACACCGAAGCATCACCTCACGACTGTAGACCGTTTGAGACCACTAGGCGCAATCCACAGGGAGTTGCCGAAGCGACCTGCTGTCAGGGCTATTTGATGTTGACCCTGGCAGGAGTTTCCATTCAATCACTGAGGATCACAAATGTGAACCTCTCATAAATGTTCTCGACAGATTGCTAAGATCTGTGAAGGACTCGATAATGTACCACTGAAATTCTTATAGTTGAATGTCAAGTGATGAAATGTCAAGTGTACCTAAGAGATCTTTTGATGAATCTCGTGGCTCTAGACTCAATAGTGCATTTTGGTTTTCCTGAGCGGAGACTAGGGAGAGGGTCTCCTTCTTCAATACCAGCAATCTCTAAGAGAAAGCCGATAGTTTACGTAGGGTTCCCTGTGAGAATGAAACAAGCTTCTGTTGAGAGAAACTTGAGTGGTTAAGAAGGTTTAGTGCATGTGTCACTGGGTCCATGACGACTTTTAATCTTCAATACCGGTGTCATCTAGTGACAACCAGTAGCATATGAATTGAACCCGGTGTCTGCCCTAAGTTGAATAATCTGGAGGGCTATTTCTTTTCACCCTTTTCTTTGCATTTCTTTTTAATTCTTCAACTCCTTCTTTCTCCGATTCTCATTTTCTCCTTTTTACAATCATACCTAAGGACTTCTAAATTCTAACTATTTGTGGTGTCCTTGGGTAGATCCCTCCGGCTCTGGCGGATCATAGGATGGTTATTCCTAACCTTAGTCACCTTATAACTCCATGACTAACCTATGTTGCCATAAAACCATTTACTTGAAAAATCTCGCACAGTGTTTATGAATGAAAACATTTTTGAACCACTGTTGAGATGAGATTTTGCATAAATACTCCCCCTCCACATGTGCTTAAGAGTTTTAACGGTTATTTTCACAGTGAGGAAAGAGCGCGCACATTTTGAATTGATCAACTCAAGATAGACATTCCCCCGCGAGACACGGTTACGTGGCATAGTTAAAGAGTTGCATTATCAGCTTTTAGTTGACAACTAACTCTAATAACTATCTTGAAGGTGTGGAAAACCCCGAAAGGTTGTCAAACCCGTCACGGTTCATGTCTATCAAGAGTTTCTCGAATGGTACATTCTACTCGAACAAGTCCTTTGCGAGACACGTTTACATCACTAGCGAACTAGCTTGAAATTATTACCCATCCCGGACAAGTCTTTTCGAGTTACTGACAGTTAAGATCTCGTCAATTCTTGGGTTAAAGTCTTTTCACACGAGAGTTCATATAGAAAAACACAACATATTTCTTATCACGTATTTTCTCCCCCTCAAAAATGGCATATAAAATGTTATTTTTGAAAAGTTGAGAATAAATATGACCATTTCGAGTGTTGCGGGAAGAATGACCACTGTGAACAATTTGTGAACAAAGTTTTAAGTCAAGTACTCCCCTCAACAAGTGATATAAACGGTTGAGGTTTTGAAAATCATAAGGAAAGTACTTGTTCTTTTGAGCAAAACCTTGAAAAGTGAAAGGTTTGATAGGTTTTACTCAAAAGTAAGAAGCTTTCGCTCCTTTTATAAGGATTGTGGCACTGAAGCCGCACCACAGGGTCCTTTATTTACAAGTACGGGTTGTACACTGTAATGTGTGTACAAGCCATTGACATAATAAATCATACATCCAATATTTATAATGAAAGAAGCAATTCAAGAGGTACCAGGTAGTCCAAAGATGTCGCCAGAGTGTAATCGGGCGTTGAAAAACGATGATGTTTCTCCTGGGTCGACCACCAACATAGCTTTCCAATCTTCTGAACTGATCCCTTCTATACAACTGTTCATCAATCATCATGATGATCCTCTTCACATCCCTTCGATCCTGAGAATTCCATCGCTTAGGAGACCCGATCTTTTGGTGTATATCCTTCAACCGGTAAGCCAATCCGTCCCTAACCATCTTCAAAGTGTGATCTCCAAACTTGTGAAGATCTCTGCACGCCATCAAGCAATTTCTTTGAAGTTCACTGCGGTAAACGACGCCGAATGGTTTGCTGATGAGTGTAAGTTATGAGAGCTGGTTGATGTCGGGAAGATCAAGCTGCGGTGGAGTGAAGTTGACACGGGTCTGATAAGATTCAACTTCCAGCTGGAGATCTTCTACACGTTCTTTATGATAACTATGCGTCCATGAAGATGAGCATGACTTGATGAATTCACGGTGTACTTCAGTGGAGAATTGTCTCATACGACCTTGTACTTTGGCAAGGTACATGTCTTCGATGTCGTTGATAGACAAATTCTCAAAGTCGGCTTCAGAGAATGCATAATCCCTTTCGTCTTGTCTCTTGACCACAATATTCTTTAAGAGATGGTAGTCCCATTTGGACGAAAGATCAACGTGTTTGATGGCAACGATGTTTTTAGTCTAACACTGCATGTTGAGACTTTTGGACCTGGCAGCTTCGGTAGTAGATTCTTCGGCGTTCCGGCCAATGATGAATCCCATACATTGCATCTCGGTCGTATGCTTCCACTTTGTTGGAACAAGTGATTAGCTCTTTCCTCGATAGCTATGCAGTTTGAGTATTCGGTCGCTGGAATGGAAGTGTCAAGGATGTAGCGTATTTACTTGAACCATCGCCACCGTGAAGAAGAAATTCCAAGTCTTTGTTGAAGAAGTATCGGAAGGGATCCTGGTCGTCTGGCCATCATTGGTAGTGGTCTAGACCGGTGTAGTGTAATATGGAGGGTTGTCCCGTTTGGTAAAGTTGATGTTTGCTTCTGGGTTGAGCCAATCCATGTTGTTAGACATAGCTCGAGCAATGTTTTCAAGGTGATATTCGACCTCGATGGAACTTTCAGAGCTATCTTTTACAATTGAAAAGCTTCATTCTTGATTCCGCCGCAACTCGATTTCGTCATCTTCTTTACTTGGAACTTTTCTTGCAGATTTTAGAATGCTCCAAAGTATTACCGTCTACCAGATCTTGACCTTCTTCAGGGTAGGGAGTGGAATTGACAAGTGTAGAAACCATTCAAATTCCTCTTCGTTGTATCTCATCTAGCCATGATACCTCCAGACGTAGCCTTGAGGCGCCTTCTTCTTCTTTTTCTTAGGCCTAGATGAAGATTCTGGTTTCGTACTTTGTGGGAGAGGGGTTGTTGTTGGGGCTCATGGTATTCTTCATCGTCACCACCCTTATACTCAAAGTGATCACCGGTTTTTTGAGTCTGGGGTGGTGTTTTAGAAGAATCTTGAGGTTTATCTGTAGAAGAACGAGGAGGTGATCTTTGTTGAGCTGGAGTCCTTTGTGGTGGAGGCGGCATTGAGGAATCAAGATGATTCACCGACTTCTTTGTGCGTTTAGGCTCTGATCCTTATCTTGATCTTTATCTTCATCATCTCTTGAACGGTTAGGCCTTATAGCCTCTTCTCTGAATGATGAATTGAGTTGGTATTCCAAAGAATGCTTCAAAAGTTTAGCTTCATGGGAGGCAAACGTTGCCAGCGCTTTGACATTTGCGCTACCACCGTTTACTAATTCATCAGAAGATTGTAGTTTCTTTGGATTGATACTCAAATTCATCGAGTTGATTTCATGGCTTGCTTGGCTAAGTGTAAGAATGTGGATAGTTGTCTCCGGTATACATCTCCTTTGTCGGTTTCGAACGACCTCCATTAAGAACATGTGAGTGTATCCATTTATCATCTCGTCCATGCTCCCTTGAAGATCATCCTTCATAAGCTTCTGTACATACTCCCTTTCAACTTGCATCTTGTCATTCTCATCATGATGCGTTATGGTCAGCAATAAAGTTTAGCTTTTTGTAAAGCATGTCTTTCTTTCTAACTGTTTGACCGCTTTCACTGAATCTTTTATGAGTATGATAAATCCAAGATCGAGGTGGCTTCTTTACTGATTTGGATGATGATTTGGTTGATTTCTTTGATGGTGGTGGTGAAGAATGAGAAGACGAATCGGATGATGAAGAGACATGAGGAGACTCTGGATCCTTTGGAGGTGCAGAGGTTTCTTTCTCCGAGCAAGACTTTCTAGAAGAAACTTATCATAATCAGTTCTTCGTCATCTCCACTTATCTTTCGCCTTTTCTGTCTGTCTTTTCTTTGTCACCCACATCTTTCTCGGACTTTTCTTTAACATGTTCCTCAAATTCATGCTCATAATTTCATCCACGGGCTTTTGTTGTTGCTCCTAAGTGGTGGCACCAGATCCCTTATCGGGTTGATTAACCGCATCAGGACCTGGTGAAGGTTTAGTGCACCACTTACCCTCCGGGGCCACCCATTTGATCTTTGCAAATTCTTTTGCCACGTTGTTGAGTCTAATGAATTTGAACTTCTTCCTGTATGAAGTATCCAGTTGCTCTTCTTCATCATCTGAGCTTTCTTCATAAGGCACAAGTACAGGAGTCTTCCCTTTGCCATGTTCAGCTATTGGACTTGAGGTTTAGCTGCTTTGAAGGAGGTTCTTCGATACTTGCAGATTCAGAGTAAGATCTCTTCGTCTGTGTCAGTATCTTCAGAGCTTTTGTCCACAAGCTTTCTTTGCGTTCGGCTCAGATTTGGAATGGGAGGGTAGAGTAGCTTCCTTAGAGGGAACATCCTTTTTCGTGGAGGATTCCTCTTGGGGATTATCCTCTTGACTTTCAAGTACTTGCCACTTCTTGCACTGCCTCTTCCGGTTCTCCTGTATAGGTGTTCCAAAGACATCGAGATGACCAACTTTTCCTTCTCTTACTGCTACAAGATACCTTTTGTATGTTTCAAGCTTTTGATTTCATTAGAAGGTGATCAGGAGTAACACAGCACCTGTTTTCTTTGTTGACGATTCCTTGATTATGACTGACAGGATGGGTTCAGTCAACATGTCGTGATTGTCAGGGTCATTGAGCCTCTTGGGAATATCAGGATGAAGTCCAAGTGCTCTCTGGATCACAGCTTTGTGTATCGACATAGGGAATCTTTGAGCCAAGCTTTTTGAGAAATGACATCATGTCATCCCATATCAAAGCTTCAATTTTGATGTCCTTCTTGTTGATTAATGACCAAAATATTTGCAGCTCCATGAGCTTGGGATGCTCAGCCTGTCACGACCAGGACTGACTTGGTGATAATGATGTAGAGGGTTCTCCACGGTTGAGGAATGTTCTTAAGCTCCACATGAGAATGCTTAGTGATAATTCCTGAAGCTTCATCATAGCCAATATCCATCAGATTAAGAATTGCGAGCTCTTCGTTAGGTGTGGCATATAGAGTCGGTTGGCTCGATGTCAGAATTAGAAGAACGCCGTAGATGCCTGTGTGATGGTGACGTTTGTGATTAGAGTCGTCACAGCAGATTTTGACCTTTGATCCCTTTGCATTGAATTCCATAATTGTTGTAGTGTAGATCTTGAGTATGTGCTTGAGAGTGTGAGAGCATGTTATGGTATGGATGATTCCTAAGAATATCCACAGCAATCAAGCAAGAAGATTATGAGCATGTGAGGGTTTCAAAGTCAACTCGAGATTGTTCTTTCCATAATCTTCTTGGATAGCCATGAGGAAGATATCAGCAATAGTGAGAGAACAGATGCATCCATTCATTTGAGCAGCCATGTCGTGATCCGAAATAACATTAGCCAAAAGAACCAACATATCGAAAGACATAATGTTAGTCAACGAAGGTTTTATTGTCTAATTTTTGAATGTACAGTGTTAATGATTGTTACGAGTCCTAAGTCACTTGTTTGTTCAATAGTCCAATGACGTCGTGAAAGGTTTCATGAGTTAGTTAACTTTAAGTTTTAAAGTTTATGTTATCACTTATTTAACACAACATATAAGCGTTTAAGTTTATTAGTGACATTATTGGATCGTGATGTTATGATTTGTACAAGTTTGCCGCGTAACAATTCATAATTAAGGTCAATCAAGGATTAGGCGTAAAAGTGGAAAAGTTATGCGTAAGCAGGGAGGGTTATCGCATAGGCGAAAGCTTATCGTAGCATCCGAACTACTGCGTAAGAATAATGCAGCGTAGGACAGGGGACCTTATGCGTAGAAAGCTTCGCGTGAGGCGTATTAAAACCTTACGCGTAAGGCTTACTCGTAGAGTAGACCTTATCGCGTAGAGTCCTTGTTTACGCATATCCTTCACGGGATACGCGTAGTCCATTGTAGAACCTTACTGCGTAGACATGCGCGTAAGATTTCTCTTACGCATAACATGCTACGTAAGGTAATCCTTATCGTAGAGTTGCAAAGAACCTTGATTGAATTTTACTTGTAACAAGACTGAAATAAATTCATCATAGCATCAATATTAACACATACATTCATTCTATAACAGATCATGGCATGAAGCATATCAAGCGGTTTAAGCGTAGAAATTCATCGCGTAAGTCAAAAACCTAATAGTTTAAAATTACTAATGTTTAGCCATAGGATTAGCACCAAAGTTTTTTACGGTAAGTCAGGATGTCTATTGAGTTGTCTTAGCCAAGTTTAACATCAATGTGTTGAATCAAAAGTACCCAAACCGTATGAACATAAACCCTAATTTCCATTTTATGAATCATTAGTGTTTCTGGGTTGTTATAGGGCCTAGATATGATTAATTCAACTTGACTACAACCTTCTACAACAATCTTTTTCACCAAAAACATTCACATTTGAAAATACCCAAATCAACGCATAAACCCTAATTTCAAAAGTCATTCAATTCGTGTTTACGGTGCGTTTTGATGATAAAATAGTTTTTAGTATGATTAATTAAGCGTTTTGACAATCACTTAACCACAAAACCACACATTTGATTTGTGTTCATACTGCAGCGTAGAACACAAATCACACTCAATCTCATATTTTGATCGTTGGATTTGAGTGAAAATCAAAACCCTTGTTTAAAAACTTGTAAAGATTATTAAACCACTTACAAAATGATGATCCAAAACGGATATGAAGATTGATTTTTGGAAGTAGGATGATTTAGGTGATAATAATAAATGTGAAGTGAAAGTTAGGTGGAAGAGTTTTATTAAAATAACTTTAACTTTTTAGTTTTGTCCCTCCACCTTTTCCTTTTTCATCAAAGCCATTTTAACTTCCATTTTTGGTTACCAAACAAAGATTTTAAGAAAGAAACTTGACGACACTCCCCTTTGACTTAAGAAAATGATGAAAGGTTATAAATTTTAGTCCGAGGAGTGTCATTGAACCAGAAAAATTTACCACCATTGATAAAAGAAACAACCGGGATAAGATAACATGCAAGTACACAGATGTTTTGAAGCAGTTAAGTAATATTTTCTCCCCCTCAACACTTGATTGGAAAAATAATGAATTTTGAAAGATTAAAGTGTTGATGAAAGAAATGTACTTGCCATGTTGAAAGAAAAATAGATAGAAGAATATTTTTGTTGTTTTATCGGGTTTTATATTTTTGTATTTTGTTTTTGAAAAATTATTTACAAAAGAGATTTTTGGTGTTTGACGAGGTTTTAAAGGCATTTTTAGGAGGTCATCAAATTCCTCTTGAGTCAAACACCTCATACCAATCCGGTGGACCAACTCATTAAACCTAGCGGGAGCAAAGGCTTTGGTGAGAAGATCTAATTGGTACTGTACCCACAAAATATAATTCAACGTACCATGTTCCCGTGATCCTTGATGAAATGATACGAAGATCGATGTGCTTTGATTTAAGTCTTGGTGAGTTGCACGGATCGCAATGGCACTCCGATTGCGCAGCATCGGGATTACATCAAATCGTAACCATAGTCTTTGAGTTGTGTTCTCATCCAAATGACTTGAGCACAACACGCCGACATGGCTACATATTACGCCGGTTGATGAGCGATGTACAATCTTGATTCTTCGATTGCCATGACACCAGTTTATCACCAAGAAATTGTAAAGCTCAAGAAGTACTTTTCCGTGAGTCTAAGCATCTGGTGTGCGTTATCGAAAAAGCGATTAGTTCAAAACCGAATCCTTGGATACGGATCCCAAATTAATGGTTCCTTTATGGGAGAGATTCTTTTAGCCTCGAGTTTGGTTGATGTCGCGGCCGATACGAGGAGCAAGATATCGGCAAAGACAATATCAGTGCGCTGTTTGTTAGATACATGAGAGACCCAATAATACTACTTATTGGTAGGGTCCACCAATTTCCCATGTAAATCAGCGTCTAGCTTCTTGGTATGAGCCATTGGTGTGGCATAGGTGTCACAAGTATTCATTCCAAATTTGTTTAACAATTCAAGGGCATATTTGGACTGACTCAAGGAAATACCACGGGGTGATTGATGAACTTGTAGTCCTAGAAAGAGCGTAAGTTCACCCATCATGGACATTTCAAAATGTTTTTTCATTAGTTTTGCAAAAGCGATTGAGTACTTTTTATGTGTAGACCCAAAATGATGTCATCCACGTAAATTTGAACAATTAAGATATGTTCCCTGTGATATTGTATGAAAGAGTTGGGTCGACGAGACCTTTGGTAAAATTATTGGCAATGAGGAAAGATGATAGCTTATCGTACCATGCCGGAGGAGCTTGTTTGAGACCATCTGAGCTTTGTTAGGTTTGTAGACATGATTAGGGAACTGCGGGATCAGAATCCATCGGTTGGTGACATAAACCGTTTCTTTAAGTTGTCCATTGAGAAAAGCGGTTTTGACATCCATCGAAAGACCGTCATATTCATATGAGCGCATGAGAAATATCCGAACGACCTCAAGGACGAACAGCAGAAGATTCTTCAAAGTCAATACCCTCTTCGACGATAACCCTTAGCCACCGGGCGTGACTTATTTCGGATAACATTTCCTTCACATCCATTTGTTTTCCAAATCCATTTTAGACCAATGGCGTAGACCCTGTTGGTCTTTCAACCAGTTCCCATACTTCAAGGCGTTTGAATTGGTTGAGTTCTTCTTGCATGGATTCAATCCGGTTGTCTTTTGTCATTGCGTCTTTGATGTTTTAGGTTCAGTTGGCAGACGGTGAGTGCATAAATGCAATGTTCACCATCGTGTGAAGACGTTGTCGTAACGCTGGTTGATTCGGGTTGCCAATAATATTTTCCAGAGGATGGTCTTTTGTCCATCTATGTGTGGAGGTTGATGTTGGTATACATTGTGCAGATTTTGAGGATTCAAATGGCTTGTTGAAGATTCAGCGACATCTGGTGCAGCAGTCTCATTAGCAAACGGGTTAAAGAACGCATTTGGATCAAAATCTGCGGGTGGGGGTACTTCATTGAACATCATCAGCGGTTCATCATTGTTAGGCGGTTTGTTCAACATTGTTGTGGAGTCAAGCTGGTGGTGCTTCTTCAACCATAGTTGTTGTAGCGAGTGTATCGGTATATGAGTATTATCAGGTTGGCGTGGCTTGGCGGATACACACGGAGGTTCATCAATATCGTCCTGAACAGAGGAGCAAATAACCTTTCCATTTGTTGTGAGTAATTGGGGGCTTGTTCGGTGATGATGGGGTTTGGGGAAGTTTAAGCGGTTGTGACCGGGTTCCAAGTTTGTTATACTTTCGGAAGCCATTTCCGTAAGTTCATCAAAATGAGCATGAATCGTTTCCATAACAACCTCCGCTTTTGTTAAGCGATTCCCGGTGGGGTCTCAATGTGTTTAGATCGTTTGGTCATGTTAAATCTAGAAAGGTGTTTTTGTTGTGGCGTTTTGTAATCATAGACGGTTTTGAGTATAGCATGCAGTAGATACGACTTACGCCCATAAGTAATCTGGAAGTTTAGCATTGATTAACATTGTTCTTGCGGCTTCCACTAACGCGTTGGTTTAGATCTTTCAACAACTCCGTTTTGTTCGGTTATGCGTGCAATAGATGCGATCTTTGAATTCCCACTTTCTCATAAAATTCACGAAGAGTTTGGTTAACAAATTGATTGCCTCTATGCATTCGATTTGTCGAGCGGTGTTTCGTAGCTAAACTTGTATTTTCGTGAAAAAGGTGATGATCATCTGTGGAGCTTGATCTTTGCTTCGAAGAAAGTAGACCCAAGTCCAGTGAATAGTCATCAACAATTACTAAGATGTAGCGTTTGCCATTGATCGTTTGCAGCGCGCAGGGCCACACAAATCCATGTGAAGAAGATGAAGCACATCTTGAGAGCTGTGTTCCACCTTTGAAGGAAAATGAGCACGAGTGCTTTTCCTTGTTCACAAGCTGAGCAAAGGTGATCTTTAGAATACCGAAATCGTGGGAGTCCTTCAACTAGTTTGTGTCGAGCAAGGTTGGTGATGGTTTGAAAGTTTAGATGTGAGAGCGGCGGTGCCATAGCCAGAATTTTGTTGATGTTGCCTTTGAAAGTAAGCAAATGGGAGATGAAGCAACCATGTCTTGCATAGAGATAGTGTAAAGACTGGAATTACAGAGCGGACATAAGGTCGTTTCCTTGTAGATCCGAATGAAACAAGTTTTCTCCAAAGCAACCTCCAAATCTCCATCACGCTGACCTTGAAAGCAGATTGTGACCAGGCCTTCCACATAATAAACCACGCTAATTTCGATGTTCCCATTGATATAGTCTCAGTAGCCCATGATAGCTGCGAAGTCATTCGAACGGCGGTGCCAATGAACTTTGCAATAAAGTTTGATAACAGTTTAAGGTTTTGTCATATGTGGGAACATCCGCTATCAACAATCCAGAATGATCTGTATCACTGCATTACACCTGAGCGACACGGATGGAATAGAAGTAGATGTGGAACCGAAATGTTAGAGGGTTCGGAGAGCGATTATAGTAGACATACTCACATCAATAGCTTTAGGTATCCATTTAAATCCTAGTGTGTTATATATCCATTTCGGCCATCTCCAACTAGTATTTGCTTTAGTCTTAGTGAATGCACTAGGTGGTACTACATTCCTAGGAGGTGGCTGAGACTCTGAGGGACAGCAATGCGTTTCTTAGAATCTAAAGAAAGCGGTCTACCAAGCACAGACTTAGAAAGATTAGTGGGCCTAGAGGTATTCGGTTCTTAGGATTCCTTAAACGAGAGATGATAGCTTTAGCAACACATTTATCATGACAATCGGAATTCATACTTTTACGACAAATAACACAAGGTGCATCGGGCTGAATATCAAAGTGCTTAAAGGTTTAGCATTCGTTACATCACTATTTCTATTACATTTGCGAGACGCAATATCTATAGTGGAAGCAACGTGAGTCTTATTCATAGTCCTAGGGTGTTCTTCTACTTTAGCATTCTTATTTGATCTTTTCTTGAGGTCGCAACTTCCTATTCTTCGATGTAGTGCTCCTAGACCGTGAAGTGCGGACGTTTGGAAAAGACGCAACTATTCTGTTTAGTAGAAGGAGGCGCGTTAGCAACTTGTGATTTGGCAGTAGGGATTCTAGGTTCACGATTACTAAGTGTTCTGGTCCTATTCTCTTAATCACAGTAGGCGGAAGTTGTTCATACTTTCCTAACATTTCTCTTAACTTGAAGATAGTGTGAATCGGATCTTGATTTTCAGACCGAATATTCCAGCAAAATGCATAACTTCTTTAGTGTGTGCAAGATAATGATCAAGTTCATTTGATGCTTCATCACGAGTCTTTTGAGTAAATCAAATATGACACCATATTCCTTTTTAACTTTTACAAGTTCTTGTTCATATTTTGAGATTTGACACTTAAAGACCGCGTTTTGATCATCCGTTGCTCAATTTTGGATCGAGAAGTTTTGTCCGCATAGCTGGGCGATTTTGTTTTGAAAAACAAGTTGTTGATCATGAATATCTTTTTGACACCAATTAAGGCGGCGTATTGCATTTGAAAGTTCGTTTGACAATCGTTTATTTTCAACTTTTAAGGACTCGATCTGAAGCACATTATCGGTGTTCTCAACATTTACCACAGAATCAACAATATCAGCAGAGATATAATCAAATGCATATGACAAAGAATTCAATAGCACAACATTATGGACATCAGCACAGATGACATCTTCCAAGAGTCGATCAACATCTTTTCTCAACATTTTCTTTTCACGTTTAGTATTAGAAATAGATGTTTCGTTTTCTCAACGACCTTCATCAATCCATGTTCCTTATGAAAGTCCCTTTCCCAAGACAATGCACAACTTTTCAAATTTTTAACATTTGGTAAAAGATTTTTCTGAAAAATGTCTCTTTGTTCTCGCGCCGGAGGCGATTGAAAATGTTGAACTTTGATTTCAGAATGATATTCTATCTCATGTTGTAAAGTTTTGAGGTCGACCATGAAAGGTCAAAATATCTAAGAATTTTGATTTTAGGGTTTGAGTTTACTTCACTGATGGAAGGTAAAGGACCATAAGTTTGTGCATAATCTGGTTGGGGATTAACATTAGAAGACTCGAGGCGTTTTATGATAATCCTTAGTGTGTTAGAAGAATCCGTTGGTGTGACGAAAGTGACCGCTTTTGAATAATTAAAAGGTTTGTTGTAAACAACATTTTCTAATTTTGATCGACTCGTCTTTGCATCTAATTCCTCTTGACGATGGTATTCAACAACACTCATAACAGAATTATCAATTTTATATTCTGCTTTGGAAACTTCGGGATTTGGTTTGAATGCTTTGGTTGAAAGCTTAGGTTTGTGTCGGCAAGATTTGGTCCATAGCCATTTGGATTTGGTTTTAAAGTAAACTTTTCAATAGCTGTGACCGACTCACCATGTTTGTAAACAACATTTTAAAACTCTTTAAGTTTGTTTTGCAAGCCGATGATTTCTTCAAGATGATCATCTATTCGTTTCGTTGAATGCTTTTTGTATGCGAGAATTTTTTGACAAGTTAACTACTCAGCCTTAGCTTTTTGATTTTCCAAGGTGAGAGCGTTAATTTGCTTTTATGTTCATGTTTGTTGTTCTATTTCGGACAACAAAGCATTCTTCGAAGCGGCTAGATCAAACATCTGTCTCTCTAAATATTTTTCGTTTTGATGAGATTTGGCAAAGGCTGCTTCAAAACCTTTTCACGTTTTTCTTGAGTTTTGAAAAAGTTGAGTTGCTTTTGTAAACATTCAAAATCCTTGGTTAACAGTGCATTTTTACTTTTCAAGTCTTGATTAATTGCACGACATTCTTCCACTATGGTTTGTTGGTCTTGTATTAAGCGAGCAAAATCTGGATGAGGCAAAAGTTGGCGTGTTCAACGTGAGTAACAACATGATCATTATTGAGATCCTCAAGTATAACCACGGAGTCAATTTGATTATCAAGGGAAACCGTTTGGTCATCTTGATCGTCAAATATAACTACGGGGTCTAGTTGAAAATCGTCGGAATGAGATGTGGGCGACTCATTTTGAACATTCGAGCCTTGGGATTCAGATGTTGGCGGAGATATTAGATCAGAGATAAATATGGTTTGTTGGTGCACGAGACAAGCCATCGATGTCATACTGGCCTGTGTCACTCATGTGTAACTCATGCATATTAGCCATCAACATAACAGCTGCATTGCCTGCAAATCCTCCATCATCATCGAAGTCGGCATTTGCCATAAAGCTCGTTCTTTGTGCGTGAGAGTTCCACCAGCTTCATCCTTAAGAGCCAAGAGAAGAGCCTCTTTGTGATAAGCACTTCCCCTTGTCCTCGGCTTTGGGCATGCATTAGCCAGTGTCCCTTTCATTGCGGTTGTAGCATCGAAGACCATTCAACCCATTCTGAGCATTTTCCTGTTCCACCACTTGAGCTCTATTGTTATTCCTACCCACAGCATTAAACCCTTGACCACCGCCCATCTGACGACCATAACCACGATTCTGAACTTCAACTCGTCCATTGTTCACAACAGTTGATTGTGTGTTAGATGAGGAATGAATACGGTTGTTGGATTTGTTGGTATAACGGCTAAAGGCATTAGCAATCATAGCAAATCCTTGTTGCAATGCTTGAGCGGATCAGATTCCTCATTAGCTTCATCGACAAGTGCTTGAGCATTGTTGTTGTTGTATGGAACCAATTGAGTTTGTTGAGATTGAGGTTGTGAAGGATCATATGGTGTGATTATAGCAGTTGGTTGAGTTGCTGGTTGAGGAGAATAACTGTTTTGAGCATATAAGGCAAGTTGTTGATTTTCCGGATGTGTGGGTGGAGCAATTTGAGCCGCGGAGAATCCTTTCCTATCAACTTCCTTTTCATGAGGCTTCAAGTAATCGTACAACAATCCATATGTAGAATGATGCATGTTCTTCGCTTGACGGAGAAAAATGACATACTTCTCCCATTAGGGACCAAGACTACTCATGAACTTAGTATTCACTGCAATTCTTGGCATGATGATGTTGTGTTTATCCAAATCATTGATGATGTGTGAAAAACGATGATGATAAGACTAGTGTCTCTCCAGGTTCAATCATGAAGTGTTCATAAGCCAAGTAAATTTTGGATTCCAAATCCTCGTGATTGAGTACAGATCCTTCCATAAGAAGATGAATATGATCCCACATTTCCTTTGCGGTCTTTTGAGCATCAACACTTCGAAGAATTGGTTAGGTAATCCTAAGAGGATATATTGCATTGCAAGTTCATCAGCTTCATAGTGTAGAAGTTCCTCTGCATTGGTCGGCCTTGTTAGCAATGTTGGATTGTTCATCTCTTGGTGGATTAGCATTTGGATCTCAGGGTACGATGCAATGTAGGCATCTAAAATGGATCTTCCAAGATAACCTTCTTTAAGAACTTTCCATGTGGCTTCTTTAGATCACAAAACCTAAAGAACCTTATCACCCATTGATCGTAGTTTCCTGGAGTGAGCATTGGAGGTCTATCAAGTGATCCACCCTCATGAATTGATTGTTGGCTGCTTAAAGCTTCACACATCTTTGCAAACCAAGTGGGTTCCTTCATGGTGTTCCTTGATGGATGTTGATTGAATTCATTTGTGTAGGGTTGAACTTGAAGACTTGGTGGTGGTTGAACCATTTGAGGTTGTGGAATTGCACCAAGTTGTGGAGTATGTTGTTGATTAAATTGTTGTTGATAAATTGCTTGTTGTTGATTCCATTGTTGATGTTGTGGAGTTAGTTGTTGTTGACGTTGAGAATAAGTGTAAGGGAAATAGTTAGAGTATGGTGGTTGTGACATGTTGAAAACTTGTGTTGGTAAAATGGATCTTTGTAGTCGAATGAACCTTTGTTGATGAAGTGTCCTTAGGGGTAGAAATCACAAGAAACCAAGTAGGACTTATGCGTAAAAACACCAAAGTTACTGTAACAATAAGAGTTACGCGTAGATTTAGCTTCGCGTAAGTAGGGATAAAAGGCACTAAAGTTATGCGTAGACACAAAGTTAGTAGAAAGTTAGGCGTAGGATTCCTTATCGTAAGACTAGGCTTAGGCGTAAGATGAATCTTATGCGTAAATTTCTCTGCATTAGCTTTCTTATGCTTTTGCGTAAGTTTAGGGGTTTTATCTAAATGATCTAAACAGTTTTTTCTAAACGATTTTTGTTATGGAAAAGCCTCAATATCACCAAAATAACACAAAAGTGTGAAACTTGATGAACCAAAGCTTGATAAACGGGATTCTGGCGTAGAAACGGCGCCTGAACAAAAACAGCTTAAAAACTTAGATCCACACGTAAAGATTGAAAATTTTTGCCAAAAACAAGTATTTTAACACCTTAAAACGTTGAAAGTACAAGAATCTTGGATTAAAAGTGTAAAAAAAGAGTTTTTAAGCGAACCAAAGATATCGTTACTTTACGCGTAAGACCAAAAACTTACTTCAAAAAGCAAACGATTCACCCAACAAGTTGGCGATTGATACCACTGTTAGGTCACTAGATTTACAACACAAGCTTCAAGAAAGAGATAAAGCGATTGAACAAGTAAACCAAACACACACACACACAGTTAGAATGAAATAGTTATGCGTGAAGTATGTGTGAAAAGTAAATGAACAACCAACCTCAAGTGAGGGTTATACAAGAATTTATAGGCAGAGCTAGGGCAACACTCCTACTCCTTCCCTTTTCCTTATTGGACTTGGGCCTAAGCTTATGGGCCTTCTACATAAGCTAGACCTTAAATAAACATAAAGGCCATAATAAGCTACCTATTACATATGAGTAACTAACACTTGAATAAAGGTTTAGGAGTGATTCCAAAAATTTCTTTACTTTCCTTCCCGTTTCCATACGCTTGGATTTATAAACTAGACAAACATCTTTTGATGCTTTAAGCACTAAAATCAACATAAAATATAACCAAATGACATATATAAAAGCACACATACCAGCTACTAGAAACATGCACAATCAGGTGTTATCAAATTCCCTACACTTAAACTTTGCTTCCCTCCAAACAAATCTAGGGAAAACATCCTTGGTACAAGATCGTGATTATGAAAAATGTGATACAAATCAAACTGAAGTATAAATCTACGAGAAGATTCATCAATTATGTTTTACAAAGGTGAAACATCAAGATGTTTGACAATGTCGATGATTTTCTTGCATGATTAACATTTCAAAATACCTGCGAAAAGGAACGAAATATAATTCACTCAATCACTCATTTTAGTGGGTAACAAGATAAATCGTACTCATTGCTTTCAGTCATGTGATTAGATTTATACCATAAGCTTGCAAGAAGCAAAACTCTCCACTTAGAAGCGTGTGAGCACCAAGTAAAACCATCTAAAGAGGTCTTTTATTCCAGTTATAATGATATGGCTTCGGGTTAAGGGTATGGATAAGGCATGGGAATGTTTATAAAATTGGTGTTAAAATAAAAATAAAATCAAGTCTAATACCCGTGTTGCTAGCTACCAAACATTCCACGAACCAATAAATGATTATAGCTTCAATTTCTTCTTTTCCGCTTTTCACAACTTTTTGCTTTGCCATGACAATTGTTCTTCGATCATAGCACATTGGCTATTATTTCCATACTTTCAACACATTTTTAAACATAAACTCATGAAATGGCTCAATCAATCTCACGATCACGTTGCTCATAATCATTTGAACAATCTTCACTTTCCAGGTGACTAGCAACCAACCGTTTAGACATTGATACGGGTTAGGCTAAGGTTTAAAGTGTAAAATGTTTTTGTATTTTCTGGGTGAAGCAAAA
>OU343224.1:352220085-352275584 GCA_910596185.1 Chrysanthemum makinoi | reverse complement strand
ATATTCCAATATTGATACACCTGCAACTAACCTCATAGTTAACCACCAGTTGAGTCTACATAACAATTGAACAAAGCTGCTTCCAACGGTATTTGAACCGGTGATGATGTTCTTCAACAATGAAGTACCCCACCGCAAATTTTGATCCAAATGCGTTCTTCAACCCGTTTGCTAATGAAACTGCCACATCTGATATCGCGGAATCATCTACAAGCCATTTGAATCCTCCAAATCTGCACAATGTATACCAACATCAACCCTCTACACATCGTTGGACAAAAGACCATGTTGTTAAATTGTGAAGTATGTAATTATGTGAATGAATTCTCATTGAAGTGTATGGATTCGCCAAGACATAGTTCTACCGAAGTTATATAGTTATTAGTTTGATTCTCGGATATATTTATTCCGTGATTTTCTATAGTTTGTTAGGATATGTATGAGCTTTATTAGGAAGTGATTGTGTATATCTTATTTAGTTTTACGTTTCTTAGAGAAGAAGTTAGGGGTCCTTGTCTATAAAAGGAACACAATAGAATGAATGATGTACTGGACGTTTACAAGTTATTAATATAACGATCCATAGAGGATCAAAGAGTTCTTAGTTATCCTGTAGCTTATACTCGTGTTTATATTCCGCTAAAGAATACAAGTTGTAGAGATTTTCTTTTAGTTTGTTTGTGATTAGATAAGCAATACTAACGATCTACGGCTTCAATATCTATCAAGGTCTTCTAGTTTTCAATAGTGGTATCGAGCCTCGTGAGAGTCTCTACGATACTAAGGACAAGTTTTTCTAAACACCCATACAACCAAAACAAAACTCACCATGCCTGGTTCAGACGTTGATGTTTAAATCACCAACAACCAAAACTCCACCCATCCAAAATAACTGTCTCTAACAAGCAATGCTAAGTTTTCTACCTAAAAAGGAGGAGTATGATCTTTGGCGATGAAGATGTAATCGGATCTCCAACATTGATGGAATCTATGGGAGATAGTAAAGAAGGGAAACAGTGAAGAAAAACTATCGCTGATGTGAAGGTAAGATGACTTATGTTCCTCCCAAATCACTAAGAGTTATGGTGGTTGGTGAGAGAAACCAAGGTTAAAACCATTCTTCTTCAAGCTATTCCTAATGATCACTTGAGTGATTTTCACCTATGCAAGATGCTAAGGACATATGGTTAGCAATTACATGGTTCAGTGGAATGAGGAGTCTAAGAGAATGAGAAAGTCCATGCCGAGACAACAGGTTTCAAGACTTTCAAATCTCTCAAGAGGAAGAATTCATAAGGGCTATGACAAGTTTCACAAGATCTTGTCGCTTAAATCACGGTGCAAAGCTTCTATAATGATGATTGTAATTCTAAGTCTCGAGGTCTTTACCTCAATCCCACTAAAGTGAGCATTGCTTTAAAAGCAAAATGTGGTTGGATATGCTTACTTTCGATGAGCTGTACAACAAACTTAAAGCTCTTGAACATGATGTAAGAAGTCCTTTTAGATCATCATCTAACGCAAGCCATGCATTCATTGGAGCCCCTACCCTAAGATGAGTTATGGTCCAAGCCCAACTTACTCATCATCATCCTACACTACCACTCCATCAAGTTCTCAATCTGGAGGTATAATGGAAGATGTGCTTGGATCCTTCTTTTCTGATTATGATCCTCAGCAGGAACTTGCCTATGAGGATTTCGATCCGTGGATCCATCGGAGATGGAAAGAGATGAAGTCATGTGGCGGTGGCTGCGCCGTCCACATATCAAGAGGTTTGCGAAAGTCAAGGTGAAGGTTTGCTTCCAAGGAAGAGATCCGTGAGGTTTGACAAAAGGAAGGTCAAGTGCTTCACATGTCAATGAGATGGGTCACTTCCGTAGAGAGTGCAAAGATAGGAAAGTTTGGTGATGAGAGATACTCTACTTATCACAGTAATCAGGGAGGCTGGAACTTCAAAGGGATCAGCAGCCTTTGGTCACTCTTGACAAAGAATGTGGACTGAAGCAACATGAGCAGGAAAATGATGGTCCTGGCATTTGATAATGTTGGTTTGATTGCAAGTCGACTTGTGAGGATAGGCATGATCGATTGCCTTGATGGGCATCTCTCGTGTACAAAACTGTTTGTCTGGTTGTAGTGAGCGTTATAATGAACTCAAAGAAGCTTATGATATTTTGAAACCTAAATATAATGAATGCTTTGTAGAAGAAGCTTATAACAAAAGCTTTAAAAACACTAGAAAGACAAAAAGGTTTGGTTTCAGAAGAATCAAATAGCTTATGATGAGAAAATAAGTGTGTTAGAAAAGGATCTCGAATGTGCTAAAATGAATTAAAAGATCCTGAGAAATTAAGAAGAGCTGATGTAGCATCGTAAAACCTAGAGCTAAAAGAGAAACTAGATGAAGAAATTGCTAGGCATAAAGAATGGTTATTAAATAGAAACAAGTTAGCTAGTCACATCTATGCTAGTCAAACTCCAAATACTTCTATAGTTTAGGCTTTAAGAAGTATGTAGGATTAGAAGCTAGGGATGACACACGCAAATCTACACCGGAAGGCCTAGCTAATTTTGTGAAAAAGGTGCCCTACATGTTTGACAGTGGACCTATTAGAGGTGAGCACATGCCCATTGACCTTCCATTACTGTTGACTTTGATGGATCACACCATCTCTATGGCAAAAAGTCAAATGACTTGCTGCACCTCGATACTTCTTTCTAATGACTTTGTCTCTTGTGTTAATAAAGTGACAAGTCCTCCAGCAAAAGGTCTACAGAGTGTGATTCAAATGACAAGTCCGACCTTCCCAAGTCTTCACCCCCCACCGCACCCAAGACTACCAATAAGCATGTCGAAGGTTGCTGCCAGGAATCCTCTTCCAAGACAGTTGCCTCAAGACTTGCCTTTTAATTCTTTGCATAATAATCTTCAAGTTAAAAACATTTTTTTTCATTGTTTTGGTTTGAATACTTCTGCTTGTAATAGAACATCTTTTGGTTTGAATAAATCTTCTAAAAGAAGACCTGTTTTGTGTGTAGAAGTAAATTTCATTTAATTAAGGATTGTGATTATCATGAGCAAAGGATGGGTAGGTGTGGTGATTCTAGGACATCTAGATCAATGTGGACCAATGTTAATGCTATACCACCTTATGTTCCACAAGCAACTTATACTAATTCTCCTTTTCCTTGGAGAAGACCCGTTGCAAGACCATATGTACAACCAACAAGTTCATATTTTAAGAATGGTTATTGGCCCGGATATGTTGACTTTATGACTGATGGGAAAGGGTGCTGGGATATTGCTATCAAGTCCTCAGCAGGTTGTTCTTGGAATAAAAGGGACCTAAATTTCAATGGAAACCCAAGAACAATAGTGGATCTTATACATCGGCATGGCATAACTCATATGATCCACAAGTGTTTTAAGTCAAGAATGACTTGAGCCTCCAGAGTGTACTAATATTTTGTATATATTTGTTGTAGAATCATCCTCTTAAGCATAAAGATGTTGGCATTGTTGATAGTGGTTGTTCAAGAAGTATGTCAGGAACAGGGATATGATGCATAAATTTGTACCAATTGAAGGAGGAGGCAATGTAACCTTTGGAGGAAGTGATGGTAGAATTACTGGGAAAGGGACCATCAAAACACCTCAACTGGACTTTGAGAATGTATAATATGTCAAGGAACTCCAACACTTCAATTTGTTCTCAGTCTCACAAATCATGATGACACCAAGAACAAAGTACTCTTCACTGAGGATGAATGTCTTGTGCTATCTAAATACTTCAAACTCCCGAAGAAACTTCAATTCTGAAAGTTCCTGAAATCACAATTTTTATACATTCAACTTAAGCGATGTTAAACCGAAGGTGACTTAACTTTTTTGGTGGCTAAAGCATCCTTGGATGAGTCTACCAAATGGTATAGGAGGATGGCCCATGTCAACTTCAAGACCATAAAAAGCTCTCTAACTGGGTCTTGTTGAAGGTCTTCCTTCCAAAGTCTTCACAAATGATCATAAGCTGTGTTGCAACAAAGGAAAGCAACACAGAGCCTCATACAAAGTTGTTCATCACTGTGAGCATTATTTTTGAACCTCTTCAACCGCCTCATATGGATCTGTTTGGTCCAACTCAAGTTCGAAGCATTGATCAAAAGTATTTTTGTCTGGCTATCACGGATGGTTATAGCAAATTTTGTTGGGTATTCTTTCTAAGGACCAAAGATGAAACATCTCTAGTGTTGAAAGACTTCATTACCCTTATTGAAAATCAGTTGAACAAAAAGGTTAAAGGAATTCGGTGTGATAATGGGACAGAGTTCAAGAATGCTATACTTATTGAACTCTGTAGGTCAAAAGGGATAAAAAGGGACTATAGCACTCCAAGAACCCCACAACAAAATGGGGTGGCAGAAAGAAAAATAGGACCTTAATAGAAGTGTCTGCAAGATCAATCGTCTAGGCACGATGAGTGTCTAAATACTCATCATTTTTGTACTGTTTTGAATGCCAAAAACATCTGAAAACACTCATAAATGCATCAAAATGATAAAAATATCACAAACAAGTGTTTTATGTGTTTTAAATGCAAAAATATCAAAATTAGATGAAAAACGTATAAAGTTTGCATAATTGGCGCTTTAGTCCCCAAGTTTCAAAAGTTGTCAAATTCCCTGGTCCTCGTAATTCAAAAACTTGTAAAATGTCATTTAAGGTCCATGGATTCAAAAGTTGTCAAAATAAACCCTTTAAAGTTTAAAATTTACAAAATGACAACTTTAGTCCCTAAAGTTTGAAAATTGTCAAATATAGTCCTTGGTGAATTTAAAAATGGAAATTGATCAAAAATAAACCTTGTACTATTCATAAATGACAAAATTGGTCCTTATAGTGAACTTTTGGAAAATTACATGTTTGGTCCCTTAAGTTTCAAAATTGACATAAAAGGCCTTGGATTTATTAAAAATGGAAAATAATCAAAAGTGGTCCTTGTATTATTCATACTTGGCAATATAGGTCCTTATTATCTCTTTGGAAAAGTGACAGGATCAGCCCTTCAAGAATTCATAAATTACAAATATGGTCCTTGTGTTAATAATACAAAACCAAACGGACCCTATATATTATCCAAATCCAATCCAATATCCACCTGACCCAAGTCCAAAACAAACCCATTGGTGGCCCAATATCCAACCCGACCCAATGTTTAAAGAATAACACGCAGCGTCCTAATCGTTCATCCTCTTCTTCTCCACTGTTTCCACTCCATCTCACACTGCCACTACCACTTGTCCACCCACCTTTCCACTCATATCTACCTCTCACTATCACCCCTCCACCTTGCAAACAACCACGGGCATTAAATGCAAAACCAACTCAAAGACTTTTGGCCAAAAAGTGAAAATCAAAGGTTGTGATCACTTTGACCTATCTAATGGGAAATGATGAGGAGAGAGGGATGCTTTTGGATATCTATTAAAAGAAAAAGAAGCGCAGGAGAAGATCAAGTAGTATAGTTTTAGTTTAGAAAATGTCGAATTAGTTAATTTAAGTTTTCTAGTTTATGTTTAAACTTTCAAGAGTGTTGTAATCTTATCTCAGCAGTATTAAAAACTTAATTTCGGTTCAATTTCAATTCTTGTATTAACGATTTCAGTTTTATATATTTTATTGTTCAAAACTTCAAATTACTTAAATGTTGTATTTAGTTGTTGCTAGGGATTGAAAAAGCTCATATAAGTTCTTATAAAGCTTTTCCAAGCCATTAGACACTTTAAAATTAGCTTTAGATTCAAAAATAGAAAAATACCAAAAATCACCAATAAATTAGTTAAAAATAAAAATCCTATGGAGAAATGATCAAGACAATGGTGCAAAGGTGATTTTGGATTCTTGTTGGTTTAGAGCTTCAGGAAGCCATAGGGTGTATCGCTTATCGCTTCTTTGTTTTGTGCATAATCCCAACTTGTAAGCCATTTTCTTTAAATTTGAATTTCTTGGTATAAGTGTTATGATCTTGATAATTTTAGCTTAAATCTGTTTAAACATAGTTTATATCAGTTAATGAATAGATCACTTAAGTTAAATACTTGTTTTAGAATTAGAAGCTTCAAAACTGCCTCTTTAAGGGGTGTTTGGATTTATTGTTAAAACTGTGCTAGAGGCTTATTGTGTTGTAATTCGTTGTTGTTATAAGTCACTTTAGTGTTTACTAGTTCATTCAAACCTTAAAATCTAGTCCTAGTTTAATAGAAAGTCAAACTCATGGTTAATCTCATTTAACTTGCTAACTGTTGGAAATTTAGAAGACATAATCATGCATATTAGTGTAAAAGTTGTTTATATAGCTTAAGTAAGTCTTATAGTAGCTTAATACACTCAATTAGATTATCTATGATCATTAGAAGTTCATGAAAGTCAACTGAGTTCATAATTTAAAAAAAGTCAAAATTTTCCTTGTAGCTTTTGAATAAACTTTACAATTTCATTGTGATCTTCATCGTTAGGGATCTAGGATTTGTGCTTTTGGGATATTAATATTTAGTTGCCAAACAAAATTAGAAAAATACTAGCTTGTATCTTATTAGCTTATAAACTGCTATTCTCAAATTTCTTTTGACCCCTTTCAAAATGCATGCCTGATGCACACACTCAGATACACCGAGCAGTGTGCGACAGGATCTTACAGCTTTGCACAAGCTTCATTCAAGCTTGTGAGAAGTCGATTTTTGGTCCAAGTATATTAGGCCAGTCTACTTTAAGTCCCTATATCCTTTTCCATTTAGCTTATTTGTTTAGCTTATGCACTAGCTTAAAGTAAGCACGATCAATGCTTTTCTCATTAATAGTCCAATAAGCTCAAATCCAATTTAAGCTTCTTTAGTGATCTATAGTACTGTTAAATAGTCAAGATATACTTAATTTAGCATTACCTAGCTTCCTCTCGTGTTCATTTGGTACTCTGTGGTGGCTTTTGGCTTATTTTAAGTTGCTTATTAATAGCAGCTTACAACTGCTACTTGACCTCATTTTCTTACACATAAGCATATGTTTTTATATTTTTCTTAGACTTAGAATAATATTTTAGTATTTTCCTGAATTTTTCAGATTTTTCCATCACTGTTTAGTATTTTTCTTTATTTTAAATAGTTTTTAAGTCTTTTTTAAATAGCTTTTAATACAAATAAATCAGAAAAAGCTTAAAAAAATATGTTTTCAATTTTTATAGATTAAGATAAATATAAAAGTCATAAAAAATATTTTTCCATAATTTTCTTGGTTTAAATAGTATTTTCTAGCATTTTAATTAGTTTTAAATAGTATTAAATTAATAATAAATAAATAAAAAGTCTAAAAAAATATTTTCAGTTTTAAAATAAGTTTTATCATATTTTAGATTTTTCTAAGTTATAATTTTTTTTCCAGGTTATTTTTATATTTTCTTGTATTTAAGTGTCTTTTAAATAGTTTTTAATTAATAATAATTAAATAAATAGTTTTAAAAATAATTTTCTTTTTCTAATAATTTTCTTTTATTATTAGGATTGTAAAAATGTCATTTTCATATTTGTAGGCATTTTATTTCTTAAAACTCACGTTTTATTTTGTACGTCTACGTAATTTTATTTAAACGTATGTTTTAGGTTTTAAACGTTCATCAATTTTAAAATAGTGATAGCGTTTATTTAATATATTTTATCTTTTTAATTTCTTTTAATTTGCTTTTAAGTCGCTATAATTTATTAATCTTTTCTTTAGGTATAAATATTTCAAAAACCTTATCGATCACTATCCTAGTGATTATTCGAGCATCCAAGTTGTTTAACACCAATTCATCCTCCGGTGGGACTTAACGACCTGTGAATTCCCTATATTCCTCGATCTTAATTGCATTTGGTTTCGAAATGCTTTGAGTTTCTTACGGTTGGTCATTCATTGGCAAGTGGCTACTTGCGTGAGATAACTTGACTGGCTCGATCGATCAGAATTGCTAAGCTACCCACCATGTTTTGGACTGAAGTCATTAGCCGCACAAATTTTGTTATGTCTTGAATAGAGTGTCCATAACTAGACCACACTTCAAAACACCATATGAACTTCTCTATGGGAAAGTTCCTACTATTCATTACCTTAAACCTTTTGGTTGTCCAGTGACCATTCAATACAAGTGATCCATTGGGTAAATTTGATGAAAAAGCCGATGATGGTTATATTGTGGATATTCCTCGCCATAGTAAGGCTTATGCATATGGGGGTTTACAATTTATCTACTAAGAAGATTGAGGAGACATTGAATCTGAGGTTTCTAGAAGACAAGCCTAATGTTCAAGGACAGGGTCATGTTTGGTTTTTTGACCTTGATTACTTAACTGATTATTTGGGTTATTCTAGACATATGGCTAACCAACATGCAAGTACTCAAGAGTCTCCAACTAACAAGGCTGGGAATACTATGTATGCCGATTCGACATGAGTTTGAAGATGATGAACAACCCATTGTAGTGCCTTCTTTTCTCCCTAACAATTTTGCAGATGACACTTCTAGAGATTATACTGATGCGAGTGAAGATGAATCACACTATTTTGAGGACCTTGCTAGGGTCAAGAAACAAGAGTATGCACTAATCTAGATGCCGAGAGGAATGCCGAGGAGAGTGCCAAATGAAGCAATCGCTGGAAACATCAATGCTGCCAAAGTGATCCCGCTTCTCCTAACATCACTAATTCTCACTGAAAGACATGTTGTTTCTACTCCTATTTCCACTAGAGTGTCAACAGACTTTGGAGAACCTTATACACGTTTTCCCAAACCTTCAGATCTTGGTCATCATCAACCTAAAGTGATCCTGTTTATCTCTTATGTCTCAAACCAGTGAAGCAATCAGTGGAAACATCAATGCTGCTGAAAGTGATCATGTTTCTCCTAACATCACTAATTCTACTGAAAGACATGTTGTTTCTACTCCTATTTCCACTTGAGTGTCAACAGACTTTGGAGAACCTTATACACGCTTTTCCCAAACCTCAGATCTTGGTCATCATCAACCTAAAGTCGGAATCTTCACCTCACCTTCCTATGACACCGATTTTGAACCAACCGTGACTAATCTTGATTCCACCATTGAAGTCAACACCATTGCTACTTAAAAGGATTCACAATACTCATCCATCCAAATATTATTGGTGATCCTAATGCACCTGTTAGAACAAGGGTACGTGGGCAAGTTCTAAATATGGTCAAGTGGCTTTTATCTCTTATGTCTCAAATCAAAGAAAGAGACAATCATACAGACAATGAACATTGTCTGTTTGCTTGTTTTCTCTCACAAGTGGAACCAACCAGTGTTACTGGCTCTTGAAGACTCAATTTGGCTTGAGGCAATGCAGGAAGAGATGCAACAATTTCAAAATCAGCAAGTTTGGATATTGGTACCACTACCGGATGGCAAGTATGCAATTGGTACTAAATGGATTCTGAAGAATAAGAGAGATGCAAGAGGTTTTGTCATTAAAAACAAAGCAAGATTGGTTGCTCAGGGTTATAGACAAGAGGAGGGATTGATTATGATGAAGTGTTGCACTGTGGCTAGAGTTGAGGCCATACGGATATTATTGGCTTATGCATCTTACATGGGATTTATGGTGTATCAAATGGATGTTAAAGGTGCTTTTCTGTATGGTGAAATAGAATAGGAGGTTTATGTCACTCAACCTAAAGGATTTGAAGACCCAGATCATCCTAATCATGTTTACAAGGTAGTCAAAGCTCTCTATGGACTACATCAGCACCCGAGCTTGGTATGCTAGGCTTTCAACATTTCTCACTAAGCATGGTTATAGACGAGGTGCAATTGATAAGACTCTTTTCCTTAAGAAGAATTCCACTGACATTATTCTTGTGCAAGTGTATGTGGATGACATTATTTTTGGATCTACAAAGGAAGCTTGGTGCAGGGATTTTGAGGAGCTTATGAAGGGAGAGTTTCAGATGAGTGCCATGGGAGAAATGACTTCTTTTTGGGTCTCCAAGTTCAGCAGAAACCTGATGGTATCTTTATCACCAGACAAATATGTGAGGGACATCTTGAAGAAGTTTGGTATGGAGAGTGTAAGGATTGCCACTACACCTTATGAAGCTCCAAAGACAAAGACCAACACTGAAGTAGATCCACCAGTGAATGTTCATTTATACAGATCCATGATTGGTTCTTTGATGTATTTAACAGCTTCAAGGCCTGATATTACTTTTGTCTGGAGTGTTTGTTCTCGACATCAAGTTACTCCACTAACTTCCCATCTCAATGTTGTTAAGAAGATCTTTAAGTACCTCAAAGGCCAACCTCATCTAGGCCTTTGGTACCCAAAAGAATCTTCATTTAAGCCGAAGCCTATAGTGATAGTGACTATGGTGCAAACTGGATAGGAGGTCCACAACTGGAGGTTGCCAATTCCTTGGGAAGAGATTGATTTCTTGGCAATGCAAGAAACAGACTATTGTGGCTACCTCATCTATCTAGAGATGCACGTTCTGCACGCAAATTGTTGTGGACGGGTTCTTTGGATACAAAATCAATTGTTGGATTATGGGTATAACTTCATGAACACAACAATTTTTATTGATAATCAAAGTACCATATGCATTGTCAAAAATCCAGTTTTTCACAAATAACAAAACATATTGATATCAGGCACCACTTTATAAGAGATGCATATGACAAACATTTGATAAAAGTGGTTAAAATTCACACTCATAATAATGTGGCAGATTTGTTAACTAAGGCTTTTGATGGACCAAGGTTTCAACACCTTGTGGTTCATATTGGTATGCTTAACCCTTAACTGCAAAGTTTAAGGGAGGCATAGGCCTCAGGGGAGGCATATGCCTCAGGGGAGGATTTGTGTAACTTTGCATACTTTTATGTAAATTTGTTTGATTTTTGTGTATACTTTTGATTACGTTTTCTAACACTAACCAGCTAATGTAATGATAGTTTGTTTGTCTTTTTTTGGTTTGTGTGTTGCTCATTTGTTTTGTTTTGCAGTTTGCCTTATTAAGTTGAAGTTCATCATGATTGGTCAAATGAAAAATGGTCAAGTAAGCTTTGAAGTCTGGTTTCTTCTAGAATCAAAGTAATGAAGTGAACAAATTGATTCTCGAAGATAAAGTATCAAGAGAAGTAATTAAAGTCAAATTGTTCTTTTATTCATTCAAGAAATAGTTTTACGACTTTACACTGACATGTAGAGTACAATCAACTTCAAATAGAAATACAAGGACTACTAAACCTATTCTAAACACTAGCTCATATCATCTATTCCTACAAACCGGTATTGGATATGCATGATCGCTCATATCTTCTATTCCAAATTACTGATTGGATATGCGTTTGTGAAGTCTTGCATAACCACCCATTCCTTCTATCTCGATGGCTAGATATGCATGACCGCACGACGAAGAAGCTAAGGATCAAAATAGGGAGGATGGATTGATGAAAACGATGATGATGAAGATGACCACACGCGGTCTTATGTGCTTCATCTAATTGGTTTCACCAAAAAGCAATCCTTCCACCTTCCTTAAGCTCTCTTTCTATACCATGTGTGATGAAGCACCAAACCATGGTAGAAGAGCAAGCACTACCTCTTTTCCAAGACAAGGCCTCTATTGAGGTTGAGGTGCTGGAGGTTGGGAGTAAGATGTTTCCTTCTTAGTGGACCCATCGAGTCATCAAGATTCACTTGGATTCACTACACTATCATCATCCGAAGAATCGAGAAATGGGGATTTCAATGGTCGTGGGTCATATGGACATGACCAAAACCAAGGAAATCACCTGGATGATGATGATGATGATAGAGAAGAGGTTGGATTCACAACCTCTGGTTTAGTACTCATGGTTTATTATGGTTAATTTTGGAGCATTGATGAATTTAGGGTTTGTGATGAAAATTGGGAGTAATTGATGAGTGTTAAGAGTGCATTGGGGTTTGTTTTATAGACGGGTTCAAGGCTTAATGAGAATTAATGCGAGTTGGGTGAAACAAAAAGATATTTACCAAGCTTCGAATACGTGAATTGCTTCACTGATTGTATCGCCAGCCAGATTGACTATTGTTTCTGCCGGTTGGAATTTGAATTGGGTAAAAGGTTGCATTACACATCACGGTCAACAACTTAATATATTTGACCACAATTTGGGAAACTTCTACCTATAACCTATTCGAATATCTTCGTCTAATCATAACTGATTCCCTCTTTATTCGATTCAAACACACCTTCAGTTGATTGCATCATAACTCTTTATCTAAAGTTCTCATGGCGCTTCAATTCAAGCACGATCATAATAAAGTTGCTTTTCGGGAACAAGTAGGGCGGATATGAGTTGTACAAACCTATGGTGGAGTTCTTAAAGAGGTCCAAGATTCATTACGCTTTAACGCATTCTCCTAATGCTATATATGAATCGTTGGTTACTCAATTTTGGGCATCGCTTCAAAACGGAGTGAAACAGAGATTGTGGCTCGGATTGATAATGGAGAGTATGTTGTGACAGAGGAGTTGATCGAAGTCAATTGACTCCGATTGGATGATGAGAATGGGGTTTATCATTCTAATGTTGTAGTGGTACTTGATGGGCTAAGAGCGATTGGATATCAAGGTACAAGGACGGACATGTGGTTAAAGAATCAGCTTTGTCCTATGTGGAGGTTTTGGGTTCATACATTGCTTCAGTGTTTAAGCAATAAATCAGGAGGATGGGATCAATTTTCTACTCAATTGGGATGTGGTATTATATGTCTATCTCAGGGTTTAACTTATAATTTTCTAGGTTTATTTTTGATAATATGGTTGAGAATATAACTAAGAAAAAGAACAAGTTTTTAATGTACCCTAGGTTTTTGCAAATAATTTTAGACATTACTACCCAAACCCAAGCCTTTTATCCCATAGGAGCTTTATCTGCTAAATTATTTGCTTCAATGAAAACTAAATTTGAGGGGACACATTATCCTTTACTAGCGCTATGTTGCCTCGGGAAATGAAACTCAGCATGAGGATAATGTTGTTAATTTACCTTCTACCAATGTTACTGCACTGAGGGTAATCCTTCGCCATTGATGAGGCCCTTCTACAATTGCTGAAGCATCTAATGTTTCTCCTAACCAACCTCTACCCACACCTTCATCTAGACCTAGTCCACCACCTACACAAAGTTCCTCATGATGAGGTTGAGACTGAGTTTAATAGGTTTACTCCTAGTCCTCGTTAGAGATTCAGTTGATGATAGTGTTCCATTCATTGAGCATGTTGATATTTCTTCCGAAGGCCCAATGATGCTCCCATTCCCACAGAGCAATCGATGGTGGTTCGAGGACCCTATTACACTTACATCTTTGTATGCTTTAGTGAATAGGTATGTAAATCTGAAGTTGTCGATCTCAAGAAGGAGCTTGGAGAGACTAAATCTAATCTTGGTGGTGAGATTGTTGAATTAAAAAGAAAGGTTCAGGATTTGAAAGTACAACTAGGTCAGAGAAGAAAAAGGAGATTGGATGTTTCTTCTGATGAGGAGGACATGGATGATCGATTTCAATCTCTTGATATGTTGGCTAATGTGGCTCAAGAATCTAATGTTTCTACTCCAAAGGTTGATACATGCATCGCAAAAGGAGCCAATTTTATTTACTAGAAGGAGAAGAAAGCAACTGCGTACAAGGATATATTGCAAAGTGAGGATATTTCAACCATGAAGAACATGTTGTTGATGCTACTCCTTTGATGGGCATTGCTAGTGCAGGTGGTCAAGCTTCAAATGTGCTATCTCAACCTGCTTCTATACCTTTCACTGATATTTCAAGTTTTCCTTACTGGAAGGAATTTTAATTTGCATCCGTAGATGTATTTTCAACACCGCTGAAGATTTATCTCAACATGTTTCTTCCGAAGCACATCCGATGAATCTTCGAAGTTCCTTTTATCGATACTCCTTCACTGATGTCGCTTTTGAATCTTCCGATAAAGGGAAAGGAGTAACGGTTGATACCGAGCTTGGTCCAGATCTGTTAGTGAACAGAAAGGTTAGCACAATAGAGGATGTTAGATGAATGTGCCAATTTGAAGAAAAGTGATGAATTGGCTAAACAACTTGAAGCTGAGTCTATTTCTAAATTGCCTCTTGAGAGACGAAAAGAATTAGATGCAATGGCTACTCGGATGCCCGCCAACACTGGGATGTTTATACTCGCAAGTCATTTCTAATCCTTCACTTGCTCCGTGTATTTTGGGTGCAGATTTTGATAGTGAGCATTTTGTGGCTCAAATGGTGGCTCGTGGACAACAAAGAAAGAAAGAAGAAGCCGCAAAAGAAGAAAGTTATAATTGCTCAAAGAACAAGGCTGAGAGAGACCACTAATCAAGCTCAAGAAAGCAAAATGAGAATGGTGGTGAAGAATCGAGTTCTTCAAGATATAACCTCGGTTTAACAATGAAGCAAGTCTTTGCTTTGCTCGATCCTGCTCGATTGCAAATATAATTATATCATGAAGTTTTCTTTATCTTCTTCAAATTTGAAAAGGATTGCCGGAAATATAGGTGCCCAAGGTGCCAAAAGACCTAAATATGTTGAGATTGTGGATAATTTTGATGATATTCCACCAAAGATGATGTCTCCAGTGGTTCCTTCCAAGCAACTACCGGCTATTCCTTCATCTTCCGGGTTTCTTCTGCAGTACCTTCTATTGTTTCTGCTTCACAAGCAACTCATCAAGTTTCTAGTTCAAGCTGACAAAGTTTCTTCTGCGACACTTCGCCGAACCTTCGTGGTTTCTTCTGAGACACTGATGTGCCAGTTTCACTTCATTTGTGGAATCATGCTGATACAAAAGGAGATACTACGTTTAAGGAAGTCAAACAACTACATCAAATCTACACTGTGCAGAAAGGTGCTTGACAGAATGAATGAATTACGTGGTAGTGTTTCCGTACCTAATGCAGACTCGCAGATATTCCATCTTCGGACATCTATATTCCTGGTAGGAGGAAGAAGAGGATGGCTAAACGAAAGTTCTCTTCTTTAAGGAAATATGTGAGCACAGCTTGGATTCAGCTATCTGTAGCATATTAAGGTTGAGACATCTCACAAGGATACTCATGTGGATTTAAAGGCGGTACCGAGTCATCTTTTATCAAAGAAGGATCTGCTGCGATTTTCTGAGGGTCTCATGATGTTTTGATTAATTGGTCTTTGACAGATGATGAGCTTAATATCATTCACCGTTTGGATCAAACCACCATGCAATTTAACTTTTTGAAGGAGATCTTGCATTTGGTTGACAGGCCGATTTGGTTACTTTGTATACCCTTGTCAATAAGTATTACCATTATAATGCACCAAAGGGTTCTGGGTTATATTTATTGGGTGATCTTCATGTTTTGTTTGATTCAATATCTCCCAATGGTAAAGGATATTTTATTTGGAAGAACTGTCACTTATGGCATGTTACGTCTTGGAGATTTTATCCTCCCCGCTCGTGTGCATGTGGTTGAGACAAAGGGTGGTATTACATGCGTCTGTATGTTTGCCGAGAGAACTTATCCATTATCTATGAAGCTTATGGAAAGAATGCTTATCCGTAGTTGGAAGTTCCTCCGGATCCTCGTTGGCAATGATAATTTGAATGTCGAACAATGTGTTGACGCGTTATTAAGAATCGCCTTATGGCACATAGAGGTTCATCTTGATTATGGTACTTTGTATGGTTTGTAATTTTTTATTTACTTATTTTTAATAATAATATTAAAAAAAAAAACTATGTATATTCTTTGTTTTACTAACTTTTCTTGCAGGTTTGTTGTATACTCATGTTGGTTATTGACTCACCAGATGTACCTTGTGTATATCAAAGAGTTAGCTAGTCCAAAGGGTATAGCTTTGGTAAAGACACATCAAATCTGTTGATAGTCAGAATGGTTTGCTCAAAATCATAGGGTTTGCAACCATCCATGATTAATTGTCGAGTGTTGTATGGTCATCAATTCACCATGGTTTATTCCTTTTGGAATCCAAGAATTGACTAGCCCACTTGTATATGGCTTGTGGTAAAGGCATTGGAATACCATATTTGGTAATCAGTTCACCAATTCTAAGAATTGACTAGTCCCGAGCAAACGGCTGTGTAAAGACATTTCAAACCGTTCATGGTTGCTGATTTGCTAATAAATCGATGGTTATCATGGTACCATGGTTTTTGAACTGAAACATTTGGCTACTCCAGTAGTGATGGCTATTGGAAAAGAGACATCAAATCCATTATTTTCAATGATTCACCTCTCACGAGTTCACACACCCGGATGTGATGAGAATAGTTTGAAACTAATATGTTTTGATGTACATGTTGTCATTTGTTGCTGCAAAGATCCGGAGTTTCATAGTTTCTTCATCAAAGAGATGAATTTGTTTTGATTATTTGTTGATGTTGTTCGACTACAATCCTCTAGTGCTGCAAGGTTAAAGATCTATCAAGAAACTGGAACTTAACCAAGTCAAATTCCAGTTTAGGGAGGATTGTTGGGAATTATGTGAAGTACTAATTATGCTTGAAGATTATGCTGAATGAATTCTCAAAGTGTATGGATTCGCCGAAGACATAGTTCTACCAGTTATATAGTTATTAGTTTGATTCTGCAGATATAGTTATTCCGTATTTTCTATAGTTTGTTAGGATATGCATGAGTTTTATTAGGAAGTGATTGTGTATATCTTATTTAGTTTTACGTTTCTTAGAGAAGAAGTTAGGGTTCCTTGTCTATAAAAGGAACACAATAGAATGAATGATGTAATGGACGTTTACAAGTTATTAATATAACGATCCATAGAGGATCAAAGAGTTCTTAGTTATCTCTGTTTTATACTTGTGTTTATATTCCGCTAAAGAATACAAGTTGTAGAGATTTTCTTTTAGTTTGTTTGTGATTAGATAAGCAATACTAACGATCTACGAAGCTCAATATCTATCAAGGTCTTCTAGTTTTCAACAAGTGGTATCGAGCCCCTCAGAGTCTCTACGATACTAAGAACATGTTTTTTCTAAACACCCATACAACCAAAACAAAACTCACCATGCTCCGGTTCAGACGTTGATGGTCAAATCACCAACAACCAAAACTCCACCCATCTGCAACAACTAAGTCTCTCTAACAGCAATGCTAAGTTTTCTTACCTAAAAAGGGAGGAGTATGATCTTTGGGCGATGAAGATGCAGAACTGTATCTCCAACACTAACGATCTATGAAGCTCAAGATCTATCAAGGTCTTCTAGTTTGTTTGTGATTACATAAGCAATACTAACGATCTACGAAGCTCAAGATCTATCAAGGTCTTCTAGTTTTCAACAGACCATCCTCTTGAGAACATTATTGGTAACCCAAATCAACCAGTCGTAACTAGACAACGTCTTCACACGGATGGTGAACATTGCATTTATGCACTCACTGTCTGCCAATCTGAACCTAAAAACATTAAAGACGCAATGACCAAAGACAAATGGATTGAATCTATGCAGGAAGAACCCAATCAGTTTAAACGTCTTGAAGTAATGGAACCGTTGAAAGGCCAAAAGGGGTCTACGCAATGGTCTCAAATGGATTTGGAAAACAAATTGATGTCAAGGAACGTGAATCGAAATAAGTCACGCTCGTGGCTAAGGGTTATCAACAGGAAGAGGGTATTGACTTTGAAGAATCATTCGCTCCGGTTGCTCATCTTGAGGTTGTTCGGATATTTCTAGCGTTCGCAGCACACATGAACATCACGGTCTTTCAGATGGACGTCAAAACTGCTTTTCTAAACGGGAAACTAAAAGAAACGGTTTATGTCAGCCAACCAGAAGGATTCATTGATCCCGAGTTCCCGAACCATGTCTACAAACTGAACAAAGCATTGTACGGACTCAAACAAGCTCCTCGGGCGTGGTACGATAAGTTATCATCCTTCCTCATTGCCAATAATTTCACCAAAGGTTCGGTCGACCCAACTCTTTTCATACAATATCACGGGGCACACATTTTAATCGTTCAAATTTACGTTGATGACATCATTTTTGGGTCAACACATAAAAAGTACTCAATCGCTTTTGCAAAACTGATGAAACAACATTTTGAAATGTCCATGATGGGTAAACTTACGTTCTTTCTAGGACTGCAAGTTCATCAATCACCCCGTGGTATTTTCTTGAGTCACTCCAAATATGCCCTTGAACTTTTAAACAAATTTGGAATGTAAAACTGTGACACCTATGCCACACCAATGGCACATACCAAGAAACTAGACGCTGATTTACATGGGAAATTGGTGGACCCTACCAAATACCATAGTATCATTGGGTCTCTCATGTATCTAACAGCTAGCAGTGCCCGATATTGTTTTTGCCGTATATCTTTGCTCCCGTTATCTATCGAGACCAACTGAAACCCACCTCTCCGAGGCTAAAAGAATCCTTCGATACATCAAGGGAACCATTAACTTGGGGATCCGTATCCGGGATTCGGTTTTGAACTAATTGATTTTTCAGACGCCGATCACGCAGATGCTTAGATTCACGGAAAAGTACTTCAGGAGCATTACAATTTCTTGGTGATAACCTGGTGTCATGGCAATCGAAGAAGCAGGATTGTACATCACCGTCTCAACCGAAGCGGTAATATGTAGCCATGTTGGCATGTTGTGCTCAAGTCATTTGGATGAGAACACAACTCAAAGACTATGGTTACGATTTGACGTAATACCATGTAATCGTGACAATCGGAGTGCTATTATGCATCTCGCAACTCTATTCAACATTCAAATCAAAGCACATCGATCTTTTGATATCATTTCATCAAGGAGCATGTGGAATGTACCGTTGAATTATACTTTGTGGGTAATGAATACCAATCGATGCATCTCCTCACCAAAGCTTTAGCTCCTGCTAGGTTTAATGAGTTGGTCCACCGGATTGGTATACGGTGTTTGACTCCAGAGGAACTAGATGAACTTTTAAAACATTCTTAAAACTAGTCAAACACCAAAACCTCTTTTGTAAATATTTTTCAAAAACAAAATACAAAATTACAAAATCTGATAAAACAACAAAAATATTCTTCTATCTATATTTCTTTTAACATGGCAAGTACAAATCTTCCGTCAACACTTTTATCTTTCAAAATTCAAGATTTTATCTCAAGTGTTGAGGGGGAGAAAGCAAATATTTTTCGGTTTCATAAAACCTTGTATTTGCATGTTACCTCATCCCGGTTGATTCTTTGATAATGGTGGTCACATTTCTGGTTTACTGACACTCCCCGGACTCAAATTTATAAAATTTTATTATTTCTTAAGTCGAGGGGGAGTGTCGTAAAGTTTCTTTCCAAATATTTTTCTTTTGATAACCAAAATGGAAGTTATGGGCTTTAGATGTAAATGGTTAAGGTGGAGGGACTGAATGTGTCAAATGCTCAAAGTAGTTTTAAATAAAACATTTCAAAAAACACATTTACTTCACTACATTTAATTCCCAACTACCTAAATCCTACGCCTAAGATTCAACCCTCTAACTGTTTTTGATCATCAATTTGTGTGTTTTTACGCTCTAAATGATTAAACAAACAATGGTTTTGATTCGCTTACTAATCCAACGGTTCAATATTGTGTTTGAGCAAGATTTGTGTTCTACGCGTAAGCCGTGAACACAAATTCTTCATTGGTGTGTTTGTATTAATAAAAATGGTGTTAAAATGCTCAAATGTTCATACCATAAACGCTAACAAATAAATCCACCCGTAAACACTAATTGAACGATTTTCAAATTAGGGTTCTTATGCGTGAATTGGGTGTTTTCAAATATGTGAGTTTCTGGCTAAAAGGATGGTTGTGTGTTGTTGCTTACATGTTTAATTGATAGTATCTAGGCTTAGATCATTCCCAGAAACATCAATTGTATGAAAACTGAGATTTAGGGTTTATGTTCTTAAGAATTAGGTATTTTTGATTCACAAGTCCTTTTGTGTTAAAACTTGTTTAGAACAACTCACAAGGCTTCTAAGATCACCCAGGAAAATTTTGGTGCATTTCCTATTGCTAAATCTCTTAGTCGTAATTCTTAAATAGTTAGGGTTTAAGTTTACGCTAAGTTACTCTCGCAGTAATCGATTAATTGTGATTTCATGATTTGAACTGAAAAGGATTGAATGTATGTGTTAATATTGGTGTTATGATGAACTTATTTCGTGATTTCTACGCATGAAAATTCGTAATCAAGGTTATTGAATATCTACGCATAAGGATCACCTTACGTAGAATGTTATGCGCAAGAGTAATCTTACGCGCAAGGTTCTACAATGGGGACTACGCTGTATCCCTCAAGTGAAGGATATGCGTAAACAAAGAACCTCTACGTGATAAGGTTCACTCTTACGAGTAAGCCTTACGCGTAGGTTCCATATACGCTTACGCTGTAATCTTTACCTAAGGCCCTCTTTTCCTACGCGTATTTCTTACGCGAAGTCAAGATCCTACGCGATAAGCTTATGCTTACGCCAGATAACCACTCCGCTTACGCATAAGCTTGCAAAACCTACTTAAGCCTAGTTTTAACCAAAATTATGAATTGTTACACGCGCAAACTTGTAAATAAATAAATCATAACGCCACGAAACCAAAAATGTCACTAATAAGCTTAAATGTTTAATAAGTTGTGAAAAATAAGTGAAAACTTGGACTTTAAACTCAAAGTTATTCAACTCACTTAAACTTATCACGACGCCTTTGACTATTGGACTAACAAGTGACATTGGTCTCGTAACAATCATCGACATATCACATTCAATAAATAGACAATAAAATCAACTATTGACTAACGTAATGTCTTTCGATATGTTGGTTCTTTTGGCTAAATATCTTTCAGATCACGACATGGATGCTCAAATGCAAAATGTGGAAGCACCAAATGTTCTCACTGTTGAAAATATCTTCCCTCATGGTTACCCAATGAAGATCGGAAAGAACAACCTCAGAGTTGATTTTGAGAACTTCTCCTCGTCGTAATCTTCGTCGATTGCAGTGGATATTCTCAAGACTCACCCTATCGAACATGCTCACAAACTCTCATCATCGCATCAAGATCTATATTCACCAATTTCGCATACAAAGCAAAAGGTCAAAGGTCAAAATGTTGTGACGGTGACGCTCAACAACAAACAAGTCATCATCACACCAGCAGATTTGAGGGCTATTCTTTTATTCCTCGTCATCGAACCTATCAATACAATGCCACTCCAATCAAGAGGTCGTTCTCCAATTCATGGTCGATATCGGCTATGATGAAGCTACCGGGGTAATCACAAAACATTCATCTGTTGATCTCAAGAACATTCCCCAGCCATGGAGAACCCTCTACATTATGATTGCAAAATCCATTTCTGGACGTGATAGTGGTCATGAGCATCCCAAGCTCATGGAACTACAAATATTTTGGGCTTTGGTCAACAAGAAAGACATAGAAGTTGAAGCTCTAATATGGGACGACATGATGACTTTCCTTAAAAAGCTTGGCACCAAAATCCCGTATATCGATATACCAAATCGTTGATCCAAAGAGCTCTAGGGTATAATCCTGATATTCCCTTGAGAGTCGATGACCCCAAACAACACTCCGTGTTGTATGAGCCCACACTCACTGTCAGATTTAAGGACTCTACAACGAAGAAACAAGGTGCAGTGCTGCCATATCATCTTATTACTGATGATATCAAACAACCGTATTCAGACAAAACGATATTTGGTAGCAGTCGAAGAAGGCAAAGTAGGTTTCCTTGATGAAAAGTCCGCTGGTACACCTACTAGGAAAACCAGGAGAGGCAGCACAGGAAGTATCGCAAGCACTAAAAGCACACGAAAGTATCCTAAGAGGACTCATGTTCTCAAAAGGAAAATTCTTTCAAAAGAGGCTATTCCTATTCCTAAACCTCGAATCAACAAAAGCTACGGACGAGGACTAAGAGGACACAGAAATGCATTAAAGAGGTCATCTATTCTGAAACTCCAATCAATGACACTCAAACAGTAGCAAAACCTCCCAGTCCAAAAGCAGATAAAGGTAAAGGGAAAACTCCAGTGCTTGAGCATGAAGAGGAAAGCTCTGAAGAAGAACCACTAGACGAAGAAAGAGACTATCAGAAGGAGTTGAAGAACCTCAGACTCAAACATCTTGCCAAAGAGTTCGAACTGCAACAAACTCGTGGCCCCGGAGGGTCAAGTGGTGGTGCACAATCTACACCAGTTTTTGATGCGGTTAATCAACCCGATAAGAGAACTGGTACCACCACCCACGAACAACAACAAAGGCAGATTGAGGGTTCTATCAATTATGACTTTGAGGAACCAGAAAGAGAGAAGTCTGAGAAAATTTCTGATGAAGATGCTGCTGCTAAAGAAGCTAAAGCTAAAGCAGATGAAGCCACGACATAAGGTGAAGAAAAGGCAAAATCTGGACAAGATGACGAAGCTGATTATGATGATTTTCTTCTAGATAGTCCAGCACGCTCCAAGGAAGAAACTTCTGAACCTCCTAAGGACCCTGAGCCTCCTCATATCTCTCATCATCGACTCGCCCTTCACTCTTCACCTCCACCATCCAAAGGCACAACAGATCCACATCCAAGTCAAGTGAAGAAACCAACCGACTCTTGGATATCCCGTGGGCTAAGACAAAGATTCTAAGAGCTGTCAAGCAAGTCAGGAAGAAAGACGTGCTCAACAAAAATCTAAATCAACTCACGACAAGATCAATCTTCTACATGACGAGATAGACAAGATGTCAAGTGAAAGGGAGTATATCCATAAGTTTATGCAACGTGATGTCCAAGGGGAAATGAACGAGATGATTAAGGGATATACTCACAAATTCCTTCTCGATTAATCGCTCCCCGGCATGACAAGAGAGATGTTCAACAGACAACTTGTAACACCCCAAAAATGACTCGCCAGAAGCATACAAGTATTGGGGTGCTACTAAATTGGTATCACAACATAAGAATAGAACAATTGGTTTTTCATAAATAAACTTTTATTCATTCTTAAAAACAATGTTTACATTATTGATTAGTGCGGAAAATGGCCCATTATAAACAAGTGGTCCCAATACATAAATCAGAGTCTTCTATGACCATGCCATGCCTTTGCCTTGCGCCTCCAAAGATAAGCTATCACCTCAAAACCTGAAGATACATGCTAAAAGGGGTCAGCTTACGCTGGTGAGTTCATAGATTTACTTAAAAAAGGTATTTTAGTACATTGTTTCAAATTTGATTTTTGATGATCATTACGTCTTGCATAATGTCATAAAAATTTATGATTTCATTTCATAAAAGAATTTCATTAGAGGATCATGAAAAGGGTATATGTACACTATAATGAATATAATGCCATATATTTTTAAGTCTATTACGCTAGCACTAAGTTCATGCAACCGGCTACGCATAGTTCATGTATGCACAAGGAAGTCATATAAATAAGGAGCCCATGGCGAGTGTTTATCCCAATACACTCGGTCCCGACATGCTATATATTCGCCTTGACCCATGCGGGGCCAACCGAACAGGGGAGTCACCCCCAATAGATCTATTTATAACATTCGCGCTTCCCAGCAGGAATTGACGGTTCATGAAAAGGGCATTTTGGGATCTAAGGTCTTAGGCTAAGCTGCGTAATATTCTAGGTCAATGGTTTTGGTGTGGTCCTTAAAGCATCTAGGTATGATGTATCTTAAAACATATCAATCAAAGGGCATAGTATGCATAGAATGCAGAGTTTTAGTAATTAAATCATTTAAGTAAAAATGAGCATGTATCTCCCCCCAAAACAGTTATAAAACAAGTAAAAAGTAGGGGCATGAAACTCACCTTGGCAATGTGCAATATGAATTCTAAAGAGAATTAAATCAAGGAGTGATAGTGCACGGCTCCGACACGCAACCTAATTAATACGGCAATTTAGTCTTTACTCATGTTTAAGACTCGATAAGTTTAACTGACTTTATAAGATTTTCAATGTTTTTGTTGTTGTTGTTGTTGTTGTTGTTGTTGTTGTTGTTGTTGTTGTTGTGGCATCATTGATTTTAGAATAATTTTACAAAGTTTAGGATGGATCTCGGCTTATGAGGGATGACATGGAAGGAAATCTTGAAGAAGGAAATACAACCTTGGTTAATGGTGACCAAATGAGAATACTTGGAAGGGTACACGCAGTAAAAGATATCAAGAATGAACAAGACTTCGGTTTGATGATAATCGAATGATGATGTATGAAAAATAGTACGTATAACGAGAGACGTCGATGCGAACGAAAGAAATATATATTAAGTGTATATATATTTTTTTTTTTAAATGTATTAAGTCTTAGCTTGTATACCATTTGTATTAGTAAAATACAATGTAGATATATATATTTCATTAATAAACACGTTTTTGAAAGGTTTTATATATTTAACTCGTCATTCATAATTAGAAAATTTACAATATATGTTTTCAACAAATAGTAGTTATGTTTATGGAAATTTTGGCATGACGCGAGTGTATATCTTATTTATCCAAGTTGATTAATTGTCAATAGTTGTACATTTATTTTCATAGAGTTTAATATCCGGTTTCAATAGTCGAAATTGTATGTTTACAAGTTTATGTGTCAAGTAATATGAAAACTTTCTAATTACATTATACGTGGGTATAAATAACTCGATTTGTTTTCAAAACTTTGTTAAGCTTGTTTCAGACGCTATTTTGATGATAATGCTATCGATGCTTTGTGTCGCTGAAATTGGAATGAGTCGCGGTGTAAGGATATGTTGTGTGTAACGAATTGATACGAGATAGAAGCAAGTCAAATGGGACAGAATTTGAGTCGTAGGAAGACTTGAGACGACACGCGCAATCCAATGCCCGGGTGGGTTGTTTAATTGAAACCAACAGAACCCTTTGTATTACTGGGCTGTGGCCCAGTGTCGACACACTATTTCACTTTGCTGCTTGGGCTTGGCCTTGTTTGAAGTAACCCAACGCACCCATTGGAGCTGAATGGGTTTGCAGCCCATATGAACAACCAACATTCCTACACATTTAGTCTTTGGGCCCATGATTAACATTACTTAAATAACCCAACAGTTTTGAGTTGTTTTTTTCTGTTTTACGTTTGTGAAAGTATTTTGACGCTAGAAAGTTTTAACCATTACAACAATGCTTGATTATCGAAATCCTTTTTGGGTTTTAGAAGAACTAACACATGAACTCTTCCCGACCACCTCGTGGTCTTGAGATAGTCTCGATAGCAAGCACCCTTCGGGGTGTCTTTCCTCGACTCGGCTGAGTAAACAAACGCACCCTTTAAGAACTGACTTAAGGCCTGATTAACATAAAACTTAGTTTAAGTTGATGCTGGTGTGCAGTTTTGACGCGTGAGACTAATTCAAAACGTAAGGCACTTCGAGATTGTAAATACACCTAGACCCATACGAAATAGAAATTATTCTCGGGACTTTCACTTGTTGACTCGAACAAACATAAACACAACCATTATTCGAGCAAGGACTTTCTCTCATGCACACCACGAAAAACAATCTTATGACCCCTAAGTAGTTTAGAAACTCGACTCGAGCAAAGACTCGATACCAAATCACACCCTTACGGGCTTGGGCGTCATACGAGTCAACCACAACTAAGTAGAACAAACACCCTCGAATGGGGTTTACTTGCACAGCTAAGTATGACCCCGAATATCAAAGAAATAATCCGAAACATTGAGCATAAATCCAATTTAAGCTAAGACCAACTTTTTATTAACAACATTTTCTTGTGTTTTCTTGTTTGGGGTTCTTGGCTGCCGGCATCAACAACAACAACATATATATATTTATTTTGACTAACATAACCATTTAACATATTATCTCAACAACACATGAACCTCAATTAAATTGACTATTATGAATTCGAAAATAAAATTAATTTTAATCCCGACAACTAATAATGAAAAGAATGGAAATAATGTATTTCTTACAATGAACCCAAGAGTGGGTCGAAGGACATGAACACCGAAACAAAGAAACCAAATTGGAGGAGACTCGAGGTGATTTGGAACAATTAACTTCTGGAGTAGCTTCCTTATGCACTCAACTACAAAACCCCTCTATCAATTTTGAAAACCCTTTTGATATGATGGAACCCTAATTTTCGGATTGGGTGGAAAGTGGGTGAAACTTGGTGAAATCTTGTTCCTTCTATAGATGTGAGAATGGTGTATTGATAGTGATGCTTTGGTTCTTCAAGACTTGTCTTTTACCCATTCTTGGCTCTGGTCTCCATTTGATCGACCACGCATGGTATTCCTCATGATAGCTAGGGAGTAGCGAGTAGGGTGGTGACAAGTAGCTTTCTGGTGTTGACACTCAAAAGATAGGGAAGCACCTATATTGGTGTTTGTTGAGTTTCTGCGAAGGAAGCAGAAAAGAAGAGGAAGACTAGGGGTGGGTAGGGTGGTTTTATATTTTGTTTTATTATCGTACACAGTATAGATTGTACCCCGTGTTTTGTCGAGTTCTCGAGTAAACGTACTTTCCTGGTACCCGAAAAATATAAAGATTATATTTTCGAGACGCATTTCTAAACGTAATATTATGACATTCTTATTACGCTGTAATTTGATTATAATTGTTTGTCGTTATTTAATTGGTGTCGAATGCGTGCGGTCGCGGATTCTTCTCGAATTAACGAGATAACTTCGCTTTTAGTGAATTATCGATTGGTAAAAATGTATTTTTCTCTTATCTAAGTATTTATTTTTAGTTTTGTATGCTACTGCTACCGCTAGCAGTGCGAATAACTAATGGATTAAGCATATGTATGCTTAAATTTTGATCGATAATAATAAATTTCACATTTATTATACGGATACTTAGTTGACAAGCAATGTCTTATTTCTAAGGAAATGAGATGACCTCTCGGTTTTAAATTTTAGATATTGGCATTCTATCTGAAAATAATTGATTTAAATTTTTCTAACGTGTAAATATTATTATAATAATCCGAAATTTTACGGGTTGTTATAGTCACCATTTCTTACAGAGATCCGTCCGGATCTCAGTTTACGTTACCCGATAGGGTGTTGGGAACGGGGTGATGGTATTTGGAACAAGTTTTGAATTTTTCCTAGGTTGTCCTAGGGTTTCCTTTTTGGGTATGGGTACCTAGGTGTTATACCAGCAGCACATCCTCTTATCAGAGGAGCCATGATTTTCTAGGGTAGGTTCATTGGGTGAAGGTTCAAATTTTGATGTTATGAGGTTTCACTATTTTGTTAGTGCGGGCACCTCTAATTTCTCATGGTTTTATCAAAACGTACCCATTTCTGGTGTTTAATGGTTCTAAGGTATAGTGGTTAATTCTTAAGGTTTGCTACGGGTTTGTGTGTTTTCTTCTTTAAAGGGTGAAGAAACATTTGTTTTGAATTTTTCTTTCAATAAATGTTTGCACAAGTTTGACTAAGACAGATTTAAAAATCAATATGTAAAAAATGACACATTTTAAAAGATTGTAAACCGGTTCTTAATTATGGGGTGTATAAGAAGGTATTGTCTTGCGATAAACTTTTAGTGTTTCAGCCAGCATTTTGTCTCATTTTAATGAGGGATTTGGAAAGTATTATTATTGGATGTTAAAGGAGAATCCTCCAATTTTGAAATTTTTTTTGTAGCAAGGATGCGTAGCAGGATATAACCTTTTCCCCTAGCTACGGGTAGGGTTTAGTTGTCTAAGTTTGGTAAGGTTGAAGGTTTAATAGTTGATGATCCTCATGATTATCTATGGTTTTAGGCAGAGGTGTAGGATACATCATAAGGTTAGGCTTAACTATCAAGGAGGACATTGATCATTTCTGTTTATGGGGTATTAACTTAAAACACATTTCGAGGACATAGGTAACCAATAGAGTGGTTTTGGAATACCTTTTTAAGTATTAAGGAATACTTTATTTTGGTAAGGTATGGGTAGAATTGTAGTTTAATTTATGATGTAAAGGTAAGGTGGTAATTTGGTTTGTAGAATGTTTCACGAAGTGATTCATGAAGTATTTTGATTATAATGGTTTGGGGGATAATCGGAAATAGTTTGTATGGCAACTATTTTATTTCGTTTGTAAGAAGGTAACAAGGTAGGCATTGTTATTCTCAAGAGGTGGGTGGAGCTTCTAGGTTTTAAATTTTCAAGGTAAAATTTTCAAGTTTTGGTGGGATTATAGGTCACTTATCGTGTCCTTCTAGATTTTTTTTCCAGAGGTTTATTGTTCTTTTTGTTGCATAATCCAACTAGAGGATCTTTCTCATAGGTGCTATTGGAAGGTTGCTCCTAGAATGGTTTGATTCGTCCACGGAGTGTAAGGTGTGGGGTAGGAGTGACTATAACATAACCCGATTGTGATATGGAATTATAAAGTTTATGATTAAGAAATAGGATGACGCAAGTGAGTGGCTTATGGTTAAGGAATATTGTGACGCCAGTGAGTGGTTTGTGATTAAGGAATGCCAGTGAGTGGTTTGTGACTAAGGAATGCCAGTGAGTGGTTTGTGATTAAGGAATGCCAGTGAGTGGTTTGTGATTAGGGTATGCCAGTGAGTGGCTTGTGATTAGGGTATGCCAGTGAGTGGCTTGTGATTAAGGGATAGTGTGACGCTGGGCAGTGGCTTTAGTGTAACCATCAATGTGTGGTTTATTGAAATGTTACATGTTTATCAAAATATTATCATTTTTTTTTTCACTTCACATAAGGCTATTATAACTATCCTAAGTAATCGTAAAATTCACCTCGAGTCGGACATAGGTGATCAGCTATGTCCCATGTCCCCTCATTGAATATAGGTGATCAGTTTATATTCACCCGAGGTTCAATGAATTTTGAAATACTTAGCTTAGTTACGCTTGTAATATGTCACAATACTTTTAAAGGTTGTCTTGAAGGATTAGAACAATTATTCTCTTTATGCGAGGGAAAGGTGTAGTGTTGTGATACGTAAGTATATGTATAGGAAAAATAATTGTAACCTATAATGAAATTAGGTGAGTAGTGATAAAACATGTATCTTATCAAGTATGATCTCAACAGGATCATAAGTGAGGCATCACCGGCAGCACTGTCGGTCATAGGGTTTAGTTTTTGTAAAAGTGGTTATAGTCTAGGTTTTAAAAATACTCTCTATAACCTAGGGCTCGATGCCAATCTGAACACCCCCAAAAATGACCCAGCGGAAGCATACAAGTATTGGGGTGCTACTAAATTGGTATCACAACATAAGAATAGAACAATTGGTTTTTCATAAATAAACTTTTATTCATTCTTAAAAACAATGTTTACATTATTGATTAGTACGGAAAATGGCCCATTATAAACAAGTGGTCCCAATACATAAATCAGAGTCTTCTATGACCATGCCATGCCTTTGCCTTGCGCCTCCAAAGATAAGCTATCACCTCAAAACGTGAAGATACATGCTAAAGGGGTCGCTACTACCGTGAGTTCATAGATTTATTTAAAAAGGTATTTTAGTACATTGTTTCAAATTTGGTTTATGATGATCATTACGTCTTGCATAATGTCATAAAATTTATGATTACATTTCATAAAAGAATTTCATTGAGGATCATGAAAAGGGTATATGTACACTATAATGAATATAATGCCATATATTTTAAGTCTATTACGCTAGCACTAAGTTCATGCAACCAAGCTACGCATACCATGTATGCACAAGGAAGTCATATAAATAAGGAGCCCATGGCGAGTGTTTATCCCAATACACTCGGTCCCGACATGCTATATGTTCACCTTGACCCATGCGGGGCCAACCGAACAGGGGAGTCACCCCCAATAGATCTATTTATAACATTCGCTTCCCGCCAGAATTGACGGTTCATGAAAAGGGCATTTTGGGATCTAAGGTCTTAGGCTGCTCGAATATTCTAGGTCAAAGGGTTTGGTGTGGTCCTTAAAGCATCTAGGTATGATGTATCTTAAAACATATCAATCAAAGGGCATAGTATGCATAGAATGCAGAGTTTTAGTAATTAAATCATTTAAGTAAAAATGAGCATGTATCTCCCCAAAACAGCTTATAAAACAAGTAAAAGTAGGGGCTATGAAACTCACCTTGGCAATGTGCAATATGAATTCTAAAGAGAATTAAATCAAGGAGTGATAGTGCACGGCTCCGACACGCAACCTAATTAATACAGCAATTTAGTCTTTACTCATGTTTAAGACTCGATAAGTTTAACTGACTTTATAAGATTTTCAATGTTTTTGTTGTTGTTGTTGTTGTTGTTGTTGTGGCATCATTGATTTTAGAACAATTTTACAAAGTTTAGGATGGATCTCGGCTTATGAGGGATGACATGGAAGGAAATCTTGAAGAAGGAAATACAACCTTGGTTAATGGTGACCAAATGAGAATACTTGGAAGGGTACACGCAGTAAAAGATATCAAGAATGAACAAGACTTCGGTTTGATGATAATCGAATGATGATGTATGAAAAAATAGTACGTATAACGAGAGATGTCGATGCGAACGAAAGAAATATATATTAAGTGTATATATATATATATTTTAAAATGTATTAAGTCTTAGCTTGTATACCATTTGTATTAGTAAAATACAATGTAGATATATATATTTCATTAATAAACACGTTTTTGAAAGGTTTTATATATTTAACTCGTCATTCATAATTAGAAAATTTACAATATATGTTTTCAACAAATAGTAGTTATGTTTATGGAAATTTTGGCATGACGCGAGTGTATATCTTATTTATCCAAGTTGATTAATTGTCAATAGTTGTACATTTATTTTCATAGAGTTTAATATCCGGTTTCAATAGTCGAAATTGTATGTTTACAAGTTTATGTGTCAAGTAATATGAAAACTTTCTAATTACATTATACGTGGGTATAAATAACTCGATTTGTTTTCAAAACTTTGTTAAGCTTGTTTCGTACGTTATTTTGATGATAATGCTATCGATGCTTTGTGTCGCGTTGAAATTGGAATGAGTCGTGTGTAAGGATATGTTGTGTGTAACGAATTGATACGAGATAGAAGCAAGTCAAATGGGACAGAATTTGAGTCGTAGGAAGACTTGAGACGACACGCGCAATCCAATGCCCGGGTGGGTTGTTTAATTGAAACCAACAGAACCCTTTGTATTACTGGGTTGTGGCCCAGTGTCGACACACTATTTCACTTTGCTGCTTGGGCTTGGCCTGGTTTGAAGTAACCCAACGCACCCATTGGAGCTGAATGGGTTTGCAGCCCACATGAACAACCAACATTCCTACACATTTAGTCTTTGGGCCCATGATTAACATTACTTAAATAACCCAACAGTTTTGAGTTGTTTTTTTCTGTTTTACGTTTGTGAAAGTATTTTGACGCTAGAAAGTTTTAACCATTACAACAATGCTTGATTATCGAAATCCTTTTTGGGTTTTAGAAGAACTAACACATGAACTCTTCCCGACCACCTCGTGGTCTTGAGATAGTCTCGATAGCAAGCACCCTTCGGGGTGTCTTTCCTCGACTCGGCTGAGTAAACAAACGCACCCTTTAAGTGGGGTGGTGACAAGTAGCTTTCTGGTGTTGACACTCAAAAGATAGGGAAGCACCTATATTGGTGTTTGTTGAGTTTCTGCGAAGGAAGCAGAAAAGAAGAGGAAGACTATAGGGTGGTTTATATTTTGTTTTATTATCGCATACGATAGATTGTACCCTCGTTTTGTCGAAGTTCTCGAGTAAACGTATTTCTCGTAAAAAATATAAAGATTATATTTTCGGAGACGATTTCTTAAACGTAATATTATGACATTCTTATTACGTTGTAATTTGATTATAATTGTTTGCCATTATTTAATTGGTGTCTAATGCATTTGCTCAATTAACGAGATAACTTCTCGCTTTTAGTGAATTATCGCTGATTGGTAAAAGTGTATTTTTCTCTTATCTAAGTATTTATTTTTAGTTTTGTATGCTACTGTACCGCAAAGGTGGAATAACTAATGGATTAAGCCATATGTATGCTTAAATTTTGATCGATAATAATAAATTTCACATTTATTATACGGATACTTAGTGGACAAGCGATGTCTTATTTCTAAGGAATTGAGATGGCCTATCGGTTTTAAATTTTAGATATTGGCATTCTATCAGAAAATAATTGATTTAAAATTTTCTAACGTGTAAATATTATTATAATAATCCGAAATTTTACGGGTTGTTATAGTCTACCCACCTTACAGGAGATCCGTCCCGAATCTTAGTTTACGTTACCCGATAGGGTGTTGGGAACGGGGTGATGGAAAAAAAATATTGTGGTAAAAAGACAAGACGAAGAGGACTATGAATTCTGTGAAGCGGATTTTTCGAGACCGTCATTTAATGACATTGAAGATATGTATCTCGCTAAGGTGCGATCTAATGCGACACCTCTCCACAATTATCCAACGCTAATACATCAAGTCCTTACTCATCTACATCAAGCATTGTCATCTAAGAATGTGTAAGACATTCACCTTGCCGCGGGAATCGACGTATTAACGCAGACCGTTAACCTCACAAAAGCACAGCCTTGACCTTCTACATAAACCACCTTCCTCAAGACACCTAATCAGCAAACCATTTGGAGTAGTCTACAGAGTGAACTACAATCGTAAATTGCTTAATGGCGTGCAACGAGCTTCATAAGTTTGGGGATCATACACTGAAGAAAGTCAGGGATGGGTTAGCTTATCGGTTAAAGGTGATACAACAAGGCATTGGGTCACCAAAGAGATGGATTGTCATCCAAGAACGTGTAGAAGACATTCAGCTTGCCGTGGAATCGAAGATCACACGCATGTTAACCTCACAAAGCACGCCTTGACCTTCTACATAAACCACCTTCCTCAAGACACCCTAATCAAAGAAACCATTTGGAGTAGTCCACCGAGTGAACTACACCAAATTCCTTAATGGCGGTAACGAGCTTCATAAGTTTGGGGATCATACAATCAAGAAAGTCGTGGATGGGTTAGCTTATCTGGCAAAGGTGATACAACAAGGCATTGGGTCACCAAAGAGATGGAATTCTAAGGAGAGACAGGATGTGAAGAGGATCATCACGCGGATCGATGAAAGGTTGTTCAGAAGGGATTGATGCAGGTTTTGACATCACTGTGTCTTAATATTTATAGTGTCTCGCTATACCTATGGTCTACCCTAATGCACTAACGCGCAGGTACCCGTTCGTGGTATAGTGTAGTAATCGTAAAGCCGGTAGGTCGTCCCAAGAGCTATGTGTGTCGGATAATTACTAAGTCTAATTGTCACGGAATATAAATGGTTTGATAGGGTTTTAATTAATTAAACTACTAATGTAGAATATAAAAGCAATTAAATGGTAGAAAGGAAATCAATAGAGGAATAGTGGTGCTAACCTAGTTAATCCTCCTAACTAGTTATGTCTACGCCTACCTACTTCCAATTACTTCAGGTGGGGTCAAATTCGAGAGGACAACATTTGGTCAATTCGGCCTAACCTATCAGCAAAGATGCCACCACAGAGAAATCAGTGCACCGGCCATAAGTCCTTGTTCCCGGTCCCTGTTTAGCCGAAATCATTAAGTACCGCTACATGCTAGATTCTAAATAGTGAGTGCCCGAATCAGTAGGAACTTAGACACTACACCCCTCAATTCGTAAGTTCATCCAAACGATAGGTGATCAGTTGGTCAAATCGCACAAGTAGAAAGTGGTCGCCAGGCTAGTCATATCTTACCCTTCCCTTCTCAACCGCCACCTAGGGTCAGCTTGGTCATATCTCCTGGCAATTGGCCTCTACCGCCATTCAAAACTACCCAACTGTGGGTGACTACCAAAGAACTATGCATGCATACACTTAGAAATAATTGTACGGAAGTAAAGATAAACGCAAACAAAACAATTAAGAAATCATAACTAGGCTAGCACCAAAGGGTGCTTAGCCACTCATATTAATCATGCACATCAATTCAATATTCAAATGTACGAAATACATGAATTGAAAGTAAAAGAAATAATAAACGCTAAAGCTTATCGTAATGGTGTGATTCTCCCTTGGAAACAAATTCACCGCTTCCCTAGACCTTCCTTGAGTATTTTCCCACGCTCTCGTGAGTATTGTGTGTGGAATGGGATGATTAGAAATGCCGAATTCGTGGGGTATTTATAGGTTGTCCGGGTTACTACAGAATCAAAGATGAGTTACGCCAGAACCTTCTATTCCGGCGTCGAAAAGCACTAGATCTCTGCTAGTTACGGCGAATCCTTATAAGTGGTTACGCCGTAGTCTTCAATAAACCCGTTACGCCGTAGTGATGCAAGAGTTACGTGTAAGTATCGGGCGTGGAACCTCTTTGACCTAATGGAGTTACGCCGTATCTTGGAAGGAGTTACGCCAGAACCTCTTGATGAGTTGGACTTCGTGGTCACGCAATAGTTACAAACAGAATGTGAGAGACGAAGTTACGCCGTAACCTCTTCAAAATAAGCATACTGTGATAAATCCTTAGTAACGCTTCCATTTCCGCTGCCTCTTTAGCTCCAATGCTCGCAATTTACCTGGAAGTGTAAAACAATGGAAAACAAGCGTAAATCCATATAAATGATATAAATAACGAGCATTAACGGGAGAAATTGACACTTAATATTCAGGACTATTTGATGTTATCGTGGATCAATCTCGTAACTCTGTAGAGAGTTTCGTAGGTGGTCGCCCCAAAGATATCTCTCACAAGCTATCAACGCCCCAACGCATTCCTCGAGTTATTGCTGGCCTTCCGGATTCTCCTGGTAACCCTTGATTTGGTTCATTCTCTTAACATTTGGATGTGTGATTTTTTTTAATGATCGTGGCTTGTGCACACATAACAGTGTACAACCCGTACTTGTAATGAAAGGACCTTGTGGTACGCCGCCACAATCCTTATAAAAGGAGCGAAAGCTTCTTACTTTTGAGTAAAACTAATCAAAACTTTCATCTTCAAAGTTTTGCTCAAAAGAACAAGTACTTCCCCTTATGATTTTCAAAACCTCAAAATTTAATATCACTTGTTGAGGGGGAGTATTTGATTAAAAATTTTGTTCACAAATTGTTCTTCATGGTAATCTTCCAGCAAAACTCAAAATGGACATATTCGATATCAAAATTTCATCAAAAATAACATTTATATGCCATTTTTAGGGGAGAAAAATTATGTGATAAGAAATATGTTGTGAAATTGCAAATGAATTGTAGTGATACAGACTTAACCAATGAATTGACGAGATCTTAAATGTTAGTAACTCGAAAAGACTTGTCCGGGACGGGTAATAATTTCAAGCTAGTTCGCTAGTGATGATAACGTGTCTCGCAAAGGACTTGTCCAAGTAGAATGACCATTCGAGAAACTCATGGTAGACATGAACTTTGACGAGTTTGACAACCTTTCGAGGTTTGTCCACACCTTCAAGGTAGTTATTAGAGCTAGTTGTCACCTAAAAGCTGACAATGTAACTCTTTAACTATGAAACGTAACCGTGTCTCACGCGGGATTGTCTATCTTGAGTTGATCAATTCAAAAGTGCGCATTCTCTCACCGCAAGTATTTCTATAAAAATACTTAAGCACGTGTGGAGGGGGAGAATTTATGCAAAGTCTTAAACTCTCAATAGTGGTATTAAATGTTTTTACTCATAACCACTTTGAGAGATCTTAATGAAAATGGTTTTATGGCAACATAGGTTAGTCATGGAGTTATAAGGTGACTAAGGTTAGGAATAACCGTCCTATGATCCGCCAGAGCCGGAGGGATCTACCCAAGGACATCACCAATAGTTAGAATTAGAAGTCCTTAGATATGATCATAAAAAGGAGAAAATGAGAATCGGAGAAAGAAGGAGTTGAAGAATTAAAAAGAAAAGTAAAGAAAATGGTGAAAATAAATAGCCCTCCAGATTATTCAACTTAGGGTAGACACCGGGTTTAATTCATATGCTACTGGTTGTCACTTGATGACACCGGTATTGAAGATCAAAGTCGCCATGGACCCTTGTGTGACGATGCACTAAACCTTCTTAGCCACTCAAGTTTCTCTCAAGTAAGCTTGTTTCATTCTCACAGTGGAACCCTACGTAAACTATCGGCTTTCTTTAGAGATTCCGGTATTGAAGAAGGAGACCTCTCCTAGTCTCCACTCGTGAAAACCAAAGCGCACTATTGAGTCTAGAGCCACGAGATTCATCAAAAGATCTCTTAGTACACTTGACATTTTATCACTTGTCGTTCAACAATAAGGACACAAGTGATACATTATCGAGTCCTTCACAGCATCTTAGCAATCTGGTCGAGAACATTTATGAGAGGTTCACATATGTGATACTCGGTGATTAAATGGAAACTCCGCCAGGTCAACATCAAACAGTACCGATAAAGAAGTCACTTCGTAACTCCCCGTGGATTATGCTTAGTGTGTCTCAAACGGTCTACGGTCGTGAGGTGATGCTTCGGTGATACCTCGCCGACTCATCTCGGAATCAGATGTACTTCGTACATCGTGTTATCTCACTTGTGGGACTCCACCAGAAATGCCTTTGTGAGAATTAGAGTTGTGTTTTCAAACTATGCCGTTAACACTCTCAGGTTCAAACTTGTAAGAACTGGATTATTTCTAACCCATGTTTTATGTTTTCTTCTTATGGATGCTCATGGGTGGAATGATGGTGCATTCTCCACATGCTCATACCAACATCAGCACTAATTAAAGTTCTCTCAAAAGGCAACACAAAGTCGTAATGAATCTTCATCTAAGTCAAAGAATCTACAAAGTTTAAAGACTAAGAGAACTACATCAAGATCGAATCCAACACAAAGAGCTAGTGAGCATGTTGGAGAAAGACGTGGAGATACCGAGCAACGGTTTAACTCGATGCGCATAATCACAACATACTATCACTACCATCACAAAGAACAAAGATCAAAGAACAAAGTAAATGATGACGCCAAAGCGTAATACTTCAAAGGAAACAATTCTCTACACTGGGAGATTGTTCAATCAAGGCACTTCTTCTCACAAGAAAGAAGAATGTCAGAAGACATCATAGCTACTATTACATCAGCACCTTCAACGTTTATATCATAAATCACTAACACTTAAGGGGAGATTGTTGGAATCACTCCTAAACTAGAATTCAAGTGTTAGTAATTAATATGTAATAGTTAGCTTAATTATGGCTTTTATGTTAATTATCATGCCAAGGCTTATGTAGAAAACCCATGAGCCTTGGCCCAAGCCCATAAGAAGGGAGGGATGCTTGTAGTGTTGCCCTATAAATAATCCTTGTAAACCCTCACTTGAGGGTTGGTTGTTCACTTTCATTCATATCCTACGCATAACTCTTCTTTATTCCATACGTGTGTGTTTGATTGTGTTCATCCGATCATCTTATCTTTCTTTCTTACATATTGATGGCCATATACAAATATGGGAACCTAACAATAACTTTACTAAAAAGTCTAAGAAAAAACTAAAAGAATACCTGGATAGTAGACGGAGAGCAAATAATTTCGTTCGGCCAAATAACGCACAGAAGGTGTATAAGTGAAAAGTTTTACGGTGGTAAAAAATGAAAGTAACTGTGGTATTTATAGGCAAAGGAGAAAGTAGATGAGACGTCCCGTCGTGTCTGACGGTGACGTGGCTGCATCCTGACCACAGAGAACGCGTCCCTTTGCCACGTGCCTTGATGTCGATGAATCACACCGCCACGTACCTTGCTGAAGTGTCACAATCTGCCGCGGTAAAAAAAGAGAGAAAGAAGCGGAGAGGGAGCAACACTCACCGAAGGTCACCACATATTCCCAATATCATATAATGAATACATCCATTAACATGATACTTGGGGGGGGACATGTTGGCGTATGTGCCGACATTCAACTCCCCGGCACATTGGTAAAACGCCGAAGAGCCTAACACTCCGGCCCTAAGGCAAAACCGCCCGGCACAACACACAACCCTTCGAATAAAGCATACAAGCCAATTCAGACCAAGCAGACCTAGACCAACATATACCGGAGGGTCAGACATGACCCTCGGCATAACGGACACCTGACATCACCTTGTATAAAAGGAAAAGAATCTTGATCAGAACTACTGTCCCTTTCCAGACGGAATCCAAACAGAGTAAAGTCAACTCCTGCCCAAAAGAGTCACTATCGTCCACGTGACCTTCGGGTGAGGACAAAAGCTTCTCACCTATAAAAGGAACCAAACCACAGCATTCAAGGTCAACTATTTCTGACCCCATTTCATTATATTTTACTTTGACATATAACCACACTCATTCTCACGCCGGAGCTTGGTCTAGGGATAAAACCCTAGGCGAGGCTAACGCGTGTTATCTTTGTGTTACAGGTCCGAAGGGTCCTAATCCGAAGAGCTTGGCCGAAGGATTAGCTTGTTCGGGTAACTGCACATTTTTACCTCAACAATACTACTTCACAATACTACTTTATTGTCATTATAATCATTTGTCTTAAAATGATAAAAAAGAAACATGAAAACCAATATTGATATGCAACAATAATTCATTATAATAACATGAAGTTTTTGTTGTTTAGCGGAGGCATATAAGCTGTCTTTCAAGTTTTTGAAGATTAAATGTATAATTAATGTTATAAAGTAAAGTGCTTTAAATAAATGGTCAAACAAAATAAAAAGTAAGTATGATGTTAAAAAAAGTTAAATGGTTAAATCATAAATTGACCAAAGCAACTAAACCGTTATTTACCATATTATTCTCATCGTATTTTGCCCATTATAACGTTCCTCATCTATTTGAAATCTTTAACCTTGAATGTGGAAACTCTTATAACCTTTATTAAGGGTGCGTTTGGTATGCCACTATAAATTACAATATGTATGAGTTTGATAGTAGTGGTGCGTCTCTCGGTATAAAATATCCCTACCTTGCCCTTGTGAGATATATGAAGTATGAATCATATATATCATTCATTACCATATTTAAAAATTTTGTATCTTAAACAAACACATGATTGAAATGAAATTCATTCCCTCATTCACATTTCGGGATACCAAACGCACCCTAAGTAATCATTTGTTGAAAACTATACACCAACTCATTGCAACCATGCCATCAGAAAAACAATTCTTCAAAAATAATTCCCTAACGCTATAAATAGAGTTTGTCTGAAGAATATCATTCGCCACCGAAATTTTATTGAAAACTAGACACCGCTACCGCTAGGCGCGGGTCCTTAGGATGGGAGTGAATATAAGGCTAGCCCCAGTGATAGCTAATCCCCATCGATCGAGCACCCTGGACGATCGAGTGGGTGTCGATCGCCCCACTGCCACCCTTGTCGATCGCCTCCTTCTTTACCCAATTAGATCGTCTTGCCGATCGACATTTCCAACTTTTAAATCCAAAACATTAAATCCTAGTTTACGTTGCATTCCAAAAAAACATTACCCTATAAATACAACTAAAATCTTCACAAATCTCACAACATATTTACACACTAAAACTCAAAAATCTCACAATCCTCTCTATCAAAAATCTCACAATCCTCTTTATCAAAAATGTCTAAGAAAACACCACCAACCAAAGCCAGAAAATCCCGTTTGTCACAAAACGTCGCATATTTTAACAGGATCCATTTCGGTTAACCGGTCACCAATAATCAATTTCAACCTCACGGTTTTGAATATCAATCCCAACAAGCTCCACAACAACACCCTAACAATCCATTTAGTATGAATCGTCCATTTGTTCCACCGCAACAAAACATCCACTACCAACAACAACAACAAAGCTACTCCGGTCGAAGCAACCAATCTATGTATGGGTCACCGCATCACGTATTACCGTCCAACAATGGATTCCTCAACGTCTTCATATTCAAATTATCAAGAATATTCTCCGGTTAACCGTATCAATCTTGAGGGTTTTGATTTCGACGACCAATTGTACAACAATCCTAATTTTATCTTTGAAACGGATCGGGTTATCCGCTCAAGAGTATCACGGTTGGTGCCGGTTCGGCTCATGGATCGTATCATGATTCGGTCAACCTTGATGACGTAGAAGAAGAATGTCGAAGAGACGTCACGGTCAAACCAAAGAAACGAGCTAAAAGCGAAGAAGAAGGTTGTCGAGAAGAAGGCAAAATGATTCGTTGCCTTGGACCAAAGAAGAAGAGATCGCCTTATTAACTTGGTTGATGTATCCGAGAATAGTAGTATATCGGAAACAACCAAAATGCTAAAGGATTTTGGCAGAAAGTCATTATACTTTGAGGAAGGTTCTTTGGAGAAAGAACGTACAACGCTATCATTACAAAGTGGAAAAATAGGATTCGTCCTAGAGTTGGTCAATTTTGTGCCATTTACAACAATCTTTGTCGGGAATTACGGAGTGGTGAGAATGACCTCACCGCTTTATACACGGCGTGTGATGAATACCAAATAGTGTGTGGTCATCCGTTTGTTTTGGAGAATTGTTGGAAGATTTTGAGGACCATTCCTTGGAAGGATAATGAGATGCGGCTTTTTAAGCCAAGATGAGGTCGCAAAATAGCAAGGACTTCAACCGACTTCGGATGTACTCGGATGTGCCTAATAGACCGGTTGGTCGTTGATGCATGATACAACAACAAACAATCAGAAACTCAAAGAAGCGATCAAGGCGCATACAACCTAGATTTTTAACAAGTGTTGTAATGTTTTAATAAGTTTCGTAATGTTTTAATTTTATTTGAATTATTATGTAACGTTTAATTATTAATGAAATTTTATTTTGTGTTAAAAATGTTTTTTTTTTTTTAAATTTGAACTTGCGCCCTACTTTGGGGCACCTAATCGCTGAAGGTCGGAGGAGAGCGTGTGAGGGGAAAATGAGGGGGATTGAATCCCCTCATTGGGGCTAGCCTAATAGAAGCAAAAATAATATCCGGAGGTAAGATTGGTAATATATGTGCAATACCCAGAATGCAAATTACGCCTCGACTCAAGATGCCTTTTAGGATTAACAAGGCGGTTTTGGTTTCCTTATGTTTTGCTATGACAATTAATAAAAGCCAAGGACAAACGCTATCCAAGGTTGGTTTATTTTTCACAGCGTCCGTTTTCTCACGGACAACTCTATGTTGCGGTATCAAGAGTTAAAAGCAGAAACGGATTGAAGGTGCTTTGTTGTGACGAAGACGGTTCATACACCAACAAAACAACAAACGTAGTTTATAAAGAAGTTCTACGTAGGATTTGAAACTATCGTTGTTTTTATTTTCATTTTTGTTCTTCATACATTTGTTCAAGCAAATTTTTAATATTTTAAGTTATTCACTTTCTCTTTAAATTTTTTGTTCACAACACTCTATGTCACTAAACTGTTTTTACTAACGAATATTATGAAAGTAGCCTGCCCATCGGGGCGGGTTAAGCAACTAGTATATATATACACTTGGTTCCATAAGGCATTAATAACAAAAATTAACTTTTACGATTTTGAGTTCGAATTTCCCCAAGACGATTTAGGTATGTTCCTTGACTAAACATTCAAAGTAACTATTCGATTAATGTTTATGTATGATCAGATGTATAATACTTAATATTCTAGTATGCGTTTTGTTTAACGTGATGGTTTATTCAAAGCTGTTTAATATGATATGATTTTTTATTTACATCAGTAATCCAAATTTTGGCAATGTTGCATACCAATGGTCCATAAATTGTAAGGCCATAAAAAGTTAAGTTTAAATGTTTGCAATGTGCGTTGACATGAGAATATAGTGGTCATTTTCACTACTTTAACGTACCTTCATGTGCAACACATGAGAGAATATTTGATTTTAGATGATGATATACTTGCATTGTTACATTAACATGTTTGTCTAGCAACTTTTTTTTTATCAGAATTTGTACACAAACTCTTGAAAATGATTTGGTGTTATAAACAAGAAAGCAAACTGAAAAGTCACTCTCAACTTTTGCTACCAGAGCGATGTGGGATAAACCCAACACCCTTGCAAAGAACATTTCTCATTGCTTTTCTGGCTTTAACCCCGAGAAGAGTTTTTGCAGAACGACTACTCTTGGCATATCACGTGTCGCCAAATAGCACAAACAATACTCCTCGTAAATAATTAGTGATTGGCTACCTTTCAGATATCTAATCACCAGTTATTAAGGACCCAGTTCGGTTGTGCCATTTAGTAATTGGTCATATGCTAAGAGTAGAAGTCCCTGCTAACACTCCTCTTGGAGACGAAGCCAATGAAGCTATGATTCAACATGAAGATGACAGGCAGTTTTGAAATCAAGGCTGGAGGCGTTCTACGAACAGAACTGGTATGTTGCCTTCCCGGCTACTTCCCATTTACTACTACTAAAATCTGATTCAGATAAATTACTCTTTTGTTTCAACACACTGCTGCGATGTTGTTACATACAGTTACTAGCAAAGTTTGTGTACATGATAAAGCTACCAAGCCATCTCTGGTAATTTATCAAAATGGGTAAAAATTTATGACGGGTCAGACAAGGTTCAGTTTGACCAGGCTTAACTTTTTTACAGACGGTCTTTTGAATTTCATAAAAAACTGCTAGTAATAAATATTGATCCAGTAATAAGTGAATAATGAGAGAGTGGTAAACACCTGAATATACGTTGGTACACTTTTGAACAGCTTGACCCATTGTCAATAAAACATTACCCAACCTGACCCGTTTTCGCTAAAATGACTTGAAGTTGATCCCTTCTAGCACTCCTTATTTTAAATGTGTTTGGCCCATCATTAATGTAATTGCACCTTTGCAAAGTTCTGTGTATAGAATTTCCAGTTATGATTATGCTAAATGAATAAATCCAATTGGTGTATGCAGGTTAGTCGCTTAAAAAAAACTTGAATAGCTAGTCGCTCGATGTCCACAGGCTAGTCGCTTGATGTATATTGAACAACTTTTCCACTCGTACCACGGTCCTTAGTACTTAGTATCCATCAAGAATGAACTAATTGTTCACATGAAGGCTTCTCAAAGGCTTCGTTAAATAGACTCAAAACTAAGTCATCAGAAACTTACCCCTTGACAGCAATACAATCAGACTTCAATAAGTACAAGAAGAAGGTTCAATTGCATAATAATATACATGCAAAAATTACACACCAACTCCATGTCTTCCTTGGTTCTAACTCTAAAGGGAGTTTTTGCAGCAGCCATTAGTCTTAGCATATAACATGGCCAAGTGGCACAAACACTAATCATCCTTAATAATTTGTGATTGGCGTACCTTTTAGATATCCAATCACCATTTATTAACGACGATGTTTGTTTGTGCAACTTGACGACTGACTGGTGATATGTTATGATAAAGAGTAGCTGTAGTTGTAGAAACTCCACTTGGAGTTGAAGCCAATGAAGATATGGAGAATGTGTGTATTTTGTGCAAGCATATTTTTGTAAAGTTGAACAGTCTTCTTAGTACTTAGCCTATCATGATTGCTTTGCAGCAGATTTGATCCAAAGGTCTATGGCTGTTTGAAATAGTATTGTTTGAAATAGTAAAAAGGGCTTTGCAGCAACAACTACTTTTATCATATCACTAATCGCCATGTGGTACAAACAATTTTCCTCAATAAGTGGTAGCTGGGTAACTTTTTGTTATTCAGTCACCAGTTATCGAGGGCGTGTATTGTTTTTGCCACTTGGTGACGGTGATAGAATAAAAGTAATTGTTGTTACTGAAACTCCTCTGGAAGTTAAAGGCTAACGACCTATTAAAATCTATGCAAAAAGTGTATTTACCACGTTCGTATATTTGTACAAATAAATTGAATGGATTTTTGCAGAAACAGCTACTTTTGGCATATCACCAATCACCATGTGGCACAAACTAGCAGAAGAACGGTCAGAGTATTTCATACATGTGATTATGATTATAAGTAGGAAAGAACGACATATTGATGCAGTTTATACTTTATAATGTTAACTACCAATATCCTTCATTATTTGCTTCCCTAGTTTCTTGGTCTGACAATGTCATTACATATAATTAAGGTCTCTACTATAATTGACATTAAAATGTATGCATGTTTTTTGGTTACTTATTTGTATTAAATTTCTTTCTCGTGTTCAATAGAGTGATGGAAGTATATTGCTGGCCCACTTGGGTCATGGAAATGTACCCAGTCACCAATGATTAAGGACATATACTGTTTATGCCATTTGGCGATCGATAATGTACTAAGAGCTTCCATTTATGCTAAAACTCCTCTTGGAACTAAAGCAAACGGAGCTATGGAGAACATATGTACTTTTCTAGGTGCATATTTTTATACAAACTGAATTGTACTTGATCTATATTTTGGTTGTATTGTTGGTCAAGGAAAACTTGTTTCTGATGACATTGTGTCATGCGTCCTTGAGTAAGCCTTAAGGCCTAGACAGTTTCATTAGTGATGGGTTCCCAAGGACAGTGGTGCAACTAATAAAGCATTATGTCAACAAGGTTTCAATCTTGATAGAGCTTATGGTACCAGTGAGAATTTATGCTCGGTTATGGTACCATAAGTAATGTTAGAGCTTATGGTTTTTGTTAAACAGATTTGTGCGTTGCATTGTCCCACATAGGTGGGGCGAGAGAAACAAAAGGTGTTTATAACTGGAGTTTCACATCAATAGATGTGTGTCTTAGAAAGCTTTTGGAAGAAATTTATGGATATATGACTATCAAGTGTTTTCTACGACATGTTTTTAACATAGATAAATGGAGTTTCACATCAAGAAATATATGGATATATGACTATCAAGTGTTTTCTACGTCATGTTTTTAACATAGATAAGTGGAGTTTCACATCAATAGTTGTGTGTCTTAGAAATTTATGGATATATGACTATCAAGTGTTTTCTACGACATGTTTTTAACATAGATAACTATCACTTATATATAACTTTCATTTATTTCACCAACCCGATGCGGGACAATATCAAAACACAATTTTTGGTACATAAAGGTCTTAGGTTCCCATTTTTATTTCTCATTTATAAGGTTTTTCCGTAAATATTCTAAATATATTATTTTTCATTAGCACCATTATCATGTTCTAACAATGTTTACAAGGTGGTTCTTCATTAGCTTTGTCAACTTTTTGTTCTTTTTTGTAAATGATATTTAAGATATTTGATTATTAGTTACTAGCCTATAGACCCGTGATAAATCACGGGTGGCTTATAAAAAGTGTGAAATAAACATAGTTAAATACTATAAAATTGAATAAATCTGTAACAGTATTGGGTTGACCGATAAAAAGTCCAAAATAAACATTTTCATAAACGCCTATAAACCTGTAGAAAGCATGGGTTAATTTATGAGTATAGAAGTAAAAAAAATTAAGATAGGTGTATATGTATGAAACTCATATCAAGATAGGTGTTCTATATCTAAACTAATACAATAAAGTTAATCCATGACATAACCTTATCCAGTTAGAATTGATACAACGTATAAAGTATATAAAGAATTTCTAAGCTTACCCACGAATTTAAGCGGATTTTTACATGTACATAAAATTGAAAAAAACCAAACGTTTATTTAGTAAATATCCATCCAAAAATGGTGGGCTATCTTGGTAGATCACCATTTGATGATCAAACGTCTCAGGCTTACAATAGAAAAATATTATAACATCAAATGATGGGGTTCATGAGCTTGGATGACAATGTTAAAGGTGAATATTTTTATAACCCTCGATAGTCATCGCCAAAAGCAGGTCACAACATTTTAGAATGCGCGAATTACGTAGCCATATTATACCAAAAGCATGAATATACAAATGCACACAAGAGATATAATTCAGAAATATCAAGTAAATATATACTATAGCAAATAAATCATGTTTTAACTTAAGTAACTGAAAGCAACACTTGATTATTGTAGTAGTTGTAAGAGCGGGTTACCTTCCAGTTTCCGGTTTCTTAGTGACCTTAAACATTTGATTCCCCTGTAAAATCTTTTCCGAACATTTTCTTAGTGACCTTAAACATTTGATTCCCCTGTAAAGCATCAAGTTTTCTTGTTGAGGCTACAATAACTCAGCCTGATATGATAATGTGTATGACTAAAAAATATATATATATATATATATATGTGTGTATATATATATATATATATATATATATATATATATATATATATTTACCAAATTTTAGAATCTTAAAGACAACATAATTATTCCGTCATTGAGGCGAATAACATTTAAGGTACTTAATAATCTAACATTGCCACCAAATAAGATAACAATATTAAGATATCAAAATATAGTCCAACACAACACCATCAAACCACAGCCAACAAAACTCTGCTACTGTGTACAACTACTCTTACATTCAGGGGCGAAGCCAGGAATTTGTGTTAAAGGGGGCCGTAGATAATCTGTATATAATATACATTTCTTGGAGCAGTTATCTTAGCGGGTTCAATGGTTCAACCATCTGGATCGATTTACAACACATATGAAATTAAAATTAGGGTTTTAAGTTATACATATAACTTGAAATAAATAAAATACCATCTTGTTATCAGATCAACATATTTTACATATTTCAACTAAATTAGATGTTTTATTAAATGTGTACATCCTTAAGGAAAATGATTAGGATGCCTAATTCACATGACTAATTATATGCCTACTCCATTCATTGTTGGACACATGGATCCCACTATCTCTTTCTTTTTACATATACCATTGATTTTGCCACATGTCTTAAGATCTTTGTTAGGCACAAAATTAGGCATACCAATTAGGTATGCCAATCACTACTCCATTCTTAATCATTCTTTCCCTTAAAACAATTATTTCTCAAACATAGAAATGTTTTTCTAATTTGTATGAATGATAGAAGGAAGTGTTTCATAATTATGAAAAACAATCGAACCACTTGCTCGAAAAATTGAGAAAATGAAAAAAGAAACAAGTAAAAGGCATCGTCGGATCTAAAAATTTGTGTTGAAATAGCATGAAAACAAATTGAATTAGCTTTTCTACAATTGATAAAATTATGACTCTATTGTAAACTTACGACACTTATACGAGCTTTCTCATCTATAAAAACAACTAAATAAGAAAAACATTATAAAAAAAAAGAAAAGTTAAAATTTAAATACAAAGCAATTGTAGACACATTTAAAATTAAACAAATAAATTGGTTGGGAATATAATACGGAGTACTACAAAAGTAACTAAGTAAAAGTCAACTTGACTTATACCCACCACACACTTATTTATCTTTTCTCTATTTGTTCATTTATAACTTCTTCTTCTTCATAACTAAAGCTGCAACTATCTATCTTAACACTTAATCTTAAAGAAAAAACTAAACAAAAATTGACAGAGCACACGCTACAACCTGGGTTAGTTGAGCTAGTTGGGGGTGGCTGAGCACCCGCTAGCCACCCCATTGGCTCCGCCTCTGCTTACATTGCAACTCTAAAATAAGCTCTAATAAAGAGAACCTATTTCACAACTACTCTTAGCGAGCATTGTGATGCAAAATTTCAGTGTCAAATGAGATCTTATTGTGATTAAGATAATCTTGTTCCACCTCAATTATAAAGAACAATAACGACTTTACACCAAAGAGCACAAAACCCGAATATATTTTCACATTATTTGAAAGAATAGAACAAAACAATTGATCTTTTAATATTAAATATATATTTTTAGAATTTTTCGGTAACTAAAAAGATAGACAAAATTCGATTGTATTTTCGGCTAAACGCTATAAACGGCTAAAAACAACAACTTTGGAGTTGCATACGTACCCTTCCAACTATAAAGTCCAGCTCGTCACCACATAATTTAAAACATTTAGAATACTTGGTCTTAAAACTCTTGATGACATTTCATCGAACACCTTATATGCACTCTTTAATTCACTTGACTTATTCTACATCTCTTAGAAGAATTCCAATTATCAACGTCAACATCAAATTTATTTCAAGTTTATCAGATGAATCTAGACCTTAAAAACAATAATCCAATTACTTGACGTGAAGTTAATTGAAGAAACCAAACCTGAGTTAGCATGAAGAAGTGGACATATTGAAATTCAAGCTCCAATTGTTGTTCCGTTAAGAGATCTTCCACATGCATTCAGTAAAAAAAAAGTCTATTTTGATAGCACATCATAGATGTTTTACCTCCTATTAACTACGAAAACATAATTAATAATTGTAGATGATAGTCTTCTTCTTGTCAATCACTGTATCAATAAATAATTTTTGATTTCAAATCATTTGAAATTTGAAAAGAAGAGAAAATTGAAGCAATACAGTAATCGGTTTCTTTTTACATTTAAGAATTAGTCAAACATAAATATTAAATGGGAGAAGTATTCTATAGATAGAAACACAACTCTCAAAATTCAATTCATAGACCAGTGTACTTACATGGAATATCTGACGTGGCTTAAATGACATGGAAAAGGATGCCAGCATGGATTAAATGACATGGCTAGATTTTAAAAAAAGCTTCTTTTATTATATATACTAGCTTATAAACCCGTGATAAATCACGGGCAGCTAATAATAGAGTGTATGTAAAAAAATAAACTTAAAACAAATTGAATAATTGTAGAGCTTTTTATAATTGTTTCTCTCTATTCTCAATTTAATTGAAGAAACAACCATTACAATATGTAATAGCTTATTTTATCAGGTTGTTCGTTTTGGTTTGAAATAGATATATGTGATTTGCAAATTTTGACCACGATTGTGTTATCAGTGTTGATTATAAATACACTTCAATCAAGTGCTTAAATAGATACAAAACAAACTTGAACTCAAAAAATTCAAAGCTGGTATCCAAAGAAAATTCTTACATCATTTTTGCAAACACTACGTTAAAGTGTTGGAAAATTTAGTGCACTTGTGGGAATAGTTCACACCTTGTAATGGGTTAGGAGGTACGGAGTGTACACCCATAAGGTCCATGAACACCTTGACTCTTGTAGTGGTTTGTATTGGTAGTGCTTGGTGAAAGTACCTTGTGGTTACCACCGATTATCGCTGTTTCCACCGAGCAAGATTCAATCGATCGGTGTTTCCAATCGGCGTGGTTTCCAATCGGGTGGTGTTTACCGAAGTAGTGTTTACATCAGCGTGGTGTTTCAATCAAGCAGGTAACCACCGATAGCACTATGAAAGTATCGATGAAAGTATTGCTTGTAACGGTTTTGACCTATTCAAGTGGCAATTTCAACTACTTAATGACCACGTTTAATTGGTCATGTAACCACTAACGACTATAATGGGGATAATTATGAGGCTATTAATGGGCCGATTAATACTCATAATTCCATTGAATTAGCCAAGAGTATTATCCTATAAATAGGATATCGATATGCATGAAGAACACACGAAAACACAAAACACTTATAAGCGTTAAGGGTTATTGAATTGTGCCTAATTTCATAACCGCATTGGTCTTATCCCAAGTAGATATTCGTGTAACTCAGCCATTAGGGTCGAATAGTTTACTTTGGAAAGTGATCACAAGATTCCAAGTGATATCCGGTAACCACTTAATGGTATTTGTTTCTGCTGAATAGTTGTTGTTTCTGCTGAAGTTGATTATCTTACCCTGTTCTGGGAGTTACACACCAACAATCAAAGTAAACTATTTTGTGATAATCAATGGCAATTGCTGCAATGAAACACATGGCTTCAAGCTTTGCTAAGCTGGACAAGTTTGAAGGGGTGGACTTTAGGAGGTGGCAGAAGAAGATGCATTTCTTTGCCAAGCATGAGGTGGTTTATGTGCTGACTACACCAATTCCGATGATGGTGATGATGCCACCGTGGAGCGCGATCGGAGGAGGAGCAAATGGGAGAATGATGACTACATATATGCAGAGGTCTTATTCTCAATGGTATGTCGATTCTCTTCTTGATATTTATCGAACTTTGAATCTTCTAAAGTACTGTGGGATTCCTTGGATGCCAAATATATGGCTGAGGATGCATCAAGTAAGAAGTTCCTTGTTAGTAATTTCACAAATTACAAAATGACTGATTCAAGACCGGTTATGGAACAATACAATGAACTTCTTGGAATACTTGGAAGGTTTACACAACACAATATGAACATGGATGAGGCCATTAAAGTCTCTTGTGTCATTGACAAACTCCTCCTTCTTGGAAAGATTTCAAGCATACCTTGAAACATAAGAAAGAGGAGTTAACTCTGTTGAGTTGGGCGCATTTGCATTGAGGAATCTCTCAAGATGCGGATAATGACAAGCAAAAGAGTAGCAATGCTACTGGACCATCTGTTGTCAATATGGTGGAGCATAACAACTCCACCAGGTACAATGGCAACAAAGGCAAACGCAAATATCATGACAACACAAGGCGATCCCAACAAGAAGGCAACACCTACTTTTGGAAATGTGGCAAGACCTGGTCACATTAAAAGGGACTGCAAGGGTGTTAAAGTTGGTGGTAAAGCCAATGGATCAGGCACTAATGGTTCGGGGAGTGGTGGATCGACCAACTCATTGAAAGGTCATAATATGTTTAATAAGTCTTTTCAGATTTATTATGTTACATATGTATCTGAATCTTTTATGTGCAGGATGATGATGTTGCGTGGTGGGTTGACTCTGGTGCAACAGTTCATGTGTAAAGATAGAAGTTGGTTCAAGACTTATGAGTCACCGAATGATGGTTCTATTCTTCACATGGGAAATGAGTCAACAGCCTTGGTGCATGGTCGTGGTTGTGTAGATCTTAGGTTTAGTTCAGGAAAGATTGTAACTTTGTTAGATGTTATTCATGTTCCTGATATTAGGAAGAACTTGGTTTCAAGTAGTCTTTTGAATAATCATGGTTATAAACAAGTTATTGAGTCTGATAAATTTGTGATTTCTAAGCATGGTGTTTTTATTGGTTTTGGTTATTTATGTAATCAAATGTTCAGGCTTAATATTTCCATTGATAGTGTATTTATTTCCACTGATAGTGTAAATTCAGCCTGTGACCACCTATGACCCGACTGACCGACTCTACCCTGTGGCATGCTAGACTTGGCCATGTTCATTATCAAAGGTTGCAAGATATGTCTAAGGATGGGTTGATCCCAGCCTTTGACATGGACACGGAAAAGTGTAAAACTTGCATGTTGACCAAGATTACCAAGAAACCTTTTCAGGGTGTTAGTCGTGAGACTAATCTCTTGGAGCTTATTCACAGTGATCTGTGTGATTTGCATGTCACTCCCTCTTTGGGGAACAAGAAGTACTTTGTGACATTTATTGATGATGCTTCTAGGTTTTGTTATGTTTTTCTGTTACATTCCAAGGATGAAGCTTTAGATAAATTCAAAGTGTTTAAAACTGAAGTTGAATTACAACTTGGGTCTTTGATCAAAAGATTAAGGACTGATAGGGGAGGTGAGTACATGGATACTCAGTATTTTTCAATTTGGAATTATCCATGAAACGATCGCCCTTATACTCCTCAAAAAATGGTATTTCGAAAGGAAAAACAGTGGTGTTGAAGGAGATGGTTAATTCCATGTTGTCCTATTCAGAATGAGTCAATGGTTCGGGGTAAAGCTATGTTAATGACTTGCTATTTATTAAATAGGGTTCCCAACAAAAGGAACAAGGTTACCCCTTATGAACTCGACTAAAAGAAAACCCAACCCTGAACTATCTCAGTGGTCGGGGTTGTAAGGTCTGTGTAAGACTCCCTGACCCAAAGCAAAAGACTTTGGGTGAAAGAGGCATTGACTGCATCTTTGTTGGATATGCTGAGCATTCCAAGGCTTATAGGTTCTATGTTATTGAACCTAATGAATATATTTCAATTAACTCTATAATTGAATCAAGGGATGCAAACTTTGATGAGAATAGATTCTCATCGCCTTAGACCAAGTCGAGGATTCCTAATGGAACTCATGACACTGGTGTATCGAGAGGTCCTCGATGATGAACCATCGTGGTCCCTCGATGAGGTTGTGGTTCAACAACTCTGAACCTGTGCTCAAAAGGAGCAAAAGGGTCAGGACTCCAAAGTCATTTGGACCTGAGTTTCAACTATACTTAGTTGAAGGAACAAGGGATGAGGTCTCGGACCAATACTCCTATTGCTTCATTGTTGAGGATGATCCCAAGACATTTGAAGAAGCAATGAAGTCCCGGATATTGCTTTCTGGAAAGAAGCAATCAATGATGAGATGGATTCCATCATGGGGAACAACACTTAGGTGTTGGTTGATCTACCTCCCGGTTGCAAACCTCTAGGTTGCAAATGGATTTTCAAAAAGAAAATGAAGGTAGATGGAACTATTGAAAAGTTCAAGGCTAGATTAGTTATTCGGGCTTTAAACAAAAGTCGGATAGACTATTTTGATACTTATGCCCCTGTGGCTAGTGACGCTACCATAAGATCTGCGATTGTTATGGCATCTATTCACAATCGATTATTCATCGATGGATGTGAAGACATCTTTCTTGAATGGTGAATTGGATGAGGAGGTTTATATGAACCAACCTCAAGGCTTCATCATGCCTGGCAATGAAAACAAGGTGTGTAAACCGATTAAGTCTCTTTATGGACTTAAGCAGGCACCTAAGCAATGGCATCAAAAATTTGATGAAGTGGTTTTGCCTAGTGGTTATGTTCTTAACCAAGCTGACAAATGTGTATATAGCAAATTTGATGATTCTGGTAAAGGAGTCATCATTTGTCTATATGTTGATGACATGTTGATTTTGGCATCGACCAAAAAAATCAGGGTTGACTGACAAAGGAATTTTTTTCATCAAGGTTCTCCATGAAAGACATGGGGAGGCTGATGTTATCCTTGGTATAAGGATTAAACATGAAAGTAATAGAATTTCTATCTCTCAGTCTCATTATATTGAGAAGGTGCTGAGGAAATTCAATTACTTTGATTGTACTCAAGTGAGTACACCTATGGATACTTGGAGAAGTCGATGCCTAATCATGGCAAGGTCGTATCTCAACTTGAGTATTCTAGGTAATTGGTGCGCTGATGTATGCCATGACTTGTACAAGACCCGATATTGGTTTTGCAAAGGGGAAAATTGGAGCGGTATACTAGTAATCCTAGTGCTCATCACTGGCAAGCAATTCAAAGGGTACTGAAGTATTTGAAGAGAACTATGGATTATAGTCTCTCATATACCGGTGGTTACCCATCGTGTTGGAAGGATACAATGATGCAAGTTGGATCAAGAACAATCGAAGACAATTGTCTCACCGAGTGGGCGGGTATTCCTACTTGGTGGAGGTGCAATTTCTTGGGCATCCAAGAAACAAACTTGCATTACCAGTTCAACAATGGAATCTAAATTTGTGGCTTTAGCGTTGGTAAAGAAGTCGAATGGTTGAAAAGCTTGCTCCTTGAGATTCCATTGTGGCCTAAACCTATAGCACCTATTTCTATCCGGTGTGATAGTGCAGCCACATTGGCTAAGGCTTATAGCCGATGTGTACAATGGTAAGTATAGACACTTAGGTGTCAGACATAGCATGATTCGTGAGCTTATCATGAATGGGGTGGTATCTATAGAGTTTTGAGATCTCAAATCGAACTTAGGCGATCACTTGACGAAGGGTCTGGCTAGAGACTTGGTTATAAAGTCAGCTAAAGGGATGGGTTTAAGTCCAACTTAGTCACTGAATGCTAGGACACCCAACTCCCTCCTAAGGAAACTTGGGAGCTGAGTTCAATGTGGAAATCTGAACATTCAGTGGACTGGAGCACATGTTTATTTTACATCCCAAGGTTGTGCTCGGAAACTGCTGAAAGGAGGATGAAGTCTTTACTTCTTAATGGTTAATTTTCTTTGAAAAAGTGCTTGGCAGGAGCATGAATAAAGAGGAACCACCTATGTAAATGTTAAAGTTTTGCCACTTCAGGAAGCTTTGGACTTTTAGCTTTACAACATTTATGAATTTGGATATGGACACATGGCTTGTATAGTGTCGGGAGCTTTTAAGTGTTTGAAAACTTGTGTGTATTTTATCTTCATGTATTCAAATGGGTTGAAGGGTTCAATTCTTAGAACACCCCGATTCTCGAATATTTGAAACGTGTAATTTACTAAGATGGAAATTCAATCCCGTGACATTTTCATTTATGAACATGTTTTGCTTGATGTTTAATTTTCATGCAAAGGAAGTGAACTAAATTTGGGGAGGATTGTTGGAAAATTTAGTGCACTTGTGGGAATAGTTCACACCTTGTAATGGGTTAGAGGTACGGAGTGTACACCCATAAGGTCCATGAACACCTTGACTCTTATAGTGGTTTGTATTGGTAGTGCTTGGTGAAAGTATTGTTGTGGTTACCACGATGACATCGTGTTTCCACTAAAGCAAGTACTTCCAATGGATCGGTGTTTCCACCGGCGGTGTTTCCAAGGTGGTGTTTATCGAAGTAGTGTTTACATCGAAGCAAAGTGGTGTTTCCACCGGTGTAACCACTCGATAGCACTATGAAAGTATTGATGAAAGTACCGCTTGTAACGGTTTTGACCTATTCAAGTGGCGCGCTTCAACTACTTAATGACCACGTTTAATTGGTCATGTAACCACTAACAGCTATAATGGGGATCATTATGAGGCTATTAATGGGCCGATTAATACTCATAATTCCATTGAATTAGCTAAGAGTATTATCCTATAAATAGGATATCTGATTATGCATGAAGAACACACGAAAAACACAAAACACTTCTAAGCGCAAGGGTTATTGAATTGTGCCTAATTCCATAACTGCATTTGGTCTTATCCCAAGTAGATATTCGTGTAACCCAGGCATTAGGGTCGAATAGTTTACTTTGGAAAGTGATCACACGATTCCAAGTGATATCCGGTAACCACTTAGTGATATTTGTTTCTGCTGAATAGTTGTTGTTTCTGCTAAAGTTGATTATCTTACCCTGTTCTGGGAGTTACACACCAACATAAAGTTCAATAGAAATATATAAATTTTCTAAACAACTCGTTAATATGTAACACGATTGTTGCAACTCTCTCTAAATAGTTTTAATAGGTTGGTTCAAAAATCATACATTCAATCTCTTTTGACCAAAACAACATGTTCCTTTCATCTAACCCATTTCCTATTGAGCCAATTTGAATAAATTGGTCATTGACCCATTAATAACTTGGGCATCGAACAACAATTATTTCAATCACCAAACATTTCACAATTAATACAAATCATGGCAACATCATTACTTTTATTTTTTACAACACCAACAAAAATATAAATACATTACGATCAATCTATGTTATCTCGCCATTATATATAGTTTG
>OU343224.1:352071099-352219985 GCA_910596185.1 Chrysanthemum makinoi | reverse complement strand
AAATAAGAAAACTTTGCACAAACATCACTTTTCAACAAAAACAACCCAACAAATATGATTCAAGCTTACCAAATGAAAACCTAAACACTTGTGATGATTCTAAACATAAAAGTACAAACAAAATCCAAGCTTTAACACAAGAAATCAACCAAATGATGCACAAACCACAAAATTTTCAAACTCAAAACCACCTTAAAAACCACTAGAAATCCAAAGATGCAAGATATGATCTAAATCCATGGCCTTGATACCAAATGTAGAATATTGATTCCACACACATCATATCATAACTCAAAGTGGGCATATAAAGGGAGTTCTAGAGAAAGTTAGAGGTTTAGGAAACTTAGCAGAGAGAAAGTGAAAGAAATTATTATAAGCTCCAACTCTCTACCTTGGGAGGTAGAGAGTATTTATAGTCTTACATAAAACGCCACACAACGGGCTGTGGATCAGCATACAGTGGGTAAAGACCCGTCCGTCCTCCACGGTGTTACATAACTAATACTACTTTAGCTAGAAATAACTCCGACTACGAGCTTTCTAACGATAACATATACATGAGGTGACCGACTCTTTAATACCTGGAATTTCTAATTCCTAACACTCCACCAACAAATGTCACCAACACCCAAACGGGTTTTCAAGGTTTGTAGTATTTTTTGAGTTTTTTTTTATAGATCTATAAATAATAATCATGTTTTGAAGGTTTTCTTTTATAGATCTATAAATTATATATATAGATCATAATGTTTATAACATTTATTTGTTCTTTTTTTTTCATACGCCGCTTGATGTCGCCTCCACCGTTGTTTCACGGAAATACGGTTACTGTCATTTACTACTGAACCGGTTAGGTTGCCATAATGTGTATCATTTATTTTTAATAGATCTGTATATTAATAAAGTTTTGAAAGTTTATTTTATAGATCCCGCTTTTACAATATTTTGATATTTTTATACCGCCACTTGTCTGTTGCCTCCTCGTTGGGTCGCCTGAAGTATCTGCTTTCTCACTGAAATATTGTTGTCGCCAATTTACATGTTTAAAGGTTTTTCAAGTTTTGATGCCTTTTTGTATAGATTTATGTTTCTTTTTCATGTTTTGAAGGTATTTTTTAAAGATCTATGTACTTTTTAATCATTGAAGTTTCAACTCAGAAACTTTTATATAAAGTAACATTGTTCTCTTTTTCGCAGGAACCTTCACTACCAAATCTTCAAGTGGCATGGTTTCGTTTTAATATTTGTTGGTATTTTGGTATAATGTTCACTTGTAAAATATTTATTGGTATTATGTTAAAAAGTTCTTTGTGTAAATTTTGTTTCAAAGTGTGTACACGTATAGTATGAAGTTTCTTGTTTACTTTGTTGGGTAAATTTGTTTGTAGATTTAAGGTAGATTTTTTTTTGTTACAAGTATGTGTAATTATTTTTTTTGTTAATTTATGTAGATTTGTCATAAAAATTTGTGTAATTTTTTTCGTTAGTATATGAAGAGTTGTCATAAAAATGTATGTAAATTTTATTATAAAATTTACTCTAGTTTTGTTTTTATTTTTTATATTTATGTATTTGTGTTTTTTATAGATGATTTTTAGTATGTTTCTTATAATTTTTTTATTATTATTTATTTTTTTATGATCTATGTTTCTCTATATTATGTACGAAATGTTGCTTTGACCGTGACCAAAATATGTTATGTAAAATTGTAATGTGAATATTTAAATATGTATAGGTTATGGATGACTTTTTAGTAAAGTTATTGTTAGGTTCCCATATTTGTAACACAAGCCTCAATATGTAAGAAAGAAAGATAAGATGATCGGATGAACACAATCAAACACACACGTATGGAATAAAGAAGAGTTATGCGTAGGATATGAATGAAAGTGAACAACCAACCCTCAAGTGAGGGTTTACAAGGATTATTTATAGGGCAACACTACAAACATCCCTCCCTTCTTATGGGCTTAGGCCAAGGCTCATGGGCTTTCTACATAAGCCTTGGCATAATAACTAACATAAAAGCCATAATTAAGCTAACTATTACATATTAATTACTAACACTTGAATTCTAGTTTAGAAGTGATTCCAACAATCTCCCCTTAAGTGTTAGTGATTGATGATATAAACGTTGAAGGTGCTGATGTAATAGTAGCTATGATGTCTTCTGACATTCTTCTTTCTTGTGAGAAGAAGTGCCTTGATTCGAACAATCTCCCCAGTGTAGAGAAATTGTTTCCTTTGAAGTATTCTGCTTTGACGTCATCATTTACTTTGTTCTTTGATCTTTGTTCTTTGTAATGGTAGTGATAGTATGTTGTGATTGTTCCATCCAGTCCGCTTGCTCCAAAGATTCTCCACGCTTTCTCCAACATGCTCACTAGCTCTTTAATGTTGGATTTCAGTACTGATGTAGTTCTCTTAGTCTTTAAACTTTGTAGATTCTTTGACTTAGATGAAGATTCATTCTGACTTTGTGTTGCCTTTTGAGAGAACTTCCACTAGTGATGTTGTTGGTATGAGCATGTGGAGAATCGCGACGATCTTTTCCACCGCAAGCATCCATAGAAGAAAACATAAAACATGGGTTAGAAATAATCCAAAGACTTACAAGTTTGAACTTCGAAATGCTGCAATTAACAACATATAGTGTGAAAACACAACTCTAATTCTCACAAAGGCGTTCCCGAGCCGGAGTCCCACAAGTGAGATAACACGATGTACCAAGTACATCAATCAGTTCGGATGAGTCGCGAGGTATACCAAGCATCACCCCACGCATCAGACCGTTTGAGATATACTAAGCGTAATCCACGGGAGTTAATATGACTCGTGGCTGCCGTACGTTTGATGTTGACTCGGCAGAGTTTCCATTTAATCACCGAGGATCACATATGTGAACCTCTCATAAATGTTCTCTCAATGATTGCTAAGATCTGTGTAGGACTCGATAATGTATCACTTGTGTCCTTATTGTTGAACGACAAGTGATGAAATATCAAGTGTACCTAAGAGATCTTTTGATGAATCTCGTGGCTCTAGACTCAATAGTGCGCTTTGGTTTTCCTGAGTGGAGACTAGGGAGAGGGTCTCCTTCTTCAATACCAGCAATCTCTAAGAGAAAGCCATAGTTTACGTAGGGTTCCCTGTGAGAATGAAACAAGCTTCTATTGAGAGAAACTTGAGTGGCTAAGAAGGTTTAGTGCATGCGTCACTGGGTCCATGACGACTTTGATCTTCAATACCGGTGTCATCAAGTGACAACCATAGCATATGAATTGAACCCGGTGTCTGCCCTAAGTTGAATAATCTGGAGGGCTATTTATTTTCACCATTTTCTTTACTTTTCTTTTTAATTCTTCAACTCATTCTTTCTCCGATTCTCATTTTCTCCTTTTTATGATCATATCTAAGGACTTCTAATTCTAACTATTGGTGATGTCCTTGGGTAGATTCTTCGGGCTCTGGCGGATCATAGGACGGTTATTCCTAACCTTAGTCACCTTATAACTCCATGACTAACCTATGTTGCCATAAAACCATTTTCATTAAGATCTCTCAAAGTGGTTATGAGTAAAAACATTTAATACCACTATTGAGAGTTTAAGACTTTGCATAAATACTCCCCCTCCACACGTGCTTAAGTATTTTTATAGAAATCTGCACGGTGAGAGAAGAGCGCGCACTTTTGAATTGATCAACTCAAGAAGGACAATCCCACGAGACACGGTTATGATGCATAGTTAAAGAGTTACATTGTCAGCTTTTAGGTGACAACTAGCTCTAATAACTACCTTGAAGGTGTGGACAAACCTCGAAAGGTTGTCAAACTTGTCAAAGTTCATGTCTACCATGAGTTTCTCGAATGGTCATTCTACTTGGACAAGTCCTTTGCGAGACACGTTTACATCACTAGCGAACTAGCTTGAAATTATTACCCGTCCCGGACAAGTCTTTTCGAGTTACTAACATTTAAGATCTCGTCAATTCATTGGTTAAATCTGTAGCACTACAATTCATTTGCAATTTCACAACATATTTCTTATCACATAATTTTTCTCCCCCTCAAAAATGGCATATAAATGTTATTTTTGACGAAATTTTGATATCGAATATGTCCATTTTGAGTTTTGCAGGAAGATTACCATGAAGAACAATTTGTGAACAAAATTTTTAATCAAATACTCCTTCAACAAGTGATATTAACTTTTGAGGTTTTGAAAATCATAAGGGGAAGTACTTGTTCTTTTGAGCAAAACTTTGAAGATGAAAGTTTTGATTAGTTTTACTCAAAAGTAAGAAACTTTAGCTCCTTTTATAAGGATTGTGGCACTGAAGCGTACCACAAGGTCCTTTCATTACAAGTACGGGTTGTACATCAAGTTATGTGTGCACAAGCCACAGTCATTAAAAAAATCACACATCCAAATGTTAAGAGAATGAACCAAATCAAGGGTTACCAGGAGAATCCGGAAGGCCAGCAATAACTCCAGGAATGCGTTCGGGACGTTGATAGCCTGTGAGAGATATGCTGGGACGACCACCTACGAAACTCTCTAGAGTTCTGAATTGATCCCTGATAACATCAAATAGTCCTGAATATTAAGTGTCAATTTCCCGCGTTAATGCTAGTTATTTATATCATTTATATGCATTTACGCTTGTTTTCCATTGTTTTACACTTTCAGGTAAATTCATGAAGCATTGGAGCTAAAGAGACGCGGAAATGGAAACGTTACTAAGGATTTATCACAGATGCTATTAATTTTGAAGAGGTTACGGCGTAACTCATCTCTCACATTACGCCGTAACTCATTGCGTGACCGAAGTCCAACTCATCATGAGGTTACGGCGTAACTCCTTCCAAAGATTACGACGTAACTCCATTAGGTCAAAGGAGGTTCCACGCCGTTGATACTTACACCGTAACTCATGCATCACTTACGACGTAACTGTGTTTATTGAAGACTACGGGCGTAACCACTTATAAGGTTACCCGAATCAGCGCATCTAGTGCTTTACGACGGAATAGAAGGTTACGGCGTAACTCATCTTTTGGTTACGTAACCCGCACTGCCTATAAATACCCCACGAATTCCAGATTTCTAATCATCCCATTCCACACATTACTCAGAACGGGAAAATACTCAAGGGAGGTCTAAGGAAGCATACGGAGCTGTTTCCAAGGGAGAAGTCACACCATTACGATAAGCTTTAGCGTTTATTATTTCTTTTACTTTCAATTCATGTATTTCGTACATTTGAATATTGAATTGATGTGCATGATTAATATGAGCGGCTAAGCACCCTTTGGTGCTAGCCTAATTATGATTTCTTAATTGTTTTGTTTGCGTTTACCTTTACTTCCGTACAATTATTTCTAAGTGTATGCATGCATTTGGTAGTCACCCCTGGTTCGGTAGTTTTGAATGGCGGTAGAGGCCAATTGCCTAGGAGATATGACCAACTGACCTCTTCAGGTGAGCGGATGAGACGGGAAGGGTAAGATATGACCAACTGACGACCTTTCTACTTGTGCGATTTGACCAACTGATCACCTATCGTTTGGATGAACTTAAGAATTGGGGTGTAGTGTCTAAGTTCCTAACGGCCGGGCACTCACTATTTAGAATCTAGCATGTAGCGTACTTAATGACTTCGGCTAGAGGACTGAGGAACAACAGGACTTATGACGGTGCCATTTCTCCTGGGTGGCATCTTTGCTGATAAGTTGGCTAATTGACCAAATGTTGTCCTCTCGAATTTGACCCCACCAAGTAATTGGAAGTGGTAGGCGACGTAGACATAACTATTTAGGAGGATTAACTAGGTTAGCACCACTATTCCTCTATTGATTTCCTTTCTACCATTTAATTGCTTTTATATTTTACATTAGTAGTTTAATTAATTAAAACCCTATCAAACCATTTATATTCTGTGACAATTAGACTTAGTAATTATCCGACACATAGCTCTTGGGACGACACTGGCTTCTACCGACACTACACTACACACGTCCGAGTACACTGCCCGTTAGTGCATTAGGGTAGACCATAGGTATAGCGAGACACTATAAATATTAAGACCTGGTCAGTAAAACCTGCATCAATCCCTTCTGAACAACCTTTCATCGATCCGCGTGATGATCCTCTTCACATCCCGTCTCTCCTTAGAATTCCATCTATTTGGTGACCCAATGCCTTGTTGTATCACCTTTAACCGATAAGCTAACCCATCCCTGACTTTCTTCAGTGTATGATCCCCAAACTTATGAAGCTCGTTACACGCCATTAAGCAATTTCGTGTAGTTCACTACGGTAGACTACTCCAAATGGTCTCATTGATTAGGTGTACTGAGGAAGGTGGTTTATGTCGGGAAGGTCAAGTTGTGCTTTTGTGAGGTTACACCGTCTCCATACGATTCCACGCAAGTGAATGTCTTCTACACGTTCTTGGATGACAATGCTTCTTATGTAGATTAGTAAGGACTTGATGTATTCGCTTGATAATTGTGGAGAAATGTCGATTAGCGTCCTTGCACCTTAGCGAGATACATATCTTCAATGTCATTCAAATTCTCCTAAAAATCCGCCACGAATTCATAGTCCTCTTCGTCTTGTCTTTTACCACAATGTTTTTGAGAAATGTGTAGTCCCATTTAGACGCAAGAGAGACATGCCTAATAGCAACGATCTGTTTATCACTATACACCCTTCTGTTTTGACTTTGAACCAGCGCTTTGTAGTAGATTCTTCGGCGCTCGCCAATGATGAATCCCATACATTGCATCAAGATCATACTTTTCCACGCTGGTGGCAAACATGTGAGTAGCTTTTTCTTCGATGGCTATGCAGTTGGAGTAAATTGCTGCCGGGAACGGAAGTGTAAGTGATGTAGCATATTTCTATGACACATCGCCGGTTTTCTCTGTGGAGGGTGGTAACTCAGAGTCCTGAGGTTTATCAGCAGAAGAGCGTGGAGGGGATCGTCTTTGTGTTGGAGTCCTTTGGGGTGGTGGTGGCATAGAGGAGGGTTCACCAGACTTCTTTGGACGTTTAGGCTCCTTATCCTTATCCTTATCCTTATTGTCACCGTCTCTTGGACGCTTAGGCCTTTCAGCTTCTACTCTGCATGCTGTTTTGAGTTGGTATTCTAGCAATGCTTCAAACAGTTTACCTTCATCAGAAGTAAATGTTGCAGATCGTTTTGACATTTGCGTTACTAGCCTGGAAACCAATTCAGCATCGGAGAACACTATAGGATTAGTTGGGTTGATTGTTACGGTTAGAGGTGTTGATCTTATAGTTTGCTTGGCCAATTGCATGAGATTCGGATAGAGTTGTATAACAACCCGTAAAATTTAGGATTATTATAATAATATTTACACGTTAGTAAAATTTAAATCAATTATTTTCTGATAGAATGCCAATATCTAAAATTTAAAACCGAGAGGCCATCTCAATTCCTTAGAAATAAGACATTGCTTGTCCACTAAGTATCCGTATAATAAATGTGAAATTTATTATTATCCCAGTCAAAATTTAAGCATACATATGCTTAATCCATTAGTTATTCCGCACACTGCAGCGCAGTAGCATACAAAACTAAAAATAAATACTTAGATAAGAGAAAATACACTTTTTACCAATCACTGATAATTCACTAAAGAAAACGAGAAGTTATCTCGTTAATTCAGAAAGTCACGGCACCGCACGCATTCCGACACCAATTAAATAACGGCAAACAATTATAATCAAATTACAACGTAATAAGAATGTCATAATATTACGTTTAAGAAATCGTCTTCGAAAATATAATCTTTATATTTTTCGGGTACCAGGAAAGTACGTTTACTCGAGAACTCGACAAAACACGAGGTACAATCTATATTGTGTACGATAATAAAACAAAATATAAAACCACCCTACCCACCCCTAGTCTTCCTCTTCTTTTCTGCTTCCTTCGCAGAAACTCAACAAACACCAATATAGGTGCTTCCCTATCTTTTGAGTGTCAACACCAGAAAGCTACTTGTCACCACCCCACTTCCATCCAAGCTACTCCCTAGCTATCATGAGGAATACCATGCGTGGTCGAGCAAATGGAGACCAGAGCCAAGAATGGGTAAAAGACAAGTCTTGAAGAACCAAAGCATCACTATCAATACACCATTCTCACATCTATAGAAGGAACAAGATTTCACCAAGTTTCACCCACTTTCCACCCAATCCGAAAATTAGGGTTCCATCATATCAAAAGGGTTTTCAAAATTGATAGAGGGGTTTTGTAGTTGAGTGCATAAGGAAGCTACTCCAGAAGTTAATTGTTCCAAATCACCTCGAGTCTCCTCCAATTTGGTTTCTTTGTTTCGGTGTTCATGTCCTTCGACCCACTCTTGGGTTCATTGTAAGAAATACATTATTTCCATTCTTTTCATTATTAGTTGTCGGGATTAAAATTAATTTTATTTTCGAATTCATAATGGTCAATTTAATTGAGGTTCATGTGTTGTTGAGATAATATGTTAAATGGTTATGTTAGTCAAAATAAATATATATATGTTGTTGTTGTTGATGCCGGCAGCCAAGAACCCCAAACAAGAAAACACAAGAAAATGTTGTTAATAAAAAGTTGGTCTTAGCTTAAATTGGATTTATGCTCAATGTTTCGGATTATTTCTTTGATATTCGGGGTCATACTTAGCTGTGCAAGTAAACCCCATTCGAGGGTGTTTGTTCTACTTAGTTGTGGTTGACTCGTATGACGCCCAAGCCCGTAAGGGTGTGATTTGGTATCGAGTCTTTGCTCGAGTCGAGTTTCTAAACTACTTAGGGGTCATAAGATTGTTTTTCGTGGTGTGTATGAGAGAAAGTCCTTGCTCGAATAATGGTTGTGTTTATGTTTGTTCGAGTCAACAAGTGAAAGTCCCGAGAATAATTTCTATTTCGTATGGGTCTAGGTGTATTTACAATCTCGAAGTGCCTTACATTTTGAATTAGTCTCACGCGTCAAAACTGCACACCAGCATCAACTTAAACTAAGTTTTATGTTAATCAGGCCTTAAGTCAGTTCTTAAAGGGTGCGTTTGTTTACTCAGCCGAGTCGAGGAAAGACACCCCGAAGGGTGCTTGCTATCGAGACTATCTCAAGACCACGAGGTGGTCGGGAAGAGTTCATGTGTTAGTTCTTCTAAAACCCAAAAAGGATTTCGATAATCAAGCATTGTTGTAATGGTTAAAACTTTCTAGCGTCAAAATACTTTCACAAACGTAAAACAGAAAAAAACAACTCAAAACTGTTGGGTTATTTAAGTAATGTTAATCATTGTCCCAAAGACTAAATGTGTAGGAATGTTGCTTGTTCATGTAGGCTGCAAACCCATTCAGCTCCAATGGGTGCGTTGGGTTACTTCAAACCAGGCCAAGCCCAAGCAGCAAAGTGAAATAATGTGTCGACACTGGGCCACAGCCCAGTAATACAAAGGGTTCGGTTGGTTTCAATTAAACAACCTACCCGGGCATTGGATTGTGCGTGTCGTCTCAAGTCTTCCTACGACTCAAATTCCGTCCCATTTGACTTGCTTCTATCTCGTATCAATTCGTTACACACAACATATCCTTACACACGACTCATTCCAATTTCAACGCGACACAAAGCATCGATAGCATTATCATCAAAATAACGTACGAAACAAGCTTAACAAAGTTTTGAAAACAAATCGAGTTATTTATACCCACGTATAATGTAATTAGAAAGTTTTCATATTACTTGACACATAAACTTGTAAACATACAATTTCGACTATTGAAACCGGATATTAAACTCTATGAAAATAAATGTACAACTATTGACAATTAATCAACTTGGATAAATAAGATATACACTCGCGTCATGCCAAAATTTCCATAAACATAACTACTATTTGTTGAAAACATATATTGTAAATTTTCTAATTATGAATGACGAGTTAAATATATAAAACCTTTCAAAAACGTGTTTATTAATGAAATATATATATCTACATTGTATTTTACTAATACAAATGGTATACAAGCTAAGACTTAATACACTTTAAAAATATATATATATACACTTAATATATATTTCTTTCGTTCGCATCGACGTCTCTCGTTATACGTACTATTTTTTCATACATCATCATTCGATTATCATCAAACCGAAGTCTTGTTCATTCTTGATATCTTTTACTGCGTGCACCCTTCCAAGTATTCTCATTTGGTCACCATTAACCAAGGTTGTATTTCCTTCTTCAAGATTTCCTTCCATGTCATCCCTCATAAGCCGAGATCCATCCTAAAATTTGTAAAATTGTTCTAAAATCAATGATGCCACAACAACAACAACAACAACAACAACAACAACAAAAACATTGAAAATCTTATAAAGTCAGTTAAACTTATCGAGTCTTAAACATGAGTAAAGACTAAATTGCCGTATTAATTAGGTTGCGTGTCGGAGCCGTGCACTATCACTCCTTGATTTAATTCTCTTTAGAATTCATATTGCACATTGCCAAGGTGAGTTTCATAGCCCCTACTTTTACTTGTTTTATAACTGTTTTGGGGGGAGATACATGCTCATTTTTACTTTAATAATTTAATTACTAAAACTCTGCATTCTATGCATACTATGCCCTTTGATTGATATGTTTTAAGATACATCATACCTAGATGCTTTAAGGACCACACCAAAACCATTGACCTAGAATATTACGCAGCTTAGCCTAAGACCTTAGATCCCAAAATGCCCTTTTCATGAACCGTCAATTCTTGCTGGGAAGCGCGAATGTTATAAATAGATCTATTGGGGGTGACTCCCCTGTTCGGTTGGCCCCGCATGGGTCAAGGCGAACATATAGCATGTCGGGACCGAGTGTATTGGGATAAACAGTCGCCATGGGCTCCTTATTTGTATGACTTCCTTGTGCATACATGAACTGTCGTAGCTTCGGTTGCATGAACTTAGTGCTAGCGTAATAGACTTAAAAATATATGGCATTATATTCATTATAGTGTACATATACCCTTTTCATGATCCTCTAATGAAATTCTTTTATGAAATGAAATCATAAATTTTTATGACATTATGCAAGACGTAATGATCATCAAAAACCAAATTTGAAACAATGTACTGAAATACCTTTTTTAAATAAATCTATGAACTAACCAGCGTAAGCTGACCCCTTTTAGCATTTATCTTTAGGTTTTGAGGTGACAGCCTTATCTTTGGAGCGCAAGGCAAAGGCATGGCATGGTCATAGAGACTGATTTATGTATTGGTACCACTTGTTTATAATGGGCCATTTTCCGCACTAATCAATAATGTAAACATTGTTTTTAAGAATGAATAAAAGTTTATTTATGAAAAACCAATTGTTCTATTCTTATGTTGTGATACCAATTTAGTAGCACCCCAATACTTGTATGCTTCCGCTGAGTCATTTTTGGGGGTGTTACAAGTTTTCTGTTGAACATCTCTCTTGTCATGCCAGGAACAGTGTCGAGAAGGAATTTGTGAGTATATCCCTTAATCATCTCGTTCATTTCCCCTTGGACATCACGTTGCATAAACTTCTGGATATACTCCCTTTCACTTGACATCTTGTCTATCTCGTCATGTAGAAGATTGATACTGTCAGCGAGTTGATTTAGATTTTTGTTGAGCACGTCTTTCTTCCTGACTTGCTTGACAGCTCTTAGAATCTTTGTCTTAGCCTGGGATATCCAAGAGTCGGTTGGTTTCTTCACTGACTTGGATGTGGATCTGGTTGTGCCTTTGGATGGTGGAGGTGAAGAGTGAGAGGACGAGTCTGATGATGAAGAGATATGAGGAGGCTCAGGGTCCTTAGGAGGTTCAGAAGTTTCTTCCTTGGAGCGTGCTGGACTATCTAGAATAAAATCATCATAATCAACTTCGTCATCTTATCCAGATTTTTCCTTTTCTTCAGCCTTAATCGTGGCTTCTTCATCTGCTTTAGCTTGAGCTTCTTTAGCAGCAGCATCTTCATCAGAAATTTTCTCAGACTTCTCTCTTTCTGGTTCCTCAAAGTCATAATTGATAGAATCCTCAATCTGCCTTTGTTGTTGTTCGTGGGTGGTGGTACCAGTTCCCTTATCGGGTTGATTAACCGCATCAGAAACTGGTGTAGATTGTGCACCACCACTTGACCCTCCGGGGCCACGAGTTTGTTGCAGTTCGAACTCTTTGGCAAGATGTTTGAGTATGAGGTTCTTCAACTTCTTCTGATAGTCTCTTTCTTCGTCTAGTGGTTCTTCTTCAGAGCTTTCCTCTTCATGCTCAAGCACTGGATTTTTCCCTTTACCTTTATCAGCTTTTGGACTGGGAGGTTTTGCTACTGTTTGAGTGTCATTGATTGGAGTTTCAGAATAGATGACCTCTTCGTCTGTTTCTGTGTCCTCTTAGTCCTCGTCCGTAAGCTTTTGTTGCGGTTCAGGTTTGGGAATAGGAATAGCCTCTTTTGAAAGAATTTTCCTTTTGAGAACATGAGTCCTCTTAGGATACTTTCGTGTGCTTTTAGTGCTTGCGATACTTCATGTGCTGCCTCTCCTGGTTTTCCTAGTAGGTGTACCAGCAGACTTTTCATCAAGGAAACCTACTTTGCCTTCTTCAACTGCTACCAGATATCGTTTGTACGAATACAGTTGTTTGATATCATCAGTAATAAGATGATCTGGTAGCACTGCACCTTGTTTCTTCGTTTTAGAGTCCTTAAATCTGACAGTGAGTGTGGACTCATACAACACGGAGTGTTGTTTGGGGTCATCGACTCGAGGAATATCAGGATTATATCCTAGAGCTCTTTGGATCAACAGTTTGGTATATCTGATATACGGGATTTTGGTGCCAAGCTTTTTAAGGAAAGTCATCATGTCGTCCCATATTAGAGCTTCAACTTCTATGTCTTTCTTGTTGACCAAAGCCCAAAATATTTGTAGTTCCATGAGCTTGGGATGCTCATGACCACTATCACGTCCAGAAACGGATTTTGCAATCATAATGTAAAGGGTTCTCCATGGCTGGGGAATGTTCTTGAGATCAACAGATGAATGTTTTATGATTACCCCGGTAGCTTCATCATAGCCGATATCGACCATGAATTGGAGAACGACCTCTTCAGTTGGAGTGGCATTGTATTCAGTAGGTTCGATGACAGGAATAAGAAGAATAGCCCTCAAATCTGCTGGTGTGATGATGACTTGTTTGTTGTTGAGCGTCACCGTCACAACATTTTGACCTTTGACCTTTTGCTTTGTATGCCAGAATTGGTGAATATAGATCTCCGGTACAGTAGTAGAGTTTGTGAGCATGTTCTGATAAGGGTGAGTCTTTAGAATATCCACTGCAATCTGACACGAAGATTCTGAACAGGAGAAGTTCTCAAAATCAACTCTGAGGTTGTTCTTTCCGATCTTCATTGGGTAACCATGAGGGAAGATATCTTCAATAGTGAGAACATTTGGTGCTTCCACATTTTGCATTTGAGCATCCATGTCGTGATCTGAAAGATATTTAGCCAAAAGAACCAAAATATTGAAAGACATTACGTTAGTCAACAATTGATTTTATTGTCTATTTATTGAATGTGATATGTCGATGATTGTTACGAGACCAATGTCACTTGTTAGTCCAATAGTCCAAAGACGTCGTGATAAGTTTCGTGAGTTGAATAACTTTGAGTTTTAAAGTCCAAGTTTTCACTTATTTTTCACAACTTATTAAACATTTAAGCTTATTAGTGACATTTTTGGTTTCGTGGCGTTATGATTTATTTATTTACAAGTTTGCACGCGTAACAATTCATAATTTTGGTTAAAACTAGGCTTAGGCGTAGGTTTTGCAAGCTTATGCGTAAACAGGAGTGGTTATACGCGTAAGCATAAGCTTATGCGTAGGATCTTGACTTACGCGTAAGAAATATTACGCGTAGGAAAAGAGGGCCTTAGGCGTAAAGCTTACGCGTGGTAGCGTATATGGAACCTTACGCCGTAAGGCTTACTCGAAGAGTGAACCTTATGCGCGAGAGGTTACTGTTTACGCATATCCTTCACGGATACGCAGTAGTCCCCATTGTAGAACCTTACGCGTAAAGGTTACACGTAAGATTACTCTTACGCATAACATTCTACGCGTAAGGTGATCCTTACGCGTAGATATTCAAGTAACCTTGATTCTGAATTTTCACGCATAGAAATCCTGAAATAAGTTCATCATAACACCAATATTAACACATACATTCAATCCTTTTCAGTTCAAATCATGAAATCACAATTAATCAGTTACGCGTAGAGTAACTTAAGCGTAAAACTTAAACCCTAACTATTTAAGAATTACGACTAAGAGATTTAGCCATAGGAAATGCACCAAAATTTTTCTGGGTGATCTTAGAAGCCTTGTGGGTTGTTCTAAACAAGTTTTAACACAAAAGGATTTGTGAATCAAAAATACCTAATTCTCAAGAACATAAACCCTAAATCTCATTTTTCATACAATTGATGTTTCTGGGAATGATCTAAGCCTAGATACTATCAATTAAACATGTAAGCAACAACACACAACCATCCTTTTAGCCAGAAACTCACATATTTGAAAACACCCAATTCACGCATAAGAACCCTAATTTGAAAATCGTTCAATTCGTGTTTCTGGGTGGATTTATTTGTTGAAAACGTTTATGGTATGAACATTTGAGCATTTTAACACCATTTTTATTAATACAAACACACCAATGAAGAATTTGTGTTCATGGCTAACGCGTAGAACACAAATCTTGCTCAAACACAATATTGAACCATTGGATTCGTAAACGAATCAAAACCATTGTTTGTTTAATCATTTAGAACGTAAAAACACTTACAAATTGATGATCAAAAACATGGATTAGAGGGTTGAATCTTAGGCGTAGGATTTAGGTAGTTGGGAATTAAATGTAGTGAAGTAAATGTGTTTTTTGAAATGTTTTATTTAAAACTACTTTGAGCATTTGACACATTCAGTCCCTCCACCTTAACCATTTACATCTAAAGCCCATAACTTCCATTTTGGTTATCAAAAGAAAAATATTTGGAAAGAAACTTTACGACACTCCCCCTCGACTTAAGAAATAATAAAATTTTATAAATTTGAGTCCGGGGAGTGTCAGTAAACCAGAAATGTGACCACCATTATCAAAGAATCAACCGGGATGAGGTAACATGCAAGTACAAGGTTTTATGAAACCGAAAAATATTTGCTTTCTCCCCCTCAACACTTGACCGATAAAATACTGAATTTTGAAAGATAAAAGTGTTGACGGAAGATTTGTACTTGCCATGTTAAAAGAAATATAGATAGAAGAATATTTTTGTTGTTTTACCAGATTTTGTAATTTTGTAATTTGTTTTTGAAAAATATTTACAAAAGAGGTTTTGGTGTTTGACTGGTTTTAAGAATGTTTTAAAAGTTCATCCAGTTCCTCTGGAGTCAAACACCGTATACCAATCCGGTGGACCAACTCATTAAACCTAGCAGGAGCTAAGGCTTTGGTGAGGAGATCTGTCAGTTGGTATTCAGTACCCACAAAGTATAATTCAACAGTACCCTGTTCCACGTGCTCCTTGATGAAATGATATCAAAGATCGATGTGCTTTGATTTCGAATGTTGAATAGAGTTGCACGAGATCGCAATAGCACTCCGATTGTCACAGTACATCGGTATTCTGTCAAATACGTAACCATAGTCTTTGAGTTGTGTTCTCATCCAAATGACTTGAGCACAACACGCCGACATGGCTACATATTCTGCTTCGGTTGAGGACAGCGATGTACAATCCTGCTTCTTCGATTGCCATGACACCAGTTTATCACCAAGAAATTATAATGCTCCTGAAGTACTTTTCCGTGAATCTAAGCATCCTGCGTGATCAGCGTCTGAAAAAGCAATTAGTTCAAAACCAGAATCCTTCGGATACCAGATCCCCAAGTTAATGGTTCCCTTGATGTATCGAAGGATTCTTTTAGCCTTGGAGAGGTGGGTTTCAGTTGGTCTCGATAGATAACGGGAGCAAAGATATATGGCAAAAACAATATCAGACCTGCTAGCTGTTAGATACATGAGAGACCCAATGATACTACGGTATTTGGTAGGGTCCACCAATTTTCCATGTAAATCAGCGTCTAGTTTCTTGGTATGTGCCATTGGTGTGGCATAGGTGTCACAGTTTTGCATTCCAAATTTGTTTAAAAGTTCAAGGGCATATTTGGACTGACTCAATAAAATACCACGGGGTGATTGATGAACTTGCAGTCCTAGAAAGAACGCACGTTTACCCATCATGGACATTTCAAAATGTTGTTTCATCAGTTTTGCAAAAGCGATTGAGTACTTTTTATGTGTTGACCCAAAAATGATGTCATCAACGTAAATTTGAACGATTAAAATGTGTGCCCCGTGATATTGTATGAAAAGAGTTGGGTCGACCGAACCTTTGGTAAAATTATTGGCAATGAGGAAGGATGATAACTTATCGTACCACGCCCGAGGAGCTTGTTTGAGTTCGTACAATGCTTTGTTCAGTTTGTAGACATGGTTCGGGAACTCGGGATCAATGAATCCTTCTGGCTGGCTGACATAAACCGTTTCTTTTAGTTTCCAGTTCAAAAAAGCAGTTTTGACGTCTATCTGAAAGACCGTGATGTTCATGTGTGCCGCGAATGCTAGAAATATCCGAACAACCTCAAGATGAGCAACCAGAGCGAATGATTCTTCAAAGTCAATACCCTCTTCTTGTCTATAACCCTTAGCCACCAGACGTGACTTATTTCTGATTACGTTCCCTTCAGCATCCAATTTGTTTTTCCAAATCCATTTGAGACCATTGACGTAGACCCCTTTTGGCCTTTCAACCAGTTCCCATACTTCAAGACGTTTAAACTGATTGAGTTCTTCCTGCATAGATTCAATCCAGTTGTCTTTGGTCATTGCGTCTTTAATGTTTTTAGGTTCAGATTGGCAGACACAGAGTGCAGAAATGCAATGTTCACCATCTGTGTGAAGACGTTGTCTAGTTACGACTGGTTGATTTGGGTTACCAATAATATTCTCAAGAGGATGGTCTTTTGTCCAACGATGTGTAGAGGGTTGATGTTGGTATACATTATGCAGATTTGGAGGATTCAAATGGCTTGTAGATGATTTCGCGACATCAGATGTGGCAGTTTCATTAGCAAACGGGTTGAAGAAAGCATTTGGATCAAAATCTGCAGGTGGGGGTACTTCATTGTTCGAACATCATCACTGGTTCAGTCGTTGGAAGCAAATTTATTCAACTGTTGTTGTAGACTCAACTGGTGGTGCTTCTTCAACAGTAGTTGTTGTAGGTGTATCGGTATTGGAATATGATCGTTGAGCAATGAAAACATTGGATACACCTTAAGCACGTTCATCAATATCATCACTAAACAGAGGAGCAAATAGCTTTTCCATTTGTTGACGAGTAAGTTGGGGGCTTAGTTCAGCTGATGATGGGGTTTGAGGGAAGTTTAAATGGTTGTGATCGGGTTCCAAGCTGTTATACTCAGAAGCCATTTCTGTAAGCTCATCGAAATTTGCATGAATCGTTTCCATAACTTGCTTAGTACGAAGATTCCAAATCCGGTAACCTTTAGAATTCTCACAGTATCTAATAAAGACTCCAATGTCAGCTTTGGCTTTGAGCTTTCCAAAGTCATCACGATCATTATTTGGGTAGCAAAGGGATCCAAATACATTAAGGTGTTTGAGATTCGGTTTTCTGTTGTGGATAAGCTCAAAAGGTGTTTTGTTGTGGCGTTTTGTAATCATTGATCAATTTTGAGTGTAGCATGCAGTTGATACAGCTTCTGCCCATAAGTAATCTGGAAGTTTAGCATTGATTAACATTGTTCTTGCAGCTTCCACTAACGTACGGTTTCGTCTTTCAACAACTCCGTTTTGTTCTGGTGTACGTACAATAGATGTTTGATGCTCAATTCCCACTTTCTCATAAAATTCTTGAAGTGTTTGATTCACAAATTCAGTTCCTTTGTTTGTTCTGATTTGTCGGACTGTGTTCCGGAGCTGAACTTGAATTTTCGTGAGAAAGGTGATGATCATCTGTGGAGCTTGATCTTTATTTCGAAGAAAGTAGACCCAAGTCCATCTTGAGTAGTCATCTACAATTACCAAGATGTAGCGTTTGCCATTAATCGTTTGCACGCGATCGGCCATACAAATGCATGTGAAGAAGATGAAGCACATGCGAGAGTCTGTTCCACCTTTGAAGGAAAGTGAGCAAGAGTGCTTTTCCCTTGTTCACACGCTGAGCATAGGTGATCTTTAGAATATCGGAATCTCGGGAGACCTTCAACAAGTTTGTATCGAGCAAGGTTGGTTATGGTTTGAAAGTTTAAATGTGAGACGACGGTGCCATAGCCAAGATTTTGTAGATGTTGCCTTTGAAAGGAGACAGATGGGAGATGAAGCAATCATGTCTTGCATTGAGATTGTGTATAAACTTGAGTTGCGGGTGCCGAACATAAGATCGTTTCCTTGTAGATCACGAATGAAACAAGTTTTCTCCCGAAAAGCAACTTCCAAATCTCCATCACGAATCGACCTAATCTACCTGAGAAGAGATGTGACCGAGACCTTCCACATAATAAACCCTGCTAATTTCGATGTTTCCATTGATGTAATCTCCCAGAGCCCATTTATAGCGCGAAGTGATCATTCCCGAATCGACAGTGCCAATGAACTTTGCAACAAAGTTTGATAACATTTGAGAGCCTCATGTGTCGGGAACATCCGCTATCAAAAATCCAAAGGATGATTTGTATCACATGCATTACACACAGACGACACAGATGGAATAGAAGTAGATGTGGAACCCGAAGAGTTAGAGGGTTCCGAAGCAATTATAGTAGAAACACACATATCAATGATTTTGGGTATCCATTTAAATCCTAGTGTATTATGAAACCATTTTACGCCATCTCCAACTAGTCTTAGCTGTAGTCTTAGTGAATGAACTGGATGGTACTAAGTTCCTAGGAGGTGATAATGGAACTAGAGGTACATCAATGCTTTTCTTAGAATCTAAGGAGGGCGGTTTACCAAGCACAGACTTAGAAGCAGTAGTGGGCCTAGAGGTATTCCGTTTCTTAGGATTCCGTAAACGAGACAAGATAGTTTTAGCAACACATTTATCATGACAATCAAAAAGCATACTTTTATGACATATAACACAAGAAGCTTCAGACTTAATATCATAAGTACTTAAAGGTTCAGCATTCGTTACATCACTTTTTTCATTACATTTGTAAGACGCAATATCTAAAGTGGGTGCAACTTGGGTCTTATTCAAAGTCCTAGGGTGTTCTTCTACTTCAGCATTCTTTATTGTTCTTTTCTTAGGTCGCAACTTCCTATTCTTCCTTGTATTGCTCTTAGGGTCGTGGAAGCGGACGTTGGGAAAAGAGGTAACTATTCTTGTTTCAGTAGAGGGAAGCACATTAGTATCTTGTGATTTGTCAGTAGGCATTTTAGTGTCACTTTTTCTAAGTGTTACAGGTGCAAGTTTCTTAATGTTTCTAAGCTAAACTTGTTCATACTTTCCTAACTTCTCTTTTAACTCAATGATAGTGTGCAACAAATCTTGATTTTCAGAACGAAGATTTCCAGAAAGATTCATGACTTCTTTAGTGTGTGCAAGATAATGATCAAGTTCGTTTGATGCTTCATCACGAGTCTAATTGAATAAATCAAATATGACACCATATTCCTTTTTAACTTTTGCAAGTTCTTGTTCATATTTTGAGATTTGACATTTCAAAGACGCGTTTTGATCATCCAGTTGCTCAAATTTTGGATTAAAAGTTTTGGAGTGCAACTGGTTGATTTTTTTTTGCAAAGCAAGTTCTCGATTTTGACAATCTTTTTGACACCATTAAAGACGACATTTTGAATTTGAAAGATCGTTTAACAATCGTTCATTTTCAACTTATAAAGACTCGATCTGAGGCACATTATCAGTATTCCCAACAATTTCAACAGAATCAACAGAATTAGCAGAGATATAATCAAATGCATATGAAAAAGAATGCAATAACACAACATTATGGATATCAGCACATATAACATCTTCCAATAGTCGATCAACATCTTTTCGTAACATTTTCTTTTTGCGTTTTGTATTTGAAATCGATGTTTCTGTTTTCTCGAAAACGATTTTCATCAGTCCAAGTTCCTTATGAAATTCCCTTTCCCAATACAATGCACAATTTTTCAAATTTTAACATGGGGTAAAATTCTTTTCTGAAAAATGTCTCTTTGTTCTCGCACCTGAGGCGATTGAAAATGTTCAACTTTTATTTCAGAATGAAATTCAAGCTCACGTTCTAAAAGTTTGATGTCATAAGTGAAAATGTCAAAATATCTAAGAATTTGACGATTTTCGGGTATTGAATTTACTTCATTGAGTGAAGGTAAAGGACCATAAATTTGTGCATAATTTGGTTGGGGAGCAACATTAGAAGACTCAGACATAGGTGTGATAACCCGAGGTGTGTTAGAAGAATCCTTTTGTGTGACAAAAGTGACGGCTTTTGAATAGTTAAATGGTTTGTTATAAACAACATTTTCTAATTTTGATCGACTCTCGTCTTCTCCATCTAATTCCTCTTGACGATGATATTCAACAACACTCATAACAGAGTTATCAATTTTGTATTCTCAGACTGGAAACTTCAGAATTTGGTTTGAATGCTTTGTTTGAAAGCTTTGGTTTGTAATCAGCAAGATTCTGTCCATATCCATTTGGATTGGGTTTTAAAGTAAACTTTTGAATAGTTGTGATTGACTCACCATGTTTATAAACAACGCGTAACACTAAAACTTCAAAAACAAATTCTTTTCACCTAACTATTTGGCGATTGATACCACTGTTAGGTTCTCATATTTGTAACACAAGCCTCAATATGTAAGAAAGAAAGATAAGATGATCGGATGAACACAATCAAACACACACATATGGAATAAAGAAGAGTTATGCGTAGGATATGAATGAAAGTGAACAACCAACCCTCAAGTGAGGGTTTACAAGGATTATTTATAGGGAAGGAGCTAGGGAAACACTACTAGCATCCCTCCCTTCTTATGGGCTTAGGCAAAGGCTCATGGGCTTTCTACATAATCCTTGGCATGATAACTAACATAAAAGTCATAATTAAGCTAACTATTACATATTAATTACTAACACTTGAATTCTAGTTTAGGAGTGATTCCAACAGTTGTTCGTTTTGTAATGTAAAATATCAATATGTGATGACTTTTAATATCTTGAAGAACGGACTTTTTGTCAGAACAATGACAACTCAAGGACACTAGAATTAAAAAAGATAAATATAGTCTGACAATTGCTTTGGGCAAACAAAAGAATCTTTTGACTAAAGGGAGAGGGAGTTGATTTGTATTTGTAACATATTGGATTTCACAAACACATTATATCATAAACACAAGTTGGCGTATAATTCAAGGTTTTAGAGAGAGAAAGAGTTAGAGGTTTGGGAACTTAGTGAGAGAAAGTAAAAGTATTATTATGAGCTCCAACTCTCTACCTTGGGAGGTAGAGAGTATTTATAGTCTTACACAAATCGCCACCTACGGGCTGTGGATCAAGCATACAGTGGGTAAAGACCCGTCCGTCCTCCACGGTGTTACTTAACTAAATACTACTTAACATTGAATAATCTAATGACTACGAGCTTTTTAATGATTACATATACTTGAGGTGACCGACTCTTTAATAACTGGATTTACTAAATCCTAACAATCTCCCCTAAGGGAGGTCACCTCAAAATACATTGAATACAAACAGATATTACAATAAGATTGTTCTTGGATTCTTGTCAAAGTTCTTTGCTCTGCAAAATCGTAGTTATTGATTCTTCATTTTTGCATGTTTGGTTAATCCAAGTGGAGGTCTTTAAATAATCCACGTGATAATGAATTTTGAACCAGCTTTGAGATCATCAGCTATCATAAATCTCTGACTCATCCATTGTGGTGTTATTATTATGTGATGCTGTGACATTTGGACCGACATGCTCACATTCTGGATCATGATATGTTCTCATCAGAGTAGCGGAAGCTTTCGTTGATTCATGATATTGGCGGCAGAAAGCAGCGAAAGCATGGAGTGAAACTATCAGAGTCATTGATGCACTAATCATGATTTCTTTAGATATGAATGTGTTGTGTGAGCATGTGGCTATGGAATGACCGTTCATTCCGGATCACGCAAACATCGGACGTACCTGCATACAAAAGTTAGCAATAAAGCTCACGAAAGTGTCTTTGATCACTTTCGTTGAATTGAGGTACACGCCCACTGGTTCCCGTTGATCGACAAGTATTGCGCTCAGGATCGTAAAATTCGAAGAATTTCCTTGACGAGGGTTTCGCGAGCTGCTCTAGTCGTTCTCAAACCGAACGTCTCAAAGAAGACAACACGGATGAGTGAACCAAATAATTCAGATTCACTGATTGATGAAAAGAGATTTGAAAAACAAACGTGTACTGCTCAATATAAATTGTTTTTGCAACACAACGAAGGTTTTAATGAAAATCAATTATCAATCATAAACACCTTTTATTTTGAAATATTAGTACATAGTCGATGTGCTAAAGAAAAGAGTTTTAAAGCACAACGACCGAATTTTTAAAGGTATCCGTTAATCCATAACCTGAACCAGGATTGATTCAAAAGATTGAATCGCCCCATTGTTTCTGTTCAGTTGTCACATGGTTGATCTATTGGATAGATCTCACATGCCACCCACCAGGAGCTTGTTTGATGTTGGCTCCAGAAGGCTTTCCATCTTCATTGTGAATATGTTAGCATATCACTCAGATGTTCTGGCAATAACACAAGGATAATGCGTAGGACTCATAAGATATTCTTACTTTCCACATTGAGTGAAATAGCAAGTCTTCATTAATTTTGTGTCCTAACGAGATATTGTGGATGATCTCTTGGCTCTAGACTCAATCGTGCACATTTGGTTCCTATGTCGGAGACTAGGAGAGGGTCTCCTTCTTCAATATCAACAATCTCTAAGAGAAAGTCGATAGATTATGTAGGTTCCCCACGAGAATGAAACAAGCCCTTTTAAGAGGAACTTGAGTGGCTTGGGAAGATGTAGTGCAGTGCGTCACTGGGTCCATGACGTCTTGTCTTCAATACCAATGTTCCCTTGGTAACCACCAGTAGCATATGAATTGAACCCGGTTTCTGCCCTAAGGTTGAATAAATGGAAGGCTATTTCTTTTCACCCTTTTTCACATTCAATTCTTTTTCATTCTTCAACCCCTTCAGTGCTTACCGAGACTTCATAACTAGAACCTTGTTGGGTTTATTCCAGTACTAGCTCTGTCTTAGTCCGCACTCTTCCCATATCTCACTTTTCTCCTTTTTACATCATACCTAAGGACTTCTACACTATCTAGTGGATTGTCCCTGGGTAGATCCCTCCAGTTCTGGCGGATCATGGGAACAAGAGCCTAACCTTATCATCCTTATATCACCATACATAAAGTAAATTTGGCCGGTCTATTTGGTATTGTTCAACTGCCATTGGAACCAATTGAAAATCATTTGAAAATCAATCCAGATACTTGTGATATTATCAAAGCATTTTGTACATGAGTTGTTTTTTATATTTTCTAAAAGATATCAACATCACTTCCCTGATCAAATCAAGTAGATAAATCATATTGGGGAAGGATGAGGTTTTCCTAAGTTTGTCCCCCTCAATATGTGCCTCGAGGTTTGAAAGAGTTTTGCACATATTAGAAGGAATCTGCACTTAGATACAAAGCAACCACGTTTCAATTCTTTGTTGTTTGAAATAGAAGCTCCCCCTCAACATGTGCATAGAAAATTTGAAATAGTTTGGCACATGTGGGAAGGAAAGCTTGCTAAACACTTTTGAAACCATTTATTGAATTATCAGTTTAAGTCCAATTTAAATCACAAATTCTCCCCCGATCACAATTTTCAAATCATTTGAGATTTGTGATCTCTATAGATTTAAATTGATTTTGAAAGCTTTTGAGGAGAATTGTGGCTTGATTTTGAAAACATTTTAACTGATAAGGATCGGATTTTGAGACTTTAAACTCCATTGATTAAACATGCATGATTATCTTTTGAAAACAATTGTATGACGAATAACCTTAATTGCAATCATTCTCCCCCTCAATCAATGACATAAGTTGTTGATTGAGAGATAGATATTTTTGACAAATGTTAAGTCCAGATGATTTTCAAAAAATAAAGTCCGAGTTATTTTACAAAGCAATTAGTTTTCATTAGATAGTAAGTAATTGTTTATAGAATCAGAGCATGAGATTTGAAAAACAAGATAAAGCATGGCTCTGTTCTTTCTTTGAAAAACGGGTTACTGCCTGAAATGACAATAAACCATAGTTTCACTTTCTCTCAATTTTTTTTATATGAACATTCGAACAACATCTAAAGTCCCGTGTCATTCTTTGAATGACAGCACAAAGACCGTAGATATTTATCGAATCGAGAAAAATATGACAAAAAGACAAAAAATTTTGGAATTTTTCAAGATTTTCATTTTTTTTGAAAGATTTATATTTTTCTATTTGCTTTTTGAAGGTTTTAAAATTTTGTATTTTGCTTTTTCAAATAAATATTTACAAGAGATAGATGAAGAAAGACCTTTTACTCATCTTCTTCCTCTTGAAGACGTTTAAGTGTTTCCTGTTGAAAACTCTTTAGACCAAGTCGTGGGAGGATAAACTCAAAACGTTATCTAGGAAGAGCTTTGGTGAAGATGTCTGCTAACTGGTATTCTGTCCTCACAAAATAGAGTTCCACCACACCGTTTTCAACTTGCTCCCTGATGAAATGATGTCGAATGTCGATGTGCTTTGCTCTTGAGTGTTGAACGTTGTTGCATGAGAGAGCAATGGCACTTTATTATCACAAAGACAGAGGATTTTGTTGAATTCAAAGCCATAGATAATTGGGATCTCATCCAAAGGATTTGAGCACAACAAGATGACATGGCTATGTATTCACTCTCAGAGGAAATAGAAGTACACATTTGCTTCTTTGAAGACCACTCACAAGTTTATCACCCAAAATCGAGCACCTCCAGACGCATTCTCGACGTGTATCTTGACATCCTGCATGATCGCGATTCCGTGATAGGTCCGTTAGTGACATACCGGTGTCCTTCGGTACCAAAGTCCCATATTTATGGTTCCTGGAGATACCGAAAGACTCGCTTAACCGCTAAGGTGCTTTTGGTAGGCTTAGCCTCGATATCTAGCACACATGCAAACAATAACAAATGTCCGGTCATCGGGTCGTGAGGTACATCGGGATCCAATCATACTACGATATTTCGTTTGGTCTACCATGATCCTTGAGTGGTCCTCATCCATTTTAGTACGCTCTATCATGGGAGTGTCACAGTGGTCACAAGAGTCAAATACAAATTTCTTTAAAATCTCATTTGCATATTTAGATTGATTTATGAAAATGCCTCCGGACTTTGTGAGATTTGTAATCCTAAGAAAAATGACATTTGTCCCATCATTGACATTTGAAATTTAGAACCCATTTCATTTGAAAACGGTCACATCATTGGGGTCACTCGAGGCAAAGATAATATCATCAACATATATTTGAACGTGAATTAAATGTTTGCCCGACTTTCTGGTGAACAATGTCGGATCAATCGCCTTTCTTGAATCCGTAGATAGAAGGAACTTTGATAGCGTATCATACCATGCCCATGGAGCTTGCTTCAAACCGTAAAGAGCCTTCTTCAAACGATAGATGTGTAGGATGCTCTGATTCACAAAGCCTTCAAAGTTACCGACGATATGACTTCTTTAAGATCTCCGTTAAGAAAAGTCGTCTTTACATCCATCTGATATACTACCATGTTCTTACTTGCAACATTAGCCAAGAAGATTCGATTGCCTCGACACGAGCAACAGAGCAAATGATTCTTCAAAGTCAATACCTCCTCCGACGGTATCCTTTTGTAACCAATCGAGCCTTGTTCTTTAAAACATCACCATGCTCATCAAGTTTCACTTTGAAGATCCAATTTAGAGCAATGATCATAGCACAACTGGAGCGTACTAATTCCCATACATCAAGTCGATCAAACTCATGAATTTCTTATTGCATGGCATTGAACCAGCTGTCTTCATTCATGGCAGTTTTAACATCTTTTGGTTCGACCTTAGAGAGTATGGAGTTGAAGAAGCACCATAAGGCATCGGTTTTAAGTTGTTTCCGTGGATACGGACGGAAGGGTTTCCAATGATGTTGTCCAATGGATGATCATGTCCACTTCTAAGGTGTTCATGTGGTTGTTGTTGTTGAGGAACCGACGTGGCGATTCGATATCTCCAAGAAGATGGTTCGATGATGATTCGTGAGCAAATATGTTTTCAAATGGAGCATCTTCAGGAGTAGCAAATGGATTTACTTCATCATGGGTGCCGGAAACAATTCCATGATGTACATTCGATGATTGATGATTTGTTGATGAGACAGAGTGATCGCAGCAGCGCTTTTGACTTAATGATATTGAAACGAAGGGTTGAATTCATTGATGGGATAGGAGCAGCCCCTGATGATGGAATTGACATTTCATTAGCATTTGGCTCATAGTGTTCATCAAACATTGGATCAAACAATTTTTAAATCATCTTTCGATGGAGGTACATAAGAAGTTGCTGGAGAGGGATTAGAGAGCAAGATAGAACTGATAGGACTACTTGATGAAGGTTGAGATGGGTCCGAACTGGATTGTCCCCGAGCCATTTGCCGGTTCAAATGACGTCTCATCGAACATGACGTGATAGTTTCCATGATATCTTGAGTTCTTTTGTTGTAGATTCGGTAACCTTTCTTGTTTGATGCATAACCTACAAAAACTCTAATGTCCGCCTTAGCTCTTAATTTACCTAAATCTTGACCGTCATTCGTTGGATAGCATAAATCACCAAACACACGAAGGTAGGATAGATCAGGTTTTCGTTTATGGACAAGTTCGTATGGAGTTTTTCCATGAGAGGTGTCTATAAGGGAACGATTTTGGGTGTAGCAAGCAGTGGCAATGGCTTTAGCCCATAGAAACATTGGAACCTTTGATTAAATTAGCATTGTTCTTGCGGCTTCCACAAGAGTTCGATTTCGTCTTTCAACTACACCGTTCTGTTGAGGAGTTCGTGGAACACTTCTTTGATGACTGATTCCAACACTTTCATAAACTCAATTAAGTCTTTGTTAACAAACTATGCCATTGTCTGCTCGAACAATTCTAACCATATTGTTGAGTCGAACGAAGTCGTTTGATAAGTTTGATGATGACATCCGAGTTTCATCCTTTGTCCTAAAAAACTTTACCCAAGTAAATCAAGAGTAGTCATCAACAACTACTAGAATGTATTTCTTCCCATTTATCGTTTGCACTCTCATTGGTCCACATAGATCCATATGAAGGGTATGAAGAACTTCCATTACCGAGTTTGTGGGTTTTGGTTTGTGGGCATATTTCGTGCTTTTTCCCAATTGGCAAGCTAACAAAGATGATCTTTTCATATTTTAACTGAAGGTGCCTCGACAAGATCCTTTCGAAAGGTTATTAATGGTGCCGAAGTTCAAGTGATTGAGACGACTATGCCATAACCATGACTTTGTTTTAGAAGCCTTTGACAGCAAGCAGATTGGAGAAGACTTCATCATGTCTTCGATAGAGATGGTGTATAGGTTAGAACCACGAGTACCTCTTAATAATTCCACACCATCAAGTTCTCTAACGAAACAAGTATGTTTTCTAAAAGCTACTTCTAGATCGGAATCATAGAATTGACCAACAGAGAACAAGTTATGACCAAGACTAATGGATCTGGACACACTCCTTGTGTCAATGATATTTTGTATGATATTATTAAGCACGCGGAATTTACTTAGTAATACTTAGAAGATGGATTATATGATGTGTTGTATAAAACACAGATTAAACACAAAACTTAAGCTCCAATATTATTGATGAATAATACGAGTGATCTTAACTTATCACTAGGGTTACACCTTGAAGCTCTTGTGTGTAATATGTAGGTAATTAACAAGTACCTAAGACAATGACCTAGGACTTCCTTTTATACAACAAGGAGTCCTTTACAAGATAATTATAAAGCTAACATAATAGAATATACACAAGATCTATTCTATACTTATCTAGACGCGTTTAACTAAACATAAACTGATAGCAGTGGTAATAATGAACTGGGTAGCGCTGGGAATAATGCGTTCCACCGCTAGTGTTAATCCAAGCAGGTAAACCACATCTATCCGGGTAACGGATTATTCTCAACAATCCTCCCCTAAACTTATGATTTCTCTGCAAATCAATAAGTTTCTTCAACATGCATTATCTTTAAGGATTTGGGAATTCAACCAAACACTTCGCTTCTTTCTTAACTTCTGTATGGCTCTTAAACATTGATCTTGAAGTCTTTGTAACAATGCTCTTACCTTTTCATTGTCTTTATTAACTCTTATTGGCAAGGTTAACATCATCAAGAGCTCCACTCTAAGTGGATATTCTTTCTCAGCAAGCATGAAAAAATCTTCTCCATTAGTCGTAGAGACATGATGAACTTCACATGAATCATAGTAAAACCATTTAGTACCAAAACTTGTGAATAAGGTTTTCCAGAAGTCATCATCAACATTTGGTTCATAGAGCCTTCTAAGATTCACCCACAACTGCATCTCCTTTGTATCTTTAAGATCTTGAGCATTAAACCTTTCTTGAACTAATCTCCATAGTGTATTAAGGTCATCTCTGTCAAAAGCTTTAATAAGATCTTCAAATGTCATGAATGATGAAGTTGCACCACCTAGACTTGTGATATTCCATGATGGAGCAAAATTGCTAGCAGTGAAAACTTCCCAATCAATAATAGGATGTCGAACTTGCCCGGATAAAAATCTTTCTTCAATCACAATCATTCCAGTCAATTGATCTTCGATGAGTTTCTCAATAGGAATTTCCTTCTCAGTAGACATTGCTTGATCTTCATCAACCTTAGTCTTCTTTAACAGCTTGAGAATCACTTACTTTGGCCTTTCTCTTCAATCTAGGAACCCTTTTTGCTTCTTCTTCTTCAGAACCCATTGGAATAAAATCTTTATCTTGTTTTGAGTTCAGAGTAAGCCTTTTCAACTTGATCATCAGACATTCCTTTGAATTGATGCATCTTCCAACCACCAACATGACAACAATAAGTCTTCATATATGAAAGAATTTGTCTCTTGGTAGGTTGTCTTGATTTTTGACCCTTTTGATCTTGACCTTTAATCACATCTTCAAGTGCTTGATTGTTTCTTCATTTGAATGAAATCCTTCAACCGCAGCTGCTTTTTGTTCCTCAGTTAAGGATGCATCACTACTGTAAGTCAATTGCCTTTTTCTTGATTTCTCTGGATTATTAGCAATCAAGAATTCAATATCATCTTCAAGAGTAGGAACATAATTAAACTCTGAGAGTCTTCTCTAAGAACTATAGGTTGAACAGTGGAAAGTGGATCGACAAAATCTTCCATTCTATTCAATCTTTTAGCTTCCAAAAAGCTTGAAACTTCCATTTCTTTCAATCTTTTCTTCTCAAGAACTTGTTCTTCCTCGCTATCTTCTCTGCAAGATCTCTATCAAGAGCAATCTCAGTTTGTCTTTTTTTGAAATTTTGCATCCAGTTTGCTTTACATCTTCCATAAGCTGCTTTACCCTTTGTCTTTCTTCAAATTATCAAACTCTTCACTTGCGGGCAAAGTTATTGGGCTCGCAGCGGAAATCAAATCGCTGGTAAAATCAGGCGCTTTGGAAAATGTCTTGATCTTCAAGTTGCTTCCATGAGTTTCAGTTTCCCTTTGTCCCTTTTACTTCTTCATCTTCAAAATCAATTGTCCTCCCCTCTGTCAAGACGCACTTTTTTTCCTCCCTGTTGGAAGAATTTCCCAAATCATGATGTTGAATCACCATCATGGGTGAGGATGAAGATGAAATCACCAACTTTTGCATCTTTTTTGTGTTGTTTCAACTCTTGTATCTCTTCCTTTAAAGTCTGAATCTCTTTCTTTAAATTTTGAATATCTTTGGCATGCTACTTGACTTGGGCCACGTAATTTCAGAGAGTCAACCCGATTTTGCTAACTTGGTACACAAAATCATCAATTACAATTGGTTCCCATCGCCTCATCACTTCCATGTGTTACCTGTCGGGAGAGGTGAATCATGGGGCAAAGGTTCAGATTCCTCCCTAGTTGGACTAGGTTGAAGTCTAGAACCACCACTGCTTGATCCTAGACCAAAAGGTTCAGAAACTTGTCGTATTGTTGTCATGAGAGGAGTTGGTTGTTTAGACCTTCTCTCATAGGTTTTGAAATCGGGCGGGGTATAATCAATGTTTGGAACATTAATTATGTGTGTTTTGTTCATGATCTTAGCAAGCATGTGAGGAAGGAGAGGTGTAAAAATCATATTGCCATCTTTGTTCAAATTTTGAAAAACTTTAGGCTTAAGGCAACTGATTTGATAAACATTAGTGTGGGATTGCAGTTGAAACTCATTAAGCCAAGCTTACAAACCTTGGATACATTAAAAATTTTGTTTTACTCAGTACATTGCCTTTCATACTTGTAAAAATATAATTTGACCGCTTGAAAATCTTATCTGACTAAACAAACCAAAGGATAAGCCATTGTTGAACTAAATTGCTCATAAGATGTTTTCTTTGGACTGAGACAATGCAACAGAGTATGAATCAGAAATCTCCATTGGGGACAAAACCACTCTGTCAGAGTATCATACCCCATGGATGATAAAGTATCATGAATTTCGGGCATAGGTAATGTGATGAGACCATGGAGATCACCCAATTGGAGTACTCTCCTCAAGGATGCCTCAGTAACATCAATAGTTACCCCATCCACAATGGCTCGTAGAGCATCCAATTTTATGTGTATCTCTATCAAGTGTTATGGACTCTGCGTAAGTCCAAAACTGCTTGATTTGAGAAATATAAATTGTGGGTTTTAAAAGCAAAGCATACCTTTATATAAAGTGGTATGTAGAAAGTACACAATTTGATGATAAATAGTGGTCTTTTCATTAGACTTTTGTAGATAGGCTAACGAGGTTGTGCTCATCTCTAAAACTTCAAAGATGCCATAGAAACTTTTGATGAAAAACAATATTATGTCAGTAAGAATGAAAGAGTAACTAGCCAATTGAGAGAGAAAGATAAATAGGGTTAGGGAGAATTATTGCTAAGTAAAATTATCTTAAAGTATTAAAATATGGAAAAAGATAATTCTCTTTAAAATTTTAACCCTATATATATGGCAAACAAAGTTACTTTCAACGGCTAGTAAAAATAAGTTATCGACACAATCGGGCCAACGGCTAGAACAACAGTGGTAAAATAACACCGCTGCTGGAAAGCGGAACTAGCAGCGGTAATTTTTTCACAAAAAATTTCAAAGAGCAAGTAAATAAAATCATATAAAACAGACTACTCTTATCATAGTTTTAACAAACTACCACTATCAACGGATTTGATATGTCTACCATGAGCCGTTGCTATGGACTAGCCAACTCTTAATATGGTATTTGATGATAACCATATAGTTTTGTAAACTATCAACCATAAACAGATTTGTTAAGCTCTTACCGTAGTCGCTTGCCTCGACTAGTTGATTCTTATGTATACATGGTAAATCAATAACCATTTGTTGTATCTCGATATACACCTTTTTACCAAATCCTATCAAAGCTTGGTTATGTTTTAAAGAGATAAGAATAAACTCAATACAAACCTACAACAATTTTAGTACCCAACTGCCTCCCCTCAACACGAGAACAGTTATGGATTAAGCATTCCAAGACTTGTTACTGGGAATTCAAATCTTCCCACATCAAGACCTTTGTTAATAAATCGCATAGTTGTCATCGAATGAATTTTGACACCATTAGTCCTTTTCACAAGAATCTCTAATGAAGTGGCAGGTTAATTTCAATATGTTCTGTCTTTTGTGTTGAACAGATTCTTAATGATGCAAATGGTAATGCTATTGTCAATATGAATGATGGTATTCATGAAATTGTACCCATAGTCCAAAAGTTGATTCCAAAGCATATAATTTGGGCACAACAACTTGGTAAAGCAGCCACATACTCACGCCGCTTGATGAATTAGCCACCATAGTTTGCTTCTGCTTTGGATGACACTAACTCCTGCTTGCCAAGAATTGCATCCACCCGCTTGTAGATTTTCTATCCAAACTAGTTTCATGATAATCACTATCTCAGTAAATAACCGCATCAAGAGGAGAATCTCGGAGGCCACAATCCCATAGTAGAAATGCTTTAATGTATTCTAAAATCTTCTTCACGCAGCCAAGAGAGAACTTTGGAGTAACTTGAAACCTGTGGCCTGTGCACACCTCGCAAAACATGATATTCTGGCCTGGATGATGTGATACATCAAAGAACCAATCATAGACTCTGTACATGTACATCAACAAGCCACTATTTTCCTTCGTAAGTAGATGTGTAGTCTTGACTGTGAGTCTTTGGATGACTTATCGCTAACTTGAACCCCTTAGTATCTCCCACATATTTATCTTGATTAATGAAAATACCATCCGCCTTGTAGGGTACTTGAAGTCCCAAAGAATGTGAGTTCACCCATAGAACTCATTTGAAATTCTTTTTTTCATCCCGGTTCTCAAAATCTTTGCACATCTCTGTCTTTGTAGAGCCAAAAATGATGTCATCAACATACACTTGAACAAGCAAGATATCATTCTTGTCTTTCTCGATGAACAAAGTTTGATCCACTCTGCCTCTATGAAACCCATTAGCAAGAAGATAAGTGGTTAAGGTTTCATACCATTTCCTTGGTGCTTGATGCAAGCCATACAATGCTTTAACTACCTTGTAAACTTTGTTCGGATATTCGAGGTCTTCAAAACCGGAGGTTGTGAGACATTAACCTCCTCATCAATCTGCCCATATAGAAAAGCACTCTTTACATCCATTTGATAGACTTTAAAGCCCATAAAGGATGCATAGGCTAAGAATAGCCTAATTGCTTCAATTGCAACCGGGCAAACACTTCTTCATAATCAATACCCTCCTCTTGAGTATATCCTTGAGCCACAAGCCTATCTTTGTTTTCGTAACAATTCCTCTTTAATCCTTCTTGTTTCTGAACACCCATTTAGTACCTATTACCTTCTTGCCAGAAGGCAGATCACAAAGCACCCAAACCTTTTGAAGCTTAAATTGGAGCAACTCTTCTTGCATTGCTTCCACCCAACTTTCATCTTCAAGTGCCTTGTAGACATTCTTTGGCTCCATTTGTGACAGAAAACACATAAAGAGACATTCATTCTTGCCTTCATGAATCTTAGACTCATATATTTCACTAATGAATCCATGGACATCAGCACTTAGTTTGTCTTCTAGTCTTCACATGTGAATAGACATCCCCAATCACATTTTCAAGAGGATGTGATTTATGAATAGAAGTGTGGGAGTCACGTGGAACCGCAATCTCACTTGGCATATTTGAGATTTCAACATCATTGGCTTGAGCTTCCTCTCAGAATCGGAGTTGTAATTTCCACATCTGATGTTGCAGTGGAAACATTTTGTCTAGCAGTGGAACCTAAATTTCCACTGCTTTCAGAATTTTCAGCATTCAAGTTGCTCCTTCCTCCCAGATCACAAGAAGGATGAGCATCTCCAGTTTTTGGTAAATCATCATTATCTGCATAGTCCCAAAGAGGTAGACTGAATTCATCTTGATCATCTGCATTATCCTTGCTTGGTTCATCATCACTACAACCAGAGCCTCATGATGCATTAAACAAGGAAGATAGCTCAGAGATCAGCTCCTATGTATCACCATATGTGGATACAGATGATGAGACCTCTGGAAGAGTCCTGAGTGTTCCCCCTCTTGCAGCAATAGCTCCTTCTAAAGAGTTGCAATTATCACCTTCTCAACCATTGCTATCAGCACCTCCATCAGCAGGTCCTTCATCATCCTCACCACCAGTCAGAGAAGTGGTAAGGGGGTTAGCATGTCCTAGAGTGTATGAGTGGATTGACATGCGAGGAGCTCCTAAGGTGATGCCAAGTTGGGGCTTTCCCAAGAAGCCATAGATGAAAGATGATGGGTAGGAACGGGATGGGTTAGGAAGCTTGTGTTCGGGGTAGGTTGTTGGTAGTTGTTTTTCAGTTTATGTTGTGATGCTTGTAATCTTGTACTTCAAGGATGTAACTGCTGCACTTAGAGTGCGGTTTTGTGTAATAATAATAATAATCCATGTTTTCCTTTATCTTTAGTGTTCCTGCATCACACATTTTGTTCCACTAACTTTATTATCAAAAACTGACATAATGTCCATGATAATGCTCAAAATCTGAAAGATAGGACTTATTGCTAGTCATGTGCCTTAAACACCCACTATCTCGTATATCCATGATCGATCTTTTTGTCCTTGGATATTCCTGCACATAAGAGTAAAGAGTTAGTTTCTTTTGGGGACCCAAGCCATGATTGACTTGGATCGGCCTCGTGTATCAATATAGTTAAATCTATCAAAGGTCATTGATACACCATTGGGATTGGTTGTAGAGGTATTTCCTTTAGGTTTCCATTCCCAACGTCTTGAGGCCTTCACAAAGATTGCCCATGTCCCCCTTTTCTTGTTTACAACCCTTGCAGTGGTAACTTTTGAATGGCAGTGGTAGCTTTGGTTTCTTTAGGCACCCACTGTTGGTTATAATTAGCCTTTTTAGCTTTAAAAGCTCCTTTTCCTGTTTGTGCATATTTTGCAAAAGTTTTTTTGGACTTTGCACTTTTAACAGTGACTTAGGATGGCATGATACATGCTTTTAGCAAAGTGGCAAAAGTTTTGAGGCCACTTCTAAGTTGAACTGCTCTTGGGACCATTTGGAATGTGTGTTAGGGTGTACATTATGTTGAAACTTGTTAGACTCCACCCTTTTATTCCCATATACTTCCCTTCTCCCATTATGATAATCACAATAAGCATGTAAATGATCAAAACTACCACAGAAATAGCATGCCTTATTGTACATCACAAAATCACTACCTAGTTGTTGAGATTTAACATGATTCCAACTCCTCTGATTACCCCTAGGAGTCAGTAGGCTTGTTCATATACATCTCAACATACTTTACAGCTTGGTCTAGGTTTATTAATTGGTTTCCTAGGTTCCTCTCAGAATAAGATTAACAACTTTGGGATAAAGTCTCTACATTCTTTTTAACACTCTCATCTACAACAGATGAGTCACTAGCACTCTCAAAAACATCATTATCAATCTTACTCTCTTCCTCACTCTTCACCACTGTGTCTTTTAAAGGACCATATTCTCTTTCAAGATCCTTAAAATCCTCTATGCATGTATAAGCTAAATCTATACCTGGAGGTGATGGAACACCTCTTAGTGGTGGAGGCACTGTATTATAACCCATACCAGACTTAGCTTTACTATAAACTTGAGCATTCCAAATTTTATCAATTGACTTAGATTGATGATAACATGTGTCTAAAGTTAAATTGACATTTTCATTTTTCTTTTGGAGTTTTTCAAGCTCCTTTTGGTATGCTTCATTCACAGCAGTTGTATATTCTACCTCTCTCCTAAGAAGAATCATATCATCATTATATTTTGACTCATTTTTCTGATAGTGCTCTATTTGATTTTCTAATACGCCATAGCTCTCCTAAGATTAGACACAGATAATTAGCAGATATAACTCTTGCCTTTCATTAGAGTATAAATCATTAAGCCTTTCAACTTCTTTAGCGGCCCTACATGTTTTAGAACAACTATCAAAGTTTTGTACCTCGAGTCGAGAAAGCCATAAGAGCAAATTCAGTAGCAACAAGAGCGACATCGAATGTTCTTCTTCTTGATCATCAACCATGAAACTCCAATCATAGCTCACACCATCAATAGCCAACATTGCCTTTGGTTCTTCCATAGTTGGTCCCTTCTTTTGCTTGTACCAAATAGACCTGTTGTCCTTGGTCTTTGGTCTTCTACATTCTCTAGCAAAATGTCCAAACTTGTGGCAGTTAAAGCACTCCACTTTCTTCTTATCAAAGCCTGCAGTTTCATCACCATTGATGTGAATAGGCTTGCCACTCTTCTTGTAGAATTTCCTAGCCCTCATGCTAAGAAGAGCTATCTTCCATTTAATATCCATCTCCTCCAAGTCATCTTCATCAATTTGCTCTATGTCTTCATGAGTTAAGACAGAGTAATCAACTTGCGTGGATATGAAAGCATAAAAGGTAGAGTCTCCAATACTAGCAACCTTCTTCTTTGAACATGCAGTGGTAATATTTACATTACCAGTGGAAACTTTAGAACATGCAGTGGCAATATCATCATCACTTTCATCTTTAGAATCATCACTGTCAACAGAGGTTGACAACAATGCCAAGCTACTAGAGCTTGTACCAAGTTTCCCTGCCTTCTTCAACCTTTCTCAATAAGTTTGAAGTTGTTGTAAAGGTCATTGAGCTTCATTGTTTCTATGTCTGATTTGTTTTCCCAGACAGTAACATTGGTTTGAAACTCTAAAGGCAAACTTCTTAGAAACTTCAAATTGAGGTCTTCCTTTTCTACCTCAATGCCAAACACACGTACGTGTTACAATCTTCGGAAGTTTGGTGAAGATGCTATCAAGTGAGTCATTGCTTGAAGCAGAGAAGTTTTCATAACTTTGCTTCAATAATGTCTTTTGTGTCTTCTTTGTAGCATCATTACCACCAAACACCGAGCAAATCTCTTCAAAAGTTCTTTAGCGGTCTTGAACTTCTTTGAATGCAATGATCGGTCTCTAGGAAGATTCATCGGTAGCAAACTTCTAGCCTTAAGATCATTCTTCCTTTGTGCCTTTTCAAAGATTTGATTCGGCACGTAAACTTTCACAACATCTGTTTCACCAATTTTCAAAGTAGTAGTCACATATTTGAAAGAATCACCAGTTTGAATGATCTCCCAAAGAGCATAGTCCTGTATGAGGAAGTATTGCTCAATTAGTATCCTCCACATCTCAAACTCATTAAGTTTGAGCTTAGGAAGTCTTGGAGTAGAAGCATTGGACTGGTTGTTTTCCATCTCCATTAAATTGAGTGAGTGAGTTAAGCTAATTCCTTGGATCTTCTAAAACAAAATATCAGAACCGGGCTCTAATACCACTTGATGGATCTGGACACACTCCTTGTGTCAATGATATTTTATATGATATTATTAAGCACGCGGAATTTACTTAGTAATACTTAGAAGATGGATTATATGATGTATTGTATAAAACACAGATTAAACACAAAACTTAAGCTCCAATATTATTGATGAATAATACGAGTGATCTTAACTTATCACTAGGGTTACACCTTGAAGCTCTTGTGTGTAATACGTAGGTAATTAACAAGTACCTAAGACAATGACCTAGGACCTCCTTTTATACAACAAGAAGTCCTTTACAAGATAAGTATAAAGCTAACATAATAGAATATACACAAGATCTATTCTATACTTATCTAGACGCGTTTAACTAAACATAAATTGATAGCAGTGGTAATAATGAACTGGCAGTGGGAATACGTTTCCACTGCTAGTGTTAATTCAAGCAGTATAAACCACATACTATCCGTGGTAACGGATTATTCCCAACAAAGACCTTCCACATAGTATACCCTGGAGATTACACTTTTGCCAACTACATAGTCACCATAACCCATAATTGCTCCAAAATGGTCGTTTTCGAATCTAACAGTCCCGATGAATTTACTCACGAAGTTCATGAGCAATGAGCGATCACCAGTTATATGCTTGGAACAACCTGAGTCCGTGTACCACGAACAATTTGAACGATATGCAGTTGAACACAGACAAGAATGGATAACTGGATAATTGGGAACCCCATGCAATAATGGGTTCCACTTGGTTAGTAACAGTGATTGGAACACCCACATCAAAAATAGAAACAATGGAATAATTAGAAATAGATGCAGTGCTAGTGTCCATATTTGTCCTATTCAAAGTATGTTCACTTCTTAAGGGAATAGTTCTACCAGTAGGCATCCATTTTCTAGTGGGCATTGTATTAGCAAATTTAGGGCAAAACTCATTAACCTTACGGCCAGTAGGTATCCATTGATAATCTATATTACTGAATTTTCTCCCTGTGGGTTTCCACTGTTTTCTAACTTTCTTTTCGCCTTTGCCTTTTAGCCTTCTTAGCTTGAATTTTAACATTAAAAATTTTAACGGGCATTTGACAAAGATTAGACAAAACATTCACACCACATTCATGATTAGTAAATGAACTCAAGCGTCATCATTACAAGGTTTGCAGATAGTAGTAGAATTCGAATTAATTACAGTACGCCTATGGCTAATACTAGAATCAACACGATTCGTTTTATTCAACTCAAACATAAAGTTCCTAGGGTGGTCTTCTACTCTTTTCCAATGCACATTCTTAGCTTGCGAGGTCCTATCTTGATTGGTATTGCCTGGAGGCTTTGACCCGCTTGCTTTTATGTCACTGATTACTCTTGTAGAGGGAATTATGGGAACATTAGTTGGTTGATGTACTTTTTGCATTCCTGAACTAGACGTGCAGGGATCTGAACTACTTGAAGGCACATTAGTGTTCATTTTCTTAAAACTGGGCATAAAATGGTTTGTATGCTTGGCACTAGGCATAAAACAAGGCATCACAGCTTTATCTTTCGCACCTAAGGATTTAGGACATATTGCAATTAAACATTCTAGCAGCTCCTGAGATCGTTTGGCCTGAATGCAAGCAAACCTAATTTCTCTATCAAGAGGTTTATTAATGAAATCCTCTTCCACAATCTCACGGAGACATTCTAGACTATCCTTAAGGTGGGCGAAGTAGTTACGAAACACAAGTTCATTATTCCTAAGATGAGGAGGAATGTATTTAACGGTCACAAGATATTTGCGGTCGTAGATGACTTTGATTCAACATTCTCATTAAAATAAGTGGCGGTTCCCTTTTCGACTCCTGATTCTCAATTTCTTTTTGTAAAGAAGTTATTTTTTCGTTGTTTTGTCACGAGTGACTTTCATTGAATCATATAACTCTTTAAAGTGTCGTTAACTTTTTCATTTTCTTCTAGAAAACTCTCGTTTTCTTTTTGTAAAGCATTAACTAAGTTTTGAAGATGAAAAGTTTGAGAATACCGAGAATCTAAAGGAGGAGGCATATGGGAGCCAGTAACATTGTTCTTTTCACCCTTTAATTGAGAGATTTTGGCTTTCAACTTTCTGATCGTGTTACAATGAGCTTGAATCTGTTCGTCACGTTTGTTTATCTCGAAAAAGCTGCATCAAACTCGGAATATCCGAGGATGTCTTGATATTTGAGGTTTTGATATTTTCTTTAAGATGTTGATATTTTAGTTGTAAATCAAAATGTTCAACTTCTAGTTTAGAAAGATGTTTTACCAAATTATCGTGATCATCGTGATCAATTTTCTCATTTAGTTATGAGTTTTTGTTTTCAAGCTCAATGACACGATCATGGAAAACTTTCAATGCAATAGATAATTCATGAAATCGAGAAGCAGTAATAGAGTGCTTAGTAACAATATAAAACACATCTTGAGCAACACAACTCGAAATCAAATTCTCATTTAAGATATGCAAGTTCTTCCTTTCAACTTCATTATATTTGAGTTCTTGTTCATAATCATTGACCTCAACTATCATTGCATCAAATTCCTTTTCCATTTCTTTAATATCTAAATTTATCCCTTTTTGAAGACTCGCAAATTGACCTTTTAATTGTTTAAAGAAAGGCATGACCTCGGTTAAATAACATTCTTTAGTTTGCTCAAAACCCCTTTCCCCTCGGTTATCCCTGTAGGTGTGATTCTCTTCTTACACGTTTTCTCAAAATAAACAAACAGCTGATAAATAACATACAGGCTGATTAAGGTCTTGCTATTAGTGGCAATAGATTTAGGAACTAAATGCATTGGTGTATTAGGAGGATACACAGTTGCTTTAGGCAATTTCCTACAAGGGGGATTCTTTTCAACAAGATTTTTAGCTTTTTACATATCCATATCCTTTTTCCAGAACACTTGTTCAGGGGTTAATAGAGTCTGAGGCTTAAACTTGTTTAAGGACATCCAATTTTCCTTAGTGTAATGATGGGGTTTGATCGTTATTTTATTCATTTTACACTCAGGATCTTCTAGCTTCTTATTCATTTTTTCCCTAGTGACTTCATCTGATTTCTTATCTTCCTCAGTGCACTCAGCGCAACTAGGTTTCTATCTAGGCTTAAGGATTTCATTACCATCATAAAGTACCTTATGAGCATCTATAGCCTTTTTAATGACCTCTGGATTTGGTTTCTCAACAAGGGGAATGCTATGCTTATCGCTTAAGACTCTATGCTTAGTGATCAAGTGAGCAGTCTGAATAGTATTCCCTTGTACGTACAACTTATTTTCAAGCTTGTTTTTCAAAGTTTTTAGATTGGAAAAATCATTCAAAAGTTTTGATTCCTTAGCATTGAATTCTTGCTTAAGCATTTTAACATTTTCTTGAAGTTCTTGTTTTTGCTTAGCAATTTTAGAAAGCTTTTCTTGTAAGGAGTTTAACTCTTGTTTTAATACTTCTTCTCTAAAATTACTTTTTCTAATAATTGTACGCATTTGGTCATCCATTTCCTGCTCACGGGTGGTTAACTCAAACTTAGCACGTTGTTCATAAATAACAACTTGTTCTTTATAGGTATTCAGTTCAGATATAACAGAATCATCAGGGGCACCTGCAGTGTATTCATAAAAAACATAGTCATCATTGACTGCGGAAGATGTATTACTTGGTACAACCTCACTTTCACTTTGCTTCACATATTGATCATATGGGACAATATTGCTATTAGCCACATCATCAATATCAGATTCATAAGTTTCAAGAGATTGTACTTTATTATGCATCTTTTGCTCATCAACATCATCATATAGTTTTAATACCTCTGAAATGATTTTGTCTTTGGATGAACCAGCTTGTTGTGGTGGAGAGACCTTTGGAGAGACCATAGGTGAGATGCTAGCCATGAAGATTGTTTGTGCAGTAGGTTCATCATCGACGTTAGATTCAAATGCATCAAAGTCAGCTACTTGAAAGGCATTTTGATGATTATGACCTATCTCCTGAATTGGTTGTTCATCAACATCAGCATCATAGGTTCGGGCATTTTCCTCAGCAAGAAACAACAACTCCTCTTCATCCAAAGCGGCTCCATTATCCTGAGCTTGCACAAGCAACATCTTGTCTCTGAAGTATTATGCATTCTGTGGACGTTTTGGAGATGTGTAGTTCCTAGCAATATGTCCCTCACCACCACAGTTGTAGCACTTAATTGGCTTTGCTTGACCCTGATTTCCATTCCTTCCCGATTCGATTTCCAATATAACCTCTACCTACTCCACCTCTTCCTTGTTCATATTGCCTTCCTTGAACTGGTTGCACCAAAACTTTTCCATCTCTGACAACCGCATGATTGTGAAGGATCGATGCATTTCTGATCTCATTGTTAGTGTGAAGACTGTTGGTAGGTGGATTGAGATTCAAGTTTTGTTTAACCATAAGAGCCAGTTGATTGATGAAGTGTCCCACGACTGCATCAACATCAGCTTGTTTGAACATTGGACCGGGAATGAGTTTGTGATTACCATTACCCGTGGGTATAACTTGAGAAGCTTTGGTGGTAATTCCAACATTTGTGTAAAAGGCAGTTGAATCATTTGAAGAACTTGGTTCTCCCAGGTTGGTTTTGAACAGTTCAAGAATCATTTTTTCAAACATAGCATGTCTCTCATTTTGAAGAAGAAAGGCATACAGTTGCTCATAGTTTGTATTCTTCAATCCTTTGGTTAGCTTCACAGCGGTGACAAATTTGTGCCATTCGGGATTCATGTTGTTCACAAACTTTGAGTTCAGATGAATGTTTGGCATGGTCATTTTGATGTTCCTCATATCATTCACAAGCTTATGGAATCTCACGTAGTACTCATAGACACTCTCGTCTGGTTTCATCTTGAAATGCTCAAACTCATCATACAGTTGTGATTCTCTGTCTTCCTTGGTTAATTCGAACCCGAGAGAAGCATCTTGACATTATCCCAAACCGCCTTGGCTTCAGTGTTGTGATTGATAATCTTGTAGATATCTTTTGGAAGACCCTGAAGTATAATGTTAGAGGCCCTGATATCAGCATCGAATCTCTTTTTCTCCTTATCATTGAGCTCATCATATGTCTTTGGTCTATCTAATCCATAGATCATTGTTCCATCTGCAGCTGTATCAATTAAGTCTCTTGTAGTCTCAACCTGATAAGGTCCTTCATCAATGGATTTGAGAATGTTGACCCCATTTTCCTTTCCAAGACAATACAATCTGATTCGTTGAGCCCAAGAGTCGTAGTCGGGTCAAGCATAGGTGGACGAGTATCAGAACCAGCTGCTTGAACATCCTTAGCAACAGTGGAGATGATTGTAGGTACGTTGGTAGACATGTTAACAGATTACACTGGATTTTATAACTCTATGATTAAACCGGGAAATAGATTCTTTCACGGGATTTTACTAAATCAAGAGAAAACCGTATTACAAACAAAAATCAACCAAGTCGCTAAGAATTCTTGAACCAAGTCGCTAAGCACCAAGTCGCTAAGTAGCAACTCGCTAAGATCTCAATTTTCTGTGAACCAAGTCGCTAAGACCAAGTCGCTAAGACACAAGTCGCTGAAGCACCAAGTCGCTACACAGTCAAGTCGCTAAAGAGCAACTCGCTAAGGTCCAAGTCGCTAAGAATACTAAGTACAAGTCGCTAACAAAATTGAAAGCAAGTCGCTAACTTCACCAAGTCGCTAGCCGTAGTGGAGAATCCACTAAGTTGTATTGTTTGTCGGCTTGTCTCAATAGACAAGTCGCTAGGACCAAATCGCTAACAATTAACACTACAACTCGCTACCTTTTACTGAAGCAAGTCGCTACGATGAAAAACACTACGAGAACCAAGTCGCTAGCAAGAAAAACTTCAAAAACACACTTTTCAATCCAAAACAATCTCAACCATAGTGATTCAAGCTTACCAAATCAAAACCCAAGCACTTACAATGATTCTAAACACAAAAGTACACCCAAAATTCAAACTTTAACACTAGAAATGATCCAAATGATGCAAAAACCACTAAACTTTTTCAAACTCAAAAACCATCTAAAACCACTAGAAATCCAAGGATATGTAAGAGAGATGATCAAACCATGGCTCTTGATACCATTTGTAACATATTGGATTTCACAAACACATCATATCATAAACACAAGTTGGCGTATAATTCAAGGTTTTAGAGAGAGAAAGAGTTAAAGGTTTGAGAACTTAGTAGGAGAAAGTAAAAGTATTATTATGAGCTCCAACTCTCTACCTTGGAAGGTAGAGAGTATTTATAGTCTTACACAAATCGCCACCTACGGGCTGTAGATCAAGCATACAGTGGGTAAAGACCCGTCCGTCCTCTACGTTGTTACTTAACTAAATACTACTTAACATTGAATAATCTACGACTACGAGATTTCTAACGATTACATATACTTGAGGTGACCGATTCTTTAATAACTGAATTTACTAAATCCTAACAGTATTAATTGATTAACATATTTTAAATTAGAGTGTTTTGATATTTATACTTTTACAGGTTGAAAATGTGTAAAAGTAATATGAGAGTATAAATGTCAACATACTTTAATTTAGAATGTGTTAATCAATTTGAAAAGTGTGCAAAATCACCTCTTAAAGGAAAATGATAATTAGGCTAATTAACGTGACCTAAAAAGTGATCTAATGCATAAATGACTTGTAATTGTACAAGTCATTTTACAAGTCATTTATGCATTAGATTACTTTTTAAGTCTTTTTAATTAGGTCCATGTATCAAGACTCTTAATTAAAAGAGTAAATAATACTATATAAATTCTAACTAGAGAGGACCCGTTTATCACCCATAAACTTTCTCTAAAATAGTTATGTATTTTAAATTCTTTTGGTATGCTCATTTTTTTTTATAAAAAGTTAATGAGTGGATCTCATATAAGGTACCCATATTTAAAGCATTTGACGTCAATCGTATGACGTTAATTTTTTTTTATGCTTGAAATGAAAATTCAAATGTATTGATCATTTTTGCTTGGATTTGGAAGGTATCATTTGTGTTGTTAGGTGAAATTTTCAAAATTGCTAAACGATATGCACAACATTATCTGTTTTTTTTTTTTTTAATTTAATTTAATAGGTAAAGAAGGATAGATGTAGGTACTACGAAGTAGGTACTACCAAGTAAAGTATAACAAAAAAAGTTAAAAAAATATTTAATAATGTAGCTGTAATTTGAATATTTTTTTTAAGTCAACAAATATTGAAGGTGACAAGACATGAGGATCACACAAAATTTACCGGATCTAGGTGTTCGGTGTTGACCATAAAGTACTATACAAAAAGTAAAAGATGTCGGCTATTGGAGTTTTTAAGATAGAAAATTTTGAATTTCAAAACATGATTTTGGCAATGAAAAAAAAGAACCAATACTATAAAATAAATTAAAAAATTATGTGTATGATGTTAATAGAGGGAAACAAAGTAAAGAATCACGTGTATGATGTTTACGTAGAAATACAAGGTGATTAGTGAAGCATGACAACAAATTTAAACGAAGTTTACACCTCCAATGTGGTTGATGAATGCTATTATGACTTTTTGGTGAATGAATGTTTATTAAATACAACGTTTGAATCGATTATTATTACAATTTAAATTTACTACTCTAACTTGAAATGGCACTATGAGAAAACAATGCAACCACGACACTATCAGAAAACAATGCAACCATGTCATTAGAAAAACATTGGCAACTTAACAGAAAAACATTGGCAACATATAATGTATGTATGGTCAACCTTTAAAGTGAAAACTTGAAAACTTGGTCAATATTGAAAAAAGCCTTCAAATACAAAAACGTGGATATTGAAAAAAACATTCAAATACAATAACGTGATGACAGTTAATACGGGATACAAAAGTCTAAAAGTAGACAGTCCCATAAATTACGGGATACACAAGATCCAAATTGATTTATACAAAGAGAAAGACAAAGCATTAGAATTTTTTTATTTTAAAAGATAAAATGATAAAAAGGGGCACGTAAGTACATAAGTGAAACAAGATATGATAAAATGATATTTTTTTATATTTATAATTGAAGAGTTAGAAATTTTGAACTTTCAAAGTTTGAAATATTTCAAACGTTTTGCATTTTAAAAAATTTTGAAAGTTCAAAGTTTTGATAATGTAAAACTCTAAAATAGTAAATTTTTTTGAATTCTAAAAAACTTGAACTTGTCTAAAATTTGAGATTTTGAAATGTAAAAGTGAAATATTTTGAAAGTTTACATGTTTGGAAAATCATAAAGTTTTGAGGCTGTAACATTTTCAAAGTGTTAAACTTGACATTTTGAAGTTTCAAAAATAGAAGAGTAAAACTTTTGAAATCTGAATTATTTTTAAAGTTTAAAAGGTTTTGAAATTTGAAGTGTTTTGAAAGTGCAAAGTTTTTGAAATTTGAAATGTCAATTAATGAAACTCAATGCTAAAGTCAAGGATGACAAGAAAAAGGAGCCATGTGAATTAGTACAAAAGTGATTTGGCATCTCAGTTTTATGGCCGAAAGTGAACTCCTCGAGACACAAAAATTTAACTTTTGAGTTTTGACAATGCTTTAAACAATCTAATACTCCAATGTTTTTGTTAAGAAAAAACCCTGAGGATGGCTTTCATTAATTTTTTAGTGGACAAATAAACTTAAAAAAAGTGAAATTAAAATGGCAATTAACTGAAATGTACAAAAAGCGACCATGCACATAAATTAAACCAGAAAAATAATTATATGATCCAAAGTTTTTTTTTCCTCGATAGAGTTTCAATGTGTTTGTCTAGAGTGATATCACATAGAACTACAAAGATATTAGTGAAGCCAGTCAAAGAGTTCGGTCAAGGAGGAGTCTACACCTCAAGTTCACCTGCCAAGAAGTTTTATGCGACGAGTAATATTTTCTTTTTCAGTATTACTAAATTTTTTTATATGTCGTTTGATACATGTTAATTTTTTTTTACTAAAGTTGAATTGTCACATGTTACAAGAGTTTTCAATTACATTTTGATCTTTTTCACGTTATATTTTGAAGTGAAAACTTGGTCAATATTGAAAAAAGCCTTCAAATACAAAAAACGTGGATATTGAAAAAAACATTCAAATACAATAACGTGATGACAGTTAATACGGGATACAAAAGTCTAAAAGTAGACAGTCCCATAAATTACGGGATACACAAGATCCAAATTGATTTATACAAATTAGTAAATTTGGACTTTTGGACTTATCACAATTATTCTGTTAACAGTTTGAACTATCAAAACACGTAAAAAAAGTGATGACAGTGGACAAAGAATACATGATTGGTAATCAAAAAGGACAAATTTATGTTGTGAAAATTGGCCATGATTTGTTAACTTGCATTCAACACAAAAGAAAAAGGGGGAAAAATTATAAAGGAGTACATGTATTTGTGCTTGCTGTCGTGTGGGGTTCCTAAAGCTAAATGATTGACGATTAAAGTAAGCACAAGACCAAAGATTGGAAATTTCTTTTTACTTGTATTCTTTTTGTTTAAAGTTTTGTTTGAAACTACATACAATGTATGTATGGTCAATATTAACTTGAAATATGATCAACGCTCCTTTCTTATTTTGCATCACACAATTACAGCACTACCTACCCTCACATATAAAACACACACCACTCCCTCATTATGATTACGATTCTCTCTCTCTCCCCTAATAAAATCTCTAATCTTAAAAAAACACACACACAACACATATAACCACAAGAGGAAGACCATCAACCCACCACGATCGGTGCACCAGAACTGAAACCATCATGCTATTTTTTAGGTTCTTTTGCAGTTTTTTTGTTAGATCTGTAAATATTTCAATTTTTGAAGGTTTATTTTTATAGATCCGTATAATGTTTTTACCTTTTTAGTTTATAACATTTTTTATTTTTCATAGGTTTGTTGTTGCTACCACCGTTGTCGATGAAACCATTAAAACACCACCACCATCAAATCCCTCCACCAACAAACGTCACCAACACCCAAACGGGTTTCAAGGTTTGTAGTATTTTTTGAGTTTTTTTTATAGATCTATAAATAATAATCATGTTTTTAAGGTTTTCTTTTATAGATCTATAAATTATATATATAGATCATAATGTTTATAACATTTATTTGTTCTTTTTTTTTGTTTACAGTCGCCGCTTGATGTCGTCTCCACCGTTGTTTCGCCGGAAATACGTGTTGCCGCCGCTGAACTGTTGGTGTTGCCATAATGTGTATCCTTTATTTTTTAATAGATCTGTGTATATTAATAAAGTTTTGAAAGTTTTATTTTATAGATCTCAGTTTTTACAATATTTTTGATATTTTTTACAGCCGCCACTTGTCTGTTGCCTTCTCCGCCGTTGTGGTCGCCGGAAATATCTGTTTCTGCCGGAAATATTGTTGCTGCCAATTTACATGTTTAAAGGTTTTTTAAGTTTTGATGCCTTTTTGTATAGATTTATGTTTCTTTTTCATGTTTTGAAGGTCTTTTTTAAAGATCTATGTACTTTTGAATCATTGAAGTTTCAACTCAGAAACTTTTATATAAAGTCACATTGTTCTCTTTTTCGCAGGAACCTTCACTACCAAATCTTCAAGTGGCATGGTTTCGTTTTAATATTTGTTGGTATTTTGGTATAAAGTTCACTTGTAAAATATTTATTGGTATTATGTTAAAAAGTTCTTTGTGTAAATTTTGTTTCAAAGTGTGTACACGTAGAGTATGAAGTTTCTTGTTTACTTTGTTGGGTAAATTTGTTTGTAGATTTAAGGTAGATTTTTTTTTGGTTACAAGTCCGTGTAATTATTTTTTTTTTAATTTATGTAGATTTGTCATAAAAATTTGTGTAATTTTTTTCGTTAGTATATGAAGAGTTGTCATAAACATTTATGTAAATTTTATTATAAAATTTACTTTAGTTTTGTTTTTATTTTTTATATTTATGTATTTGTGTTTTTTATAGATAATTTTTTAGTATGTTTCTTATAAATATTTTTTTTTTTTATTATTTATTTTTTTATGATCTATGTTTCTCTATATTATGTACGAAATGTTGCTTTGACCGTGACCAAAATATGTTATGTAAAATTGTAATGTAAATATTTAAATATGTATAGGTTATGGATGACTTTTTAGTAAAGTTATTCGTTTTGTAATGTAAATATCAATATGTGATGACTTTTAATATCTTGAAGAACGGATTTTTTGTTAGAACAATGACAACTCAAGGACACTAGAATTGAAAAAGATAAATATAGTCTGACAATTACTTTGGGCAAAAAAAAGAATCTTTTGACTAAAGGGAGAGGGAGTTGATTTGTATTAATTGATTAACATATTTTAAATTATAGTGTTTTGATATTTATACTTTTACAGGTTGAAAATGTGCAAAAGTAATATGAGAGTATAAATGTCAACATACTTTAATTTAGAATGTGTTAATCAATTTGAAAAGTGTGCAAAATCACCTCTTAAAGGAAAATGATAAATAGGCTAATTAACGTGACTTAAAAAGTTATCTAATGCATAAATGACTTGTAATTGTACAAGTCATTTATGCATTAGATCACTTTTTAAGTCTTTTTAATTAGGTCCATGTATCAAGGCTCTTAATTAAAAGAGTAAATAATACTGTATAAATTCTAACTAGAGAGGACCCGTTTATAACCCATAAACTTTTTCTAAAATAGTTATGTATTTTAAATTCTTTTGGTATGCTCATTTTTTATTTTATTTTTATAAAAGGTTAATGAGTGGATCTCATTTAAGGTACGCAGATTTAAAGCATTTGACGTCTATCGTATGACGTTAATGTTTTTTTTTATGCTTGAAATGAAAATTCAAATGTATTGATCATTTTTGCTTGGATTTGGAAGGTATCATTTGTGTTGTTTGGTGAAATTTTCAAAATTGCTAAACGATATGCACAACATTATCTGTTTTGAAGGTTTTTTTTTTTTTTTTTTTTAGATAAAGAAGGATAAATGTAGGTACTACGAAGTAAAGTATAACTAAAAAAGTTAAAAAAATATTTAATAATGTAGCTTTAATTTGAATAACTTTTTTTTAAGTCAACAAATATTGAAGGTGACAAGACATGAGGATCACACAAATCTTATCGGATCTAGGTGTTGACCATAAAGTACTATACAAAAAGTAAAAGATGTCGGCTATTGGAGTTTTTAAGATGGAAAATTTTGAATTTCAAAACATGATTTTGGTAATGAAAAAAAAGAACCAATACTATAAAATAAATTAAAAATTATGTGTATGATGTTAATAGAGGGAAACAAAGTAAAGAATCACGTGTATGATGTTTAAGTAGAAATACAAGGTGATTAGTGAAGCATGACAACAAATTTAAACGGAGTTTACACCTCCAATGTGGTTGATGAATGCTATTATGACTTTTTGGTGGATGAATGTTTATTAAATACAACGTTTGAATCGATTATTATTACAATTTAAATTTACTACTCTAACTTGAAATGGCACTATGAGAAAACAATGCAACCACGACACTATCAGAAAACAATGCAACCATGTCATTAGAAAAACATTGGCAACTTAACAGAAAAACATTGGCAACATATAATGTATGTATGGTCAACCTTTAAAGTGAAAACTTGAAAACTTGGTCAATATTGAAAAAAGCCTTCAAATACAAAAACGTGAATATTGAAAAAAAACATTCAAATACAATAACGTGATGACAGTTAATACGGGATACAAAAGTCTAAAAGTAGACAGTCCCATAAATTACGGGATACACAAGATCAAATTGATTCATACAAAGAAAAGGACAAAGCATTAGAATTTTTTTATTTTAAAAGATAAAATGAAAAAAAGGGGCACGTAGATACATAAGTGAAACAAGATATGATAAAATGATATTTTTTATATTTATAATTGAAGAGTTAGAAATTTTGAATTTTCAAAGTTTGAAATATTTCAAACGTTTTGCATTTTAAAAAATTTTGAAAGTTCAAAGTTTTGATAATGTAAAACTCTAAAATGGTAAATTTTTTTGAATTCTAAAAAACTTGAAGTTGTCTAAAATTTGAGATTTTGAAATGTAAAAGTGAAATATTTTGAAAGTTTACATGTTTGGAAAATCATAAAGTTTTGAGGCTGTAACATTTTCAAAGTGTTAAACTTGACATTTTGAAGTTTCAAAAATAGAAGAGTAAAACTTTTGAAATCTGAATTATTTTTAAAGTTTAAAAGGTTTTGAAATTTGAATTGTTTTGAAAGTGCAAAGTTTTTGAAATTTGAAATGTCAATTAATGAAACTCAATGCTAAAGTCAAGGATGGCAAGAAAAAGGAGCCATGTGAATTAGTACAAAAGTGATTTGGCATCTCAGTTTTATGGCAGAACGTGAACTCCTCGAGACACAAAAATTTAACTTTTGAGTTTTGACAATGCTTTTAACAATCTAATACTCCAATGTTTTTGTTAAGAAAAAACCCTGAGGATGGCTTTCATTAATTTTTTAGTGGACAAATAAACTTAAAAAAAGTGAAATTAAAATGGCAATTAACTGAAATGTACAAAAAGTGACCATGCACATAAATTAAACCAGAAAAATAATTATATGATCCAAAGTTTTTTTTTCCTCGATAGAGTTTCAATGTGTTTGTCTAGAGGGATATCACATAGAACTACAAAGGTATTAGTGAAGCCAGTCAAAGAGTTCGGTCAAGGAGGAGTCTACACCTCAAATGTCATATGCTAAGAAGTTTTATGCGACGAGTAATATTTTCTTTTTCAGTCTTACTAAATTTTTTTATATGTCGTTTGATACATATTAAATTTTTTTTCCTAAAGTTGAATTGTCACATGTTACAAGAGTTTTCAATTACATTTTGATCTTTTCACGTTATATTTTGAAGTGAAAACTTGAAAACTTGGCCAATATTGAAAAAAGCCTTCAAATACAAAAAACGTGGATATTGAAAAAAACATTCAAATACAATAATGTGATGATAATTAATACGGGATACAAAAGTCTAAAAGTAGACAGTCCCATAAATTACGGGATACACAAGATCCAAATTGATTTATACAAATCAGTAAATTTGGACTTTTGGACTTATCACAAATATTCTGTTAACAGTTTGAACTATCAAAACACGTCAAAAAAGTGATGACAGTGAACAAAGAATACATGATTGGTAATCAAAAAGGACAAATTTATGTTGTGAAAATTGGCCATGGTTTGTTAACTTGCGTTCAACACAAAAGAAAAAGGGGAAAAAAATTATAAAGGAGTACATGTATTTGTGCTTGCTGTCGTGTGGGGTTCCTAAAGAAAAATGATTGATGATTAAAGTAAGCACAAGACCAAAGATCGAAAATTTCTTTTTACTTGTACTCTTTTTGTTTGAAACTACATCTGCTACAAAAGAAAACCATTGTCACAAATAGGTAGGGATGCATTTGATTAGATCATGGGCCAAACCCAAAGGAGAGAAAAGAAAAGGGTGATCGTTTAGTTTACGGGCACAAGACCAAATAGGTGTCGGCTTGATAAAATTCCGCCAATAATTTAGTGGATTTTACGGAGTACAATCCGTGTCTTGTTGAGTTTAAAGTTCGAAACGAAAGAAAAAAAATGTAGCCATGAAAACCGGTATGGAAATTTACGAGTTATTACAGTACCTACCCTTAAAAGAAACCACTTCCTCGTGGTTTAATCTATGGTAGTTGTCGGGTTGTCTCGTTATTATTTCCCTTAAACAGTAATCCCAACGGCCCTCAATAGTAGCCCAACGGCTACGAATAGTAGCCTAACGGCTACTTCTTGCTCTATAAATGCAAATGTTTAACTTAGTATTTCCTCTTCTCATAACACAAATTTTTTCACTTACATTCCTCTCATCAATAGATAGTATTGCATGCATAAGTGTTAGTAATAAATCAATTTTTTTTTTTTTTTTTTTTTTTTTAAGATAAACAAATGTGTTATGACAATTCTATTTATGTTCTTTACTTATCGACCTATGTCTCTTAACATTTTACTTACCACACTCAATAACCCGCTTTTATTCTCGTATTACGCAGAATATTTATGGTGTTGCATCCGGTTGTGAGTCTTGCTCTCGTGGGCGTAGTATTGTTTTTCGTTAGCTTAGTGGGTCAACCGTTCAATGATTCCCTTCCCTACTTGGTGGTCTTTGTAACATTAGCTCTACCGTTGTTGATTGTATCGTTATGTATTAATATTTATGGATTCTAATGTAATAATAATTTACGCCGATTAAACCAGTCAAAGAGTTCCGCCAAGCAGGAATCTACACTTCAAATGTTGTGTATCAAGAAGTTTTACGTGACGAGTAACGTGTGTTGTTAGTTTTTATCTCAAAACTGATGTAATGTTTACTTTCAGTTTTCTTAAACGTTTTTATATGTTGTTTGATAGATGTTAAGATTTTTTTTCTAGACTTTAGTTATCGTATAGCACAACCGTTTACAATTACATTTGGATCGGTATGTTCTATTTTGAACTCTACACAAAACACTCGCCTCTATATCAAAAATCGTAATTATATGAGTGGATATAAAAGTAAAAATATAAACGCCTTGTTTCCCAAGTTCCATCTTTACCAATTTCACAACAAACCAAACCCTAATTTTTTACAATATCTAAAAAATCTCATCAAAATTAACAGATCGTTGATCGGCCTTATATACCACAGCCATGGTATGTTCTAATCATCTATTATACGTTTTGCTTGACTATAGGGGTGTTTGTTTTAGCTTATTTTGATTTTTTATGGCTTATTAGCGTAAGATGAATTGAAAATGGAAAATAAGCTGAAAAAATTGGTTTAGGAGGAAATAAGATTGTAAGGTTGGAATAAGCTTAGGGGGTGTTTGTTTTAGCTTATTTTTAGGATTATGAGCTTATATTGTTTATGTATGGCTTATTAGCGCAAGATGTCTTGAAAATGGAAGCTGAAAAAATGGGTTTATGAGAAATAAGCTCTTAAGTTTGAAAATAAGCTGAGGGTGTTTGTTTCAGCTTATTTTTTGGGCTTATGGTTTATTGACCTTTTGAAAAGCTACTAATCTCGATTTTTGGGCGTACGAGCTTATGGCTTGTTGAAGCTCGTAATCCAAAAAAAAAAAGTTGTGATTATTAGGTGTTTTAAAAAGCTAAATTAGCCACAAGCCGGATGAATAAGCTTAAACAAACAACCCCGATGAACTTGGTTATATTATTTTATGCAATTGTTTTTGAAATGCACTGATTAGTGGTGTTTATATATTGGCTAATGGCTTCTAAATGTATCATAGTTGTCATGATTTCTTTCTATACGTATCGAACAAATCTTTTTACTATTCTATGTACTAAACTTGATCTTATTGTATTTTTTGTCTACTTTATGACCATTTTACCCATGGGCGGAGATAGGGAGGGGTCCCGGGGGTCACGTGCTTCCCTAGCAAAAAAAATTGTAGTGTAAATTATTAAAAATACCTGAATTTTTTTGTAATTTGCCCCCCTTAATAACCATTTTGTAATGTAGTTTTAAAATTTTTCAAAATGTCCCCCTTGAAGCAAAATTTTTTGGCTCCGCCCCTGATTTTACCCCTCATTTTTTGCTACTATAGCTATGATGTATCATAGCTGTTATAAAGTACATAAAAATACAATAAAATCAAGTGTAGTACATAGAATAGCAAAAAAAATTGTTCGATACATATAGAAGTAAATCATGACAACTATGATACATTATCGTGCCATTAGCCCGTTTATATATTGTTGTTTTATGTAGTGGATGTACAAAAAGTGTTTTAACAGATTGTTTATAGTGGTAGGTTGTATTGGAATTTCGTACCAATCTTAGATTGATAACGATAACTTCTATTGGAGGAGAAATATCATGTTGCCAAATGCTTTGACCAACAGGTGACAAATATGGTTAAATTTTATTGGCAAAACTAATTTAATTTGATTATTCAAAAACTTTTGAGGGTTTTCAGTTCCAATCATTATGGACAGTATTGTTCAAAATAAAAGAGATCTTGTTTCTTTTAGTCATGGTTAACTTGGATCGGAAACCGCTAAAAAGGATGTGAAGAATTAACTTGGATTTTGCTATTGCGTTTAGTTGCCTCTTGAGTAGAAAAATCTGGTAACATGGCTTCTAACACATTCAATAAAAGTTTTAGTTAACTTAAAACATTGGAATTAAAATTCAGTGATGAGTACCTTCCCAAACAATCTATTAGATAATGTACGGAATAATAATGTGTTCATCTATTACTAGAAAACAGCAATATAGACAGTAGTCACAACTTCAAAGTATCTTGTCTAAGTTTTGTAAAACTAAATATGGACATGACTGTTGTTTTTTTAAAAATCTGCACATTTGATGTATCCGCTTCTTTCCAAAGTGCTGGTTTCAATATTTCTCCTTCACCACAAACAGAACCCTAATTTTACAACTAAAGTTCTAGTTCCGCTTCTTTTGTTTCATAAATCGATCGAGTATTTTATAATCATAATTATGGTATGATCTAATTTTTTTTGTTATAATATATACTCTTAGTTAAATTGATCAATAATTTACTTGATTTATAATTAGGGTATTGTAGAATCATAGCGAAAACGATGAATTCTAATTTAGCTAAATTATATTTACTTACATAGAATCACTATAGGCACAAAAGGTTTAGGTATTTTAGGGTTTTTTTATGATACGAAGATTTGTGCTTGATTATGGGGGTGTTTGGTTTAGTCTTTTCAGTATTTTTTTTTTAAATACATGGTTTAGGGATTTTGGGCGAGTGATTTGTGTTTATTTTGTTGTTGACTATAATAAGATTTAATAGATTGATCGTGATGGTTGGTTGTTTTGGATTAGTCTCTCAGCTTAAGTTTATTTTGGACGATTTTTTGAAGATCATGTTATTGGATTCTTCTTTTCATGTGGAACAGAATTGGTCAAGTTTCACTGCAAAAGCTAATTTAGTTTGATTATTCAGACCGCTTTTGAGGGTTTTCAGCTCAAATCAATTCAAAATGAAACTTGTGTTTTACGTAATATTTAAGTATCCAGTTCCAATTTAGGCATGATTGATTTGGACTGGAAACCAACAAAAGCACTCTGAAAAATTAACTTGGATTTGGTTATTTTCTTGAAACCTGACCCGAGTGGGTACCCTTTGAGGGATAAAGTCCGGTAACGCAATTTTTCTACACCTCTAATGTGAGCACTTATTTTCAACATAAAAATGAAAGTTCAATTCGGACTTCGGAGTACCATCCATATCAATTCAATAAAGTGTATATGAAACTATAATTCGATCATCTGTCGCTAAAACAATATTGATACGCCAGTCACATTTCCAAAGTCTTGTCCAAATATACTACCCTTTTTTTTACATAGCCTTATTTAAAGCACACGCAAAACAAAACACACTATTGAATTGATTCAGAGTACCATCCATATCCATTCAATAAAGTGTTTTGTTTTGCGTGTGCTTAAAATAAGGCTATGTATAACAGTTGCTAATCGTTGCAATCCACAATTTTTAGTTACGTGCCAACTTTTTATAGGAAGCCTTGGCTCGAGAAAATAAGCATTCCTTGATAAGGGGAGCAATGCTTATCTGTGTACTTCTGCTATTGAACAATTATCATACTCAATGGCTGCCCTAGGCATTTATAGCAATTGGCTTTGATCTGAAAGTGCCTTTCACTGCTTAGCTTAGTAATTCATTAAGATACACAGTATGCCAGATTATATTTCAATAAGCATACAGTCCTAGGCTACAAGCATAGCCTGCTTTGATTTTCTTGTTAGCCTCGGTTCCATAGGCTACAAGCATTACTATTGAGCATCTTCAGTATCATAGTTGTGTAGCGTGGATGAGTTTAAATCCATCATTGTTTTCTTTATGTTCATATGATAAATCATCTTGTTACCTTTAAAAATGTAGTCTTAAGAACAAGCTATTCAATCATTTTCAACTACTGAATACTGACTCAGTAGAAATTGTGTACACACAGTTAGTGAGGTTTGGAATGCTTACTTATATTCTGATATAAGCTTTATTGTGCAGGCTGCTAGGATTCTTGCGAATTTGCTTGTATTGGGTGGTGGAATCTTGGCCAGGGGAATGGTTCAAGCTTATCGCCAGGCCTTGCAGAGTAAGTAAGTTTTTAATGCCATGCCTTATTCTTTGACAACGTCTATAATATTATATAAGTATTTCTCCATTTCATAAAGACACATAATAGAAAAGGAGATCCAAGAGATTCATAGTCACAGTTTTGGGAAATATTCTAATTTATGTATAAGGGCATAAAATTGTTGCGGGTTTGCACTAAATGTGGTATACTTTTATTATATCAGGAAACTTAAAAGCTATGTGTTTCTGTTAAAGTCTCGTATAAACTCAATGTCTGATAGGCTGTCATATTCTTTCCTTTTCGTCACCAACTTCTTTATAAATGTAGTAATTGTAAAATTCATAAATAAGTAAGTCAGACCAGTTTGACCATGCTATACTCTGCTTATCTTCGTATTTAAAAAGAAGCTTATGATGAAAGAAAGATTTAATTGATCACAAAGGAACCGCAGAGGGAAAAATAAAAATACAGTTCTATATTAAATGTCTGTTTTTGGTTTACATTAGATAATTTGCTTTAGAGCAGAGGTGATTACTATCCAATCCTCTGGCCCACCTCTATCACTATATCTAAGTGCCTTAAGTGGTGTCACTTTACTTCTGTTCTTTGCACTAAGTATCAATGCCTTTTTCCCCTTAAACATGTGTTAGTTTGTAGCTATTGGATTATACAATCAACACTGCTTTACTCAGTGGAAAAGGTTAAATTGTTGGCTTATAATATTATTGATATAGTTTTGGTGGTGAAACTTGCAGATGCCTCAAAGACAGGTGTTGCTCAAGAAACGTTACATAATGCTGTTCGTAGGGGAAGCAAAGCTATGACTGAACTAGAGGCTAGACAAATTCTTGGTGTGACCGAAAAGTCATCATGGGAGGAAATTGCACAGGCTAGTACTTTCAATTAACACAAACATTTACTTTAATCATATATGGCACACTGATCGACTATAATGCATAAGTATATATATTTTTTTGCGAAGTATTCTAACCCGACAGTAGCCTATCCCTGACAAACTGACCGGACTGTTTGAATTGTTTACCGTTCTGATCTGCCCGTTTCTATCTCTAGGCATTAGAAATTGACCCAAAACCGTTTGACATGTTTAGCTGTATGGCCTGTCCATTTCTACCTCTGTATGAAGAAATTCTGCTTCTTGTTTCCAAATGTTGCATTTTTTTTTATTGTTAAAAAATATCCAGCTGACATATTTGCTGAATCTTTTACAGAAATATGATAAGCTATTTGAGCGGAATGCCTCAAACGGTAGTTTTTATTTGCAGTCGAAGGTTCACCGGGCCAAGGAATGTTTGGAGACGGTTTATCAACCGAAAGATATGCCAGGGGGTCCAATGGGCTGACTTAAAACTTTCTATTTTTTACCTAAATACTTTTGGGAGAGACTATTGGCAACATATGTATATTACCTAGTCTGGTGTCTTGAGGGAGATAAGTTTTTGTATTCTTGAATCTGTTTCTGTAAGCCATTATTGGCCATCTTTGCGTCACGTTGTTGAATGGGCTACTGTAATACGAGTAATAATAAGTGCACAATCTTAAGCCGTTATTGCTTATGTTCATTAAGAACATAAAACGCCCTCCACATGTTACCTGAAATCGAACTTTGTTTTCTTATGGTTGTAATTTACTAATTTTCATAGCCCAGCTAAACTATTAGCTTCCATTATATGTCTCAATCGACATGATAAAAAAACAAAAATTTTCCAGACATTTGGGCCACTATTCAAACAAGGCAAAGTCATATGTGAATTTGTGATTAAATTTTGTCAATGTTTTGTGACTTTGTCCTCGTAACATTAGTTACTCACTCTGTCTTAAAACTATAGTTTATATTTTCTTTTTGAGTTGTTAAACATAATTGTTTATTTAAAGATATTTTATTTGATTGTTTGAAAAGTGTAACGGTTTCACTTTTAACTAGCAGGGTACCCGCGCGATGCGGCTGCGGGTACCTTGTGACTAAATTTTTCGGCGAACAAATGTTATTTTGTTTTGGGCTGCTGGATTCAGATTTATGTTTTGGAAGTTTAATTAGATTGTACATTGTGGTTAAATAGTTGTATATTTTGGTGAATGTGTGAATTAAATTGTGTATTAATTGTATGTGTTGAATAGTGTTTTTTTGTTTTATTTGTGCTTCAACTACTTGTAAATTGTGTTTTTTCACATGTATATTTGAATGAATGGGTGTTTTTAATAGTGTACTAATTGTAATATATGAATAGTGTGTGTGTTTTTTTTTATATGTGCTTTAGATACTTGTAAATAATGCTTTCAATATTGTATTTGCTTAAAATTCTATATATGAAAATCTTAAAATAATTAATATGAGAGAAGTGCATTCCTCTATTATAAGTAGTATAGATAACGTTGTCACTTACTAACTTATGTCTTATAACTTAACTTTTGTCTTCTTACACTAATTGTGAGACATGTGGTAATAAATAATTTAGCAAAACTTAAATGAAACTAATAAAGGTTTACATTAAAATTTAGTAGTACAAGAGAACCTATACTTTGCTTTACAACACATTGGTAATAAAAAGTTTTAAGGCTAATTTTGTCCTTGACAAAATTATTTAGAATATTCTTGAGACACCTATTTTGACGGCCATGTGGAGTAGAATAATTTGACATTAGTACCGAAGACGAAGACCTACTACATCCCAGCTGGAAATTAGTATAATTTGAACATTGAATATTAAAAGTTAAGTTATAAAAGTCACATTTTAAGTCCTTATGATGTCAATGATTACACGAAACATCCACGTAACTTAAGGTAACAAACGCTAACACCGTTACTTGTTTGGAATAACTTTTTTTTGAACATCAGATTATATAACACAAAGCCGAAGCCAAAAACACTACAAAGCATCACTACTCACTATGGAGATAATTTCAGAAGAAAGTTATCGAGCCAAATGAAATTTAGACAAAGCAATGCAATAAACGCAGAAGAAAACACAAAAACCATGTCAAAATAACAAAAATGCTTATCGATTGTAAGTCATAGTTTTAACAACTATCATTTTAACTTATACAATTCAAAGGCCAAAACTATTTCAAAGACGTCTCATGTAACAAACATAGTTATATCAGAAACTCTTAGAAGAGACGAAAGTTTAATATCCGTTGAATGAAAATCTTGCAATGATTAAAGAAAAGTATAAAAAAACAACCACAAAAATATCGGTTAATACATATATCTATATACTATAAGACTGCATGCCATGGTCATCACTCCCTTACTTTCAACCTTAATGTCACATCATTTTTTTCACATCACCGCTCCCCTCATCTTTAACCTACAATGATCACCGCTCCCCTCACCATCATTAAAGGTATCCACTTTATACAAACATACCTCATAAAATACGCCACACACTCACAAATCAAATAAATAAGAATAAAAACATTTATAAAGCCCACATTTGCACAATAGCCGAGTGGTCATCATGCTCACCCTTCGTCCCTTTTTTCTCTGCTGCTCACACGTGACATCCGGTGCCATAATGGGGTGGCGCGTGAAGCTGGGGTCCCATCTCACCCCATTGCACCTAGCCTAAGAGCTAATAAAAACTTGACTTCCTTGAATCATCTAAACATGATCCTCTCAGTTAAATTAAAAAGAAATTGCATATATATCCTTTCAAACTTCATAATTGCATATATATATCCTTAGATCCAAGTTAAATCACATATTTTTCACTTTTTAACACACCATGTGGTAAAAAAGCATAATTTTTGAACTTAAAAAAAGCATAATTCACCCACAATAAAAAACACTAAAAAAGCCATATTTTCATTTAAAAAATAATAAAAACATATAAAAAAAAGTAAAAAAAATACATGTATCCAAGAAACTCTCTTCTTGCAAAGGTGCGCTGTCTCTTCTCACAAACCAGAACACCAAACCAAACCCTCCATCTCTCATTTTCATTACTACTATTAAAATCTCAACATTAAATTCATCATTTTTATATCATTTTTACATCTTTAGATCAATCTTGAACAATACCCATCTCCCAGTTTTCATCACAGATCTGCCACTATTCACTTTTATCACCAACCCTGAAAAAAAAAAATCACATTTTTTCATCTGGGTCAGTTTTATTTGGTCTGATTTGAATTGGGTATGTGTTGGTTTTAGCTAAGATGGGGTTTTAATGGTTTCTTTATTTGTTATATGTTTCAAGATTTAGCCTTTTTTTTTTTTTTTTTGATTTGATGTTATGTAGTTGATGGAATTTGTTTATCTTTTTCGCGCTTTGATATCGAAATTTAGTTTGTTTGGATTAGATCAGCTGAGTAGATTTCAAGATCTTAAGGTTTACGTAATCGAATTTGTTAGTTAGTAGTATTGCTTATAGTTTCGGCAATGTGTTGCCAATAGTATTTAGGGTTTGAATGGTTTATTTGTTTATTATGTTTAAAGATTTGATGTTTTTTTGATTTGAAGTTATGTGATTGATGGAATTGATTAATGGGTGTTTATCTTTTTCACGTTTTGATATCAAAATTTAGAAACTTGTGTAGTTTATTCGGAATAGATCAGTTGAGTAGATTTAAAGATCTTAAGGTTTGCGTAATCGACTATGTTAGTTATTATTATTTCTAGTGTCTGGCAGGTAGTTGCTCATAGTTTCTACAACGTGTTGTTGCTACTATTGATCATGGCAGATTGACGGTAGTTTATTAAAGAATATATTGGTGGTCGCTAGATGGGTGTTTTGAAAGTTATTAGTTGATCATTAAGTCGTGTTTGAATAACTTGCTTCTTCGTATGGTTATAGGATAGGGGTTGTGGAAAGTCGGATTAATATTAGCTGCAACAAAAATGATCATGTGGCATAAACACATCCCACTATGCCTTACTTACACTATTGATTAATCACTATGAAAATGCAAATATACAAGTTTCTGGTTGATCACTTGCTTAACAGATGAGTTATTTTACACAAATGTGTTTAGGTTATACCATGATTCTGAGTATCATTATTGGTCTTCTGTTTTCAGCCGAACCTAAGTAGATACAAGTTGTGTGCCTCAGCTAAATAAGATTTGGAACCGTCCACGTGAAAATGAAGAAGGCGTTTAGGGACATGTAAGTTATTTAAAGACTTTTATTGTTATATGAACTATGACCACCTCATGTTACATGATGCATGATTTCGTGTTTTTATTATGCAGTAAGAGAGGCGTTAATAAGAAAGTACTTAAAGTTCCTTCAATAGAACAGAAGGTGAGTTTTTCCCTCATTTATATCGTATGCATGAATCCTTTGTTGATTACTGATATTGTTAAGTACTTATTCCTATGTCTTGTAGGTTCTTGATGCTACCAGCAACGACCCATGGGGTCCACATGGAAGTCATCTTACTGACATTGCACAGGCTTCACGAAACTAGTAAGTCACATTATTTTTTTCAAATCCGGAACTTAAATTCTGTTTCTTGCTTAAAATATATTAATCTTATGCCATGATGTACAGCCATGAATACCAAATGATCATGTCAGTAGTTTGGAAGCGTCTTAGTGACAGTGTAAAGAACTGGCGCCACGTGTACAAGGGTCTGACTGTTCTTGAATATTTGGTTGCAAATGGGTCGGAACGTGTCATTGAAGATATTAGAGAACACGCATACCAGATAGAAGTATGATTTGTTTTTCCTTGAAACTTTATCATTAAGTTGTTTTTTTAATAATCAAAGTAGTTATAAAAATGCTCTTTTTTGTGATAGAAATTGTCGAGCTTTCAATATATTGATTCTACGGGGCGGGATCAAGGGAACAATATAAGGACGAAGTCGCAGATTCTTATTGCTCTTGTGAATGATAAAGATAAAATTCAAGAAGCGAGAGAAAAAGCAGCTGCCAGTAGAGACAAGTGAGTATTTTTAATAGATTTCGCCTAGTGCTATAATGCATAATATGCTGGCAGAAAATTATTTCTGCGCCTGATGGGCGGGTCTAGGGGGTTATTTTTGGTATGGGTCGAGATGGGTCAGGCTGGCCTGAAACACTTTTTGTCGAAAGTTTATTAAAATTTTCAGTGTGTCAAATTTACTTCATTAGTAGTAAACAATAAGCGTGTCAAAATATTGTGAAATTCTGTTTGACTTGTAAAGTTAAAAAGCAATTAAAAAAAGACTTTGGTCCGGTTTGACCAATTTTATATTTGCTTTACTTGTTTGACCTTTTAGAGATAAAACATAACACGGCCCTTTTATAAGCAAATGGGTAAAAAATGGTACCTCAACTTTTATCCAACCATATATTATTTAATAATGTAGTATGTGATTAAAAGGGGGAATTATCATTATATAATGGCATGGCATTTTTTATTTTTTACAGTACGTTTCAGAATACATGTGCAGGTACTGGAGACGATCGTAATGGTTATGGCCGGGATTCAAATGGGCAGGATAGTGAAGATCAGTATGGCTATAAAGATGGTGATTATGCCCCACCAAGAAGACGTAGCTCCGATGGAGAGATGGACCGGTCTTATGAAGAAGATGGTCGGCGTTCTTCTCGGTATATTATCTTGATAATACAATGGGTGGATGGGTTGGGTACAGGGTCAAGGCTGGTTTGAGTCATAAGGAGTAACTTTGGTTTGGGTTGTGCTGAAGCGGAATATTATTAGAAAATATAACTTTTCAGCGAGAATCAACCCATTTAATGAAATGATTTTGTGGAACTTTCGACCCGTTTCCTTTTTATTTCTGAATTCGCAAAGTTGACTCATTAATGATAAAACATTACCTAGATATTAATCGACTAATCAATTTGTAAATGGGTCAAAGTTTTCTTGTTAAATACTCAGCTAACTATTTTCGATCTTGGACAAATTTAATTCTTTTTTAGGATTTTTTTAATAATTTTCAGCAGAAACTACAATATATACCAATAGCCTGTTTTTTTGATGCTTATTACTTGTTTGCTATGTTATTCAAGTGGCCGCTAGTGTTGTAACTCTTTTTACATATTTAGGCCTCTAAATGCTAATTTATGTGTATTTTCAATACAGAGAAAGCAACGCTAAATTTGAAGATGGTTCTCCGGATGGAAGGTACTTAAGATGGCTTATTTGTATTTTTTTTTTGTACTCTGGCTTATAAATGGGGTTAACTCTCGTCTTTGTACTTTCATAGAATTTACAAAATATAATTATCATTTTTTGGTGTTGGTGCAGCCGACTTGAATCGAAGTTGTCTGGACAAAGTCCTGAGGCCCCACCTAGTTATGAAGACGTTGCGAGTGAGGGTCGCAGCCCTGATGACACACCACCTCCACCATCTACTGATCAAGGAGCTGCGGTATCTAACAACTCTGTAGCTCCCTCACCTCCAGCTGCCGCTACAACTGCACCGACCTCCAACAACGAAAATGATGGGTTCGACTTCTTTGACCCCCGTGGTGCAACCCCAGGTAAATTTTTTGTACCTCACAGTTTAGTGCTAGTTAAATAATTAACCATCATTGGTTGTTGAAAATATACTTAGAATTTTTTGTGTAAAAATATAGCTGCCCCGCCACCGCCAGCATCAAGTGGCCCTGAGATGGACTTGTTTGGCTCTCTATTATCAGACTCTTTCTCTTCAGACGCATTGGCTCTAGTCCCATCTGAACCTCCTCCAACAAACCCTAACCCTAGTCAGAGCTTCATGGACCCGGCTCCAGCAACAGGTGTCTCCAGTCAGGTGTGTTTAAAATATATTCTCTATTTTTTTATTATTTATATTCACATTTGCCTTTATAAGCTTATGATTTTTGCTTATATTGCACCATCTATGCAGCCATTTGATGATCCATTTGGTGATGGTCCTTTTAGAGCTATCCCTTCTACAAATGGAGTTTCGGCTCCACCACCAGCCACACCTTTTGGCGACGGTCCTTTTGGAGCCGTCCCTTCTACCAATGGATTTTCGGCTCAATCATCAGCTACACCATTCGGTGACGGTCCTTTTGGAGCTGCCCCTGCTACCAATGGAATTTCGGCTCAACCACAACCTACACCATTTGGTGACGGTCCTTTTGGAGCTGTCCCTTCTACCAATGGATTTTCAGCTCCACCACCATCTACACCATTTGGTGACGGTCCTTTTGGAGCTGTCCCATCTACCAATGGAATTACGGCTCAACCACCGCCTACACCATTTGGTGATGGTCCTTTTGGAGCTGTCCCATCTACCAACGGAATTCCGGCTCAACCACCACCTACTACACCATTTGGCGACATTCCTTTTAGCACTGAAGCTCCACTTTCTTTTGCCCCAACATCGGGGTCAAATAATGACTTTGGGTTTGGGGAGACATTTAGCTTTGACCAAAGCATTGATATTCTAGCAGATATACTTCCTCCTACTGGACCCTCACAGACTACTGGTCAAACCGCGCAACCCGGTCAACAACTTTCAACACAGACCGCTTTTCAGTCTCAAACTGGTCAACTTTCTTCCCAAACGGGTTTTGCACCCCAGCCTAGTCAGCCTTTTTCAGAAACGAGTCAACTTTTTTCACAAACGGGTCAACCTTCTTCACAAACGGGTCAACTTGCTTCACAAACAAGTCAAACTTTTTCACAAATGGATCAATCTTTTTCACAGACGGACCAACCAGTTTCACAAATAGGCCAATCTTCCTCACAAACAGATCAACTTTTTTCACTAACGGGCCAACCCTCATCACAAACGGGTCAAACTTCTTCACAAACAGGTTATGCACCCCAGCCTAGCCAGCCTTTTTCTCAAAATGGCCAACCCTCTCAACCCTTTTCTCAAACAGGCCAACCATCTTCCCAAACGGGTTTTGCACCCCAGCCTACCCAACCTTTATCGCAATCGGTTCAACCCTTTTCACAAACAAGCCAACCTTCTTCACAAACGGGTTTTGCATCCCTACCTAGCCAGCCTACTTCTCAAATGATCCAACCTTCCTCACAAACGGGTCAACCCTCATCAGAAATGGGCTATGCACCTCAGCCTAGCCAGCCTTTTTCTCAATCAGGCCAACCTTCGGGTTATGCACCCCAACCTAACCAACCTTTTTCTGAACCAGGTTTCTTAGCACAATCTAACTCGACCGCACTACCCTCGAGTTTAGCAGATCAATTTGGCCAAATTACGGTACAGCCTAGTTTCCCATCCCAAGGCGGTCAACAAATACCACAGAACGGTTTTCCTCCACAAGGTGGCCAGTCTATGCCACAACCTGCATTTCAGGTTCAAGGTGGCCACCAATCTATTCCACAACCAAGTTTTCCCGTTCAGGGTGGCCAATCTGTGTCGCAGCCCGACTTTCCAGCTCAGGGTGGTCAATCTATGTTGAACCCTGGCTTTGGATCCCAAAGTGGTCAAAATGGATTTCCCGGCTCCAATGGTCAACCTGTTCAGCAAAATAACTTTTATGGTGGTTTTCAGCCTCAAGGTTCGGTTCCACCATTGTCCCAAGTGAAAGCCGCTCCGGGCTCACAATACGCTGCTTCAAATATCTATCAGCAGTCACAGCCACCATTGCAGTCAAGTTCTTCCTTGGGCTCCACACAGCCGCCGCTTACAGTGTCTACTGGTGCTCTCGCTTTAGTACCTCAACAACCTGCTAAAGAAAAGTTTGAAACCAAATCCACAGTTTGGGCTGATACATTGAACCGCGGGCTGGTTAATTTGAACATATCTGGATGTGAGTTATTTCATCTTTGTGAACACCTGTTTTACCATAGATATCATGTTAGACTAATTATTTTTGAACGTGCAGCTAAAACAAACCCATTGTCTGACATTGGGATCGACTTTGAAGCCATAAACCGTAAGGAAAAAAGACTAGAAAAACCTAGCAAGACCCCAGTGACTTCAAATGTCACAATGGGTAAAGCCATGGGTTCGGGTTCAGGAATTGGACGTGCTGGTGCCGGTGTTTTGAGACCCTCACCCAATCCCATGGTGGGTGGTGCGCTTGGTGCAGGGCCAGGGTCTGGACCTGGTTATGGAGTTGTAAACCAGCCGATGGGAATGAATGCTATGCAGCATCAGAATATGGGTATGGGAATGAACGCTATGCAGCATCAGAATATGGGTATGGGAATGAATACTATGCAGCCTCAGAATATGGGTATGGGAATGAACATGGGCCAAGGATTTCAGATGCAACAACCACCTGTCGCAGGATTTCCACCTGGCTCAGCTATGCCCGGAAATTATAATCCAATGATGGGTCGAGGTGGTGGTTATGGTCAACAACCGTATGGTGGCTACCGATGAAACTGTGGTTATAGCTCGTATGCTATTGTGATATAAAAAGTTTTTTTTTGCTCCGGTCACTATATTTTTTCCGATCTCAGTATATCTCACTTGTAATGTTCATTTCTTGAGGTTTACTTTTTTTACAATTCATATAGGTTTCTGTATAACCGATCTCAGGCTTGCTCATTCTTTATACATTTAAAACATTTTTGTGTCTTGTTGATACTTGAAGCATATAATGCCTAATTGCGAAACGATAAACATAAAATTTACATTTTGTTACATTATTGATTTTCCAAGTCTGTTATCCTTGTGTATATCTAGTCATATATATTTGTTGACTTCTATTTCTAGCTTCTTTCAATAGTTCTCATATTTGACAATATTTTCCCATTTAACTACTAGGTATGTTTATGCTCCTCCTAAATCTTTGTTCCAAGAACAATATAAAAGGTAACATGACATGCCGTGGTACATAAAGTTAAATGCACAAGTGCACAATTTATCCATTTTAGTATGTTATAGCACAAAGATAGTAGTCATTGGCATACTTTAGCAAAATGGTAATCAAAGCATTAGAATAGATGCATCAAAGTTATAGAGTAAATTGCAAAAGTTGTCCTAATGGTTTAGCCAAATTGCATGTTTTGTCTCTGCCTTTTTGAAAATGCATATATCATCCACGTGAGAAATTTACAAGCGCAATTTTCGTCCCTAGCTGAAATAAAGTGACTAAAAGGCCCATCGTCTCTATTTATTAGATAGAAAAAATACAAGGGTAATTTAGTCATTTCACTTTGGTCAGAGACGAAAATTGCACTCGCAAGCTCTCAATAGAGGCAATGTGTGCACTTTCGAAAAAATAAAGACGAAACATGCAATTTAGCCAAACCATAAAGACGACTTTTTCAATTTACTCAAAATTATATTTACAAACCACTTGAACTTTGCCACATATCTAGTCTTGTTGAACTATATACACTAGTTCATTTGACATCAAATGCCAAGTAGTATACTTTCGTTTACATAAGATTTTCTGCGTTGTTATCATGTAAGCCGTAAATTTTATTAGAACTAACAAGAAGTTGAGTATAAAATATTACAATAGTTTATTGATTTAATTACATATTTTGTCCTTGTGGTTTACACACAAACACACATTTCGTCCTTCTTTTTAAATTTGCTTGCACCGTTCATCCCCGTGGTTGCAAAATCTTGCAACGTTAATCCTTTTGACTAACAACCGTTATTTTTTGTGGTTAAGTCCTTTACGTGCATAAAACGTGAGGGCATATTATTATTTTCGCTTCTCACATACGGACAAAAGATGCAATTTATGTAAACCAGAATGACGAAATTTGTAATTAATTAACTCAAAAATTATTTCAGTTTTTAAGGGTTTTCTTTTATAATTATTTCGGTTTGGATTTTCTAAAGAATTTACTTTTTTGATCATTTTTAATTTTCCGGTTTATTTTAAAATTTTCTGGTGTATTAGGTTTTTCAGCTATTAGAATTTTTGTTTTAATTTGGTATTTTTTTGTTTTTATTAGATTTTTTTTCAAATTACTATTTTTAGGTATATTTATTATATAAGAAGTAGTCTACAAGGTTATGATGTGTCAAAACCTATATACATAACGTTGTTGTTAGTATGAAATTATTACCTAGACACTAATATGCGTTTTAGATGATTGATTTAAGAAGTATAAAAAATATTTTATAAGAAAAAAATTATGAATTTAAATAAGTTCAATTTAGATAAAAAAATATATTTTTCTGATATGGCGGATCGGTTTTGTTTAATTTTCTAAGATTGTTTTTTCAGATTATAATTTTTAGTATATTTATTATAAAAAATATATTACAAGATTATGTTGTGTTGAAATATAGATTCAAAAACCTAGACAATAATACATTGGTTTTCAATGAAAAATCTAATGAAAATAACCACACAAATCTATTTGTCATATTAAAAATAGATTATTTTTTATTTAAATTAAATTAATTTTAAATCGTTGTTTATATTAAATATACTAAAAATAATAATTTGGAAAAACACTCTTAGAAAGTTAAACAAAACCAATCCGTCATATTAGGAAAATATATTTATTATTTAAACTAAACCTATTAAAATTCATAATTTTGTCTTATAAAATATTTTTTATACTTCTTAAATCATTAATTTAAAACACGTGCTATCGTTTAGGTTATAATTTCATACTAACAAACAACATTTTGTATATATGTTTTAACACATCATAACCTTGTAGTATATTTTTTATATAATAAATATACTAAAAATAATAATTTGCAATAAAATCTAATAAAAAAAAAACCAAATTAAAACAAAAATGCTAATAGCCGAAAAAACTAAAAAAGCTAAAAAAATTTAAAATAACTAAAAAAAAAAAAAATCTTTCGAAATTCCGAACCAAAATAATTAGAAAACAAAAAAAATCCTTAAAAACATGAAATAATATTTGAGTTAGTTACAAATTTCTTCATTTTGAGTTAGTTACATAAATTGCATCTTTCGTTGGTCAAAAGAAGGAACGTTGCAAGATTTTGCAACCACAAGGACGGATGGTGCAATCAAAGTTAAAAAAGGACGAATAGTATGATTGTGAGTAAACCACGTGGATGTAACAATATGTAATTAACTCTATTTTCTTAGAACTAACAAGAAGTTAGGCCAAAAGCACTCAAGTTACTTCGTCAAATGGTGTTGTAATATGTTTTCTCGGGAAATGTTGTATTTTGGATTGTCTAGTGTTATTTCGGGTATAGTCTTCATAGGTGTCGTATGAACTTCATCCGTTTCATGTGGTTATGTTTATGTTCCTTGTTAGATTGATTTGGTGTCGGGTATTTTTTTGTTATTTGTATTCTTCTAGATACTTGCTAGTTTTATATAAAAAATACCATTAAAAAAACATTTGTTGATGTAATAGTTATAAAATGTTTCTCTACGAAAAAAACATGCATGCTATAGTAAATAATCAAATATCATTAATTAAACATTAATAAACTATCGTACCAAACACAGCTACATGTACAATTCATGTTCCAAAAACCCTAAAAAGAAAAAAAACCCCTCCAAAGGATCTTCATAATCCATATATATTGTAATGTAAGACAGCATACCTTTGGATATCCAAACAGAAATCATGAAAAGGCTTCCGATCGAATCAATTATTCAGTTCAGATCAGTTTCTAAATCACGAAAGTCTCTAATCGATAGCTCTGAGTTCATCAACGCTCACCACATCCATAAAAAACAAACACAACCACCACTGCACATATACTTCTAAATTATGAAAATGTCGTTGGGATATGTGTTTCTTTAATCGATGATGATACATTCCCTAACAACAAGTTTTCACATACTATCCTAGAGCCTATTAATCAACTTGAACATGTGTTCGTGGATGGTTCTTCACACGGACTGTTATGTGTTAATGGTTATCATCGAGATCTACGGCTGTCAATGGTTGTTCTTTGGAATCCTACGGCTCGATTTGGTATTGTTGTTCCCAATGAGTTGAGTCCACCAACAGGATCTACGTTTTTGTTAGTTTTGGGGTTTGTGGTGCAACTAATTATCAAATTCAAATGGTATTGATAAAAAAATCTCAAATATTATAATTGATATCAAACCAAGACTAAAACCATGGACTCGCAATAAGATGCTGAAAAAAATACTTTCCATACAATAACACATTTGCCGTATTACACATCCCAGACATCATATTTTTTCGACCAAAAGGCAAAAACACGTACAACATGCACCTATATATACCAAAAAAACACATGCTACACGCACAACTCCATCCTGTTTCAAAAACCCTAAACATCTTCAAAATCATAATGGCCGACTACATGCCTTTTGATATCCAAGCTGAAACCATGAAAAGGCTTCCTGTCAAATCATTGATTCGGTTCAGATCAGTTTCAAAATCATGGAAGTCTCTAATCGATAGCTCTAAATTCATCAAGGATCACCGCATACATCGGACACAAACACAACCACATCATCTATTTATAAGATACAAACTACTACGTGAAGGTCATGATGGAACATATGTTTCATTAATTGACGACGATACATTCCCTGTCCCCAAATTTTCCCATACAGTCCCCGAGTCTATTAACCTAATTAAAGACGCATACGTATGTAGTAGTTCTTCACAAGGAGTTTTATGTTTTTTCGGTTCTCATCGAGATCTAGGATCGTTAATGGTTGTTCTTTGGAATCCTGCAATTAGAAAATCGGTTAGTATTCTTGTCCCAGATAGACCAAACAGATCTACTCTAACGGTTGGTTTTGGGGTCTGTGCTGCTAGTAATGACCCCAAGCTTGTGAGGATTGATGTTATTCATAAAACGTGTATTCATTGGGAAGTTGAGGTTTTTACGTTAAGCTCCAGGGCGTGGAAAAGTCTATCTATCAATCTGCCATTTAGATTACGTTATTTGACGTGGTACCATGTTCTTATAGAAGAGTTTGTTTATTGGCTTGGTTATGACATTAATGATCAGGATGGCGAATCTAACTTTAATTTGATTATTTCTTTTGATTTGAAGAGCGAAGAATTTGGTGAAGTGTGTCTTCCGGATGGTTTAGTACACCCATGTAACTTGCTCATCAGAAATCATAATGAATCTCTTGCTGTGGTAAAGTACTCTGACGAGGGTGAGATACCGGTTTGTGGTGTATGGGTGATGGATAAAGTTACAAAATCGTTTACTAGGATGTTCACTATTAACTCACCGGGCATGACATATGGAATTCCATTAGGGTTTAAGAAAAATGGCGAAGCTATAATGATCAGCAGGGCACATGATAATGATTTGGATTGTGATGATATTGACGACGAAGATGTTTCCGAATTAATATGTAAATGCCAAGTCTATGAACCAAGCTCAGGACACATCAATGCTATTGGAATAAAAGGAAGGTTTAGATCGTTTTTCATGACTCCCTACACGGAAACACTACTTTTGCTTGATCAGTCCAATTCCATAATCCATTGATGGCAAGGTATAGAGTCACAAAGAACGTGCATGCAGTTATCATGATCAACTCTTCGTGATGTATATTAGTTTAGGTTATTAACATCATATATAGATTACAATTAACTGATGATTAGTCTCACATGTTTTATAAATATGATATACACATATCCTTTTGAAAACCGCTACAATATGTTATAGTTATTTAGATATGTTTATTCTCATAAGTTACACTCTACTCTACCAAATGTGTAGTATTTTTCTATCAGACTACAAATAGCATCCAACATAGCGACAACTGCAAATTTCACTTGATGGGAGTTAACAACATTAAACTCAGATTCTTAGTTCAAGTTTCTATGGTATAATGGCGAAGGGTGCAACTTAGCTGACCAGCCTTTCACTCCAGTATATATATCGCCTTAAAGAGACGTGTTGCAAAGGTTAGATATGGAGTGAAGTAATGCACTTACATATCATATCAAATTATCGTATATACGAACGTGAAACTCGTTTTTACTGTATGGACCTGTATTATTCAACACATTTAACATTCCTTTGGCAATACACATTTAACATTTTTCTTAATACTAATACCATGTCAATATCATGTACTTCCACGATATTTTTCTAGCATTTCAATGCATGTGTCACTGCTCCCCCTGTTATTGATTCTTTGCATCATCCAACACAGCTCACCTCAGAACCAACTGATCCATCCATAATGGGCCCTTTAAGCAAGCTTATTGGCTAGCCTTGCGAGTGTATGTTTGAAAACTCGTGAAAATTCTCGGTCAAAGGATTGAGTCTCACAGCACATTTGCCTTTGAAAACTGATGGAAACGCGTTCCCCTTGGCCAAGTATTCCCAGAATTGTATTTGAAACTTGACATGATTGTCGATACAGAAAGCAGTAAAGAGTTGTTTGGGTTTGTATGCAATAACAGAAAAAGTAACACATAAACTTTGTATAAACGTTGTACTAATATTGAAGTATGAATGATGATTACAAACGATTATACTGCCTCCCTTATATATGAAGTGAAACGACACAATACAAAAGATATACCGTTTCACAAAACCTAATAAGGTGCGTAATATATCCTACAGTCACAATGGTTTACAGAAACCATTTTGACCCAATTTGGCCCAAGCCCAATCGACTTCCAGGCTTTACCAAAACTAACAATCTAAAACATATATACGGTATTTTATCCTAATTAACTATACAGTACATATTAATGTTTTACAAAGCAAATTACAGAAGTCTTTAAAACATTAAAACCAACATTGTCCCCCTTATTGTGTAAAGACTTCTTCAAACGCCCATCTTTTCTTGTGAATCCTTCTTGTCCATCCATGTATCCTTGTTGCCATACGTGTTGAGAACTTGTGCATTTCCTTCTTGTGACCACTGCCCATTCGACCCTTCTTCAACCTTTGGGGTCTTCCCATAGCCTTCTTCTTGGCCATCACAAATTTGTCTTTGCCTCGGGCTCGTAATGTAGTCTCGAAATAACACCGTACTAAGTCAATGTTTCTCTTGTAACATTCTTTTAGTTCCTCATCATGTTCTCGTTCTAGACCGTGTATAAGTGCAACATCTCCCCATTTGTTTCCAAAAGGAACTCCAAGATAGCCTCCTAGACTACCTATTATCTTATAAAGACCAAGTAAATCGATCTTTATACCATTGATGACGGGGGGCAAGGGATCCACCATGATTCGACCAAGATAAACTTGGTAAAACCATTTTATCATCTCTTCAAAGTGTTTGCTTAAAACATTCCAATTCTTGTATACTAGATTGTCATCTTCTATCATGATTAAAAATGAAATAAATTTCTTAAATGAATTAACCTTCATGATGTAAAGAGTTCCATTCATGCTTAAGAATTCATCATCCAAATAATCATGGATCATTCCATCCTTCCATTCGAGATCTTCCAAGCCTTTAATGTTCATGCAAGTATCCTTTGGATCAATTGACGCATAGTAATCATCCAAAAACTTGTCGTGTTCCTTAGCCATCGAACTTGACTCTCCTTCGACCCTCTTTCCTTCGTGCCCCATCTCTTCATCAAACATATAAGAGACTTTGCATGCGTCGTCTTCATAAGTCACTTCGAAACCTTGTGCCAAAAGTTGCTTGACGCTAAGCACGTTCAAACTTGCCTTCGGTGTATATGAAACACATGGAATTAGCATCTTCTTTTCATTTGTTTCAACAAAGGCCTCGCCTACACCATATGAGAAAATAATTTTTTTCTCATCTTCTTCCTTTCCTTCCATTGAAAACCTTGGTTTGATTCTCCAGAACAATGATTTTGTGGGACACATATGGTTGTTGTATGTGTCGCTTATGTACCAAATATGGTTCCAGTTTTCGTATTCCGTCCCTTTGATCATGTGGGTTGTCTTAACATGGACTTGTTCAGGGAACTTAGTTTCTTCATGTAGTTTCTGTTTTCCATCCGAAAAGCTTTCTGGTTTCCTGTCTTGACACTTCCAAAAGTAGTGTCCGCACTTTCTACAGGCGTAGCATCTCGCTCTTCTTTCTTTCTTAGTCACTGCCTCCTCGTATCCCTTTGAAGCATTATGCGCTTCAATTTCAAACAGCCTTTTTTTGAGTACTTCTTTTGTTTCCAACGAAATCCTCCTTCTTGGTTTGTATGGTAACAAACCATTTGTACTTGGCTTCTCCCATGGATTTTGTTCTTGTCTCTGATGCCACTGATGGAAACGCGTTCCCCTTGGCCAAGTATTCCCAGAATTGTGTTTGAAACTTGACATGATTGTCGATACAGAAAGCAGTAAAGAGTTGTTTGGGTTTGTATGCAATAACAGAAAAAGTAACACAAAAACTTTGTATAAACGTTGTACTAATATTGAAGTATGAATGATGATTACAAACGATTATACTGCCTCCCTTATATATGAAGTGAAACGACACAATACAAAAGATATACTGTTTCACAAAACCTAATAAGAGGCGTAATATATCCTATAGTCACAATGGTTTACAAAAACCATTTTGACCCATTTTGGCTCAAGCCCAATCGACTTCCAGGCTTTACCAAAACTAACAATCTAAAACATATATACGGTATTTTATCCTAATTAACTATACAGTACATATTAATGTTTTACAAAGCAAATTACAGAAGTCTTTAAAACATTAAAACCAACAAAAACTTGGTTGTAACAAGCTAGTTCCAATCAAATCCAACATTGCATCATGGAGGATCTACAACAGAAGGTTGCCAAGAGATCTAACCTAGATCCATTTGGTGGAACATTACAACGTTTCCATCAACAACACCAACGATCTTATCACCCTAGCCGAAAACGTCCACCTCCCAGCCACCACGCCATATACTTTGATGTGGTTGTTTAAAGGGTTAATAACCTATTAAAGCATCATACTTGTCACAAAAATCAGTTCGATGTATCAAATTAAAAAATACCCCTTTTGGCTATTTGACCCGATTATTTTGTCTTTTATAGGCATTATACCACTTTCTAAGCCGGTACCCGGTTATGTTTATCCTCGTTGTTTCCAACTCATCTTCCACGCTGGAATCCTCGTACACAGACATTCGAAAAACACATGTTGACCTCGTTCTTGCACATGTGGAGGATGCCGTACGACGAGGTACGAGGTTTACATTAAACAAGTACGATTTCAAGATTACCAGTACATCCAAAGTAGATTTCCTTATCCATTATAAGGATTGACACTATCAGTTTATCCAAGATCCCCAAAACACTTCTGAAACCCTAATCCACACACACTAATCAATTGCTTGTCTCTTTACCCAAATTGGGTAGACAAAAGGTATATTCCCTCTTCATATTTAATGTTTTATTACCCGATTTCTGCTAGGTTTTAATAAAAAACTATTTCTTATTTAGGGCTTTTTCCAATTAGGGTTTTTGGATTTTTTTTTCAAGTTATACTGGTTTCATGGAAGTACCACAAGATGTGGTCTTCAAAATACACTATAATGGTGTATTTATGTTTGACCCTTTAAGGTACGATTATGGTAGGGAGATTATAATGGAGGCCTCATCAAAAGATAGGATTAAGTGTAGCCCTCTCTTAGATATCTTAGTTGCAAAGATTAAGAATAACATATGGGCTCTATACATGTGCATTCCTACATTAGACATAGACACTGGTGGTTTAAAGATAATTGAAAGGGATGCAGATGTTGTGTATTTATATGAGCAAGCTAAACAATTTCAGATAGTCGAGTTGTTTATTGCTCATTCCCCACAAAACTTAGCACCCTATTACCACGGAAACCTAAGACTAGATAGTTCAGACTCAGAAGTTACGTCAAAAAGAAAGAAACATAATAAGTTGAAAAAAGATGCTGGGAATATGTCTTGTGAGGAGTTGGTTGCGTGGGCTGAGGAAGAAGCACAGTCACCTTATTTAAGGTCTCCTCTGGTAAAAGACAGACCACTTAGAAAGGATTTTGACGGTAAGGTTACCTTCACTAGAGTTTATAATGCGGATGATGACTTTACGTATGATTATCCTATGCTAACTAAAGAAGAGGTCTATAGGGAGTACAACGTTGTAGTTGATAATGTAGTCGAAAACGTTGGTGTTGAAACAGGTATGTCGTTGGAGAATGAGGGTTGTCATAAGCATATGGAAACTAGTATACCTGTCAGTGTTGAGGAGATTGATATGGCTTTGGACACTAATAGGTATCGGTGAATACACGTTGTTATAATATTGTTTTGTTTTTATTATATATTGTATGCCTACTAATGATTTCTGTTGTTATACTTTTCTAAGGGCTGACGATAATCAAATGGTTGGCCACACTGACATGAATGTGGACGACGAAATACTTTCGGAGACTGATACAGCCGTGCGTAATGATACAGATGGGTTGCAAATGGATGGTGCGTCAGATGGTGACTTATCAGATGCCGTGCTTGCAAGGCAGAAGAAACTTGATAAGGGTAAGTCTGTCATGACACGCCAAAAAAAATAGCTAAGAAGACTGCCTATACCCGTGCCAGTATCTGTGCAACCAAAGGTATAGTCATTACAGAGAACATGAATCGGTCTGCTTCATCAGATTCTGAAGGTGACACCGACATTGATGAATACTATGACACTAACTCAGAAGGTGAAACTGCAAAAAACAAGGGTAACTCTGCACATTATTCTTCTGCGTATGAGTCTTACGAGTCTGAGGTGGAATCTGATAAGTCGTACGATTACTTGAGGAATGGAGAGGACGAGGTTATTAAGCTAAGAAAGATGCGACAAAATTCCAATAACATTTCTTCCGACGAGCAGAACGACCAAGATGTGGACGAAGAAAACGAGGATGATGCTGATTATACACAACAAGATCATGTGCTTGGAGATGGCCCAACTGGTTTAGGACCGTTGGTTCGTGAACATGAAAAGTATATGGCACACTTGTGGAAGGACATTAAGGGCAAAGGTGCTGGAATAACCGACCCCTTTGCAGCTCTACAGAAGTCTAACAAGGATGACAAGTACCCAATTTACGATTCCGAGACACACTAGAGATTGAAAAAACCAGCTGTAATCCATTTCAATATACCTTTTCACTTTTACGTTTATCAAACAGTACCGTTTCAGTATGTTTATGTTGCTTATAACTAATTACAATTTATGTTTGCAGCTTGGGCAACAATTTCCGGATGCTGACAGTTTCAAGGAGTGCCTAACATACTACGCAGTTGCTAATGGTTTCTCACTTTGGTTCGAGAGGAGCACGAAGACAAAGGTTATAGCAAAATGTGGACAACGAAAGGAGACTCTAAGGGATCCGTCGGTAGGAAAACAGACTTCGTACAACAAGTACCCTTCAGAGAAGGCTGGGAATTGTGACTGCCCGTGGAGGTGTTACGGCAAGATGCTCAAATCAGAGAAGACATTTCAGGTTATATCTTTGGTAGATAATCACACTTGCGTTCGTAGCTTCCATTACGGTAGGTTGGTTAACTTTAAGTGGATAGGTAGGCAGTTTGGAGATAAGCTTAGGATGAATCCAAATATTACAATCACTAACTTACAAGAACTGGTCTTAAGAAAATATAAGTGCCACGTTAGCCGTACCCAATGTCGTAATGCTAGGACATATGCTCTTAATGAGAGGGACACAACTATCCAGGACCATTATGGTTTACTAAGATCATATGCTAAGGCTTTGGTGGACTCAAATGTAGGTAGTACGGTTAAGGTAGGAGTGACAGTAAATCCTGATGAAAAGACATACTTTGACCGGTTTTATGTGTGTTTTAGTGGGTTGAAAGAAGGGTGGAAAATAGGATGTAGAAGGATTTTGGCGTTAGATGGTTGTTTTTTAAAGAAACCAAACACAGGGGAGATTCTAACTGCGGTGGGTAGGGACGGTAATAACCACATATTCCCCGTTGCTTGGGCTGTGGTAACAGTAGAAAATAAAGACAACTGGAGCTGGTTTTTACAACTGTTGGGTGACGACTTGGATATTCCACTTGGTCAAGGGTTAACACTGATGTCTGACCAACATAAGGTGCGTGCTAGTTTTACTCATTCAGTTTCATCTTTTGTTATTTGATGCCTTGCATAGTTATCAATGTTTATTTATAATTGGATCAGGGGCTAATTGAAGCGGTGAAGGAGGTCATGCCACTTGCAGAGCATCGACAATGTGCCCGCCATATTTACGAAGGGTTTCGAAAAAAGTTTCCTGGTGTTGAGTATCGACAACTATTTTGGGCAGCGTCAAAAGCATCGTACACAGCTTTACACAACAAGGTGATGGATAAGATAAAAAGAGCTAATCCAAGAGCCCATGATTACTTGATGAAAAAAGAGCCGAAGACATGGTCAAGGGCTTTTTTCAAAGAAGGTGTATGCTGCGAGGCTGTGGAGAATGGGTTTAGCGAGTGCTTCAATGCTGTTTTGGTAAGCATAAGACACAAACCGATTATCACTATGTTGGAGTCCATGAGAGTAATTGTTATGGAGAGGATGCATACTATGCGGCTGCTAATGGATAAATGGAATGGTGATATTTGCCCCAACATTCAGAGTATACTTGAACACTCAAAAGATCAACAAAGGTAAATAAATTGTTTAATAATACCTATAAAGGAATGCTGATATTTGGCTCTAAATTGAGACTATACTTGCCGTCAATAACATTTTGTAATTGTCGTAATGTTGACAGGTTCTGGCATGAAGTCTCTTGTGGAGGTAACATCTTTGAAGTGAGGAAAGGATATGAAGCATTCAAGGTTGATGAGCCAAATCGAACATGCTCTTGCAGAATGTCACAGCTATCAGGTTTGCCCTGCTGCCACGCTATAGCATGTATATTTAAACTCCGTAGGATGGTAGAGGAGTATGTACCTGATTGTTTTAGGAAGGAAAGATACATGTGTACCTATAGTCAGTATATGAAACCAGTTGGTGGCATAGACTTTTGGCCCGATGTTAGTAATCTTTCAAGGATTTTAGGCCCCATTCCTAAGACTATGCCTGGTAGGCCTAAGAGAAAGAGGGTTAGGGCTTCCCATGAAAAAAAATCAACAACTAAGATTACTCGAGCAGGAATCGTTATGACCTGTCAGAACTGTGGTGAAACAGGTCATAATAGAAAGGGATGCTCAAATCCACCAAAACCACCAGTTAATAAGGAAAAAGGGAAACCTGGTAGGCCATTTAAGGAAAAGAATGTTGAACCAGAGTTAGTAGATGACCATGACATTCCAAGGTTTGTTAACAATGACATGAATGAGTATGAAATGGGAGCTACAAACATTAGAGGGGTTTTAGGAGATGGTCGACTGTTTTATTTAGGAAAACAAAGAAACAAAAGAGGAGGAAGTTCAAATAGGGGTCACTTGAAGATGAGAGGAGGGAAAACCCGGAGTGGAAGACTAATTCCAGCGCAGAGAGTTGCAAGAATGGGAACTTGGTTGGCTGTCGATACTGCAAGTTGTGATACGATTGAGGAAAAACAAAATATGAACTCGGGTATGCCTGGCAGAACTGAAACAGCTAGTAATCAAGCTAACATACCAGGTACATTTGACCTCACATTACTTTGTAATGGGTTTGTTTAGTTAGTAGTGTTGATTTGACAATAATTTTACCGTCTTTAGAGTAATTTGCTTCTGCGTGACTGAAGTACAGTTTATGTGTATATGTTCATAGGTACATAAGAATCTCAAGTTAGAGGACCAAGTATAATGCCCAGACCTGTTTTGACAAGAGCTAGGAGAATAGCTCAACCAGAGATAGTGGAAACAAGAAGAATGACAGGAGGATGTAGGGGTCGAAGAGGATCAACGATTGCTAAAGGTGCTTGCTCGGAGGGTGGACGAACGACTAAGGTTGTTGAAAGACAAACAAGATCTGCTGAGGCAAACCAAATGGAACAACCACGACAAAAAGGCAAAGCTGCAATGCTACCACAAAGGTTGCCAAGTCAAAGAATCTTGGGTAAAAAATTAGCTACACCAGCTACAGGACCAGGTTCAAGTGTGGACAATGAAATTGTCCTAGAGTAGAACCTTCAAAATCCTACAAACAATGAATGTGTATGTATACTTAGCTAGCCCTATTTTGTTCACTGAAGGGCCTACTTTTATTAGCAACTGAAACTTATATAGTGCTGCACTTATTGCCACTATAAACTTGTGTAAGATAGTTCATGTAGTGCTGCTGTTGATGCCACTACATAGCCCTATTTTGTGTCTTGAAGGGCATTGTAAAGAACTTTGCATGCAAGTGTTCTGGTTGTAACAATGTATGCTGCTGTTGCAGATACATTATCTTATGTTATGAAAGAACACCATTTATGCACATCCTTGCACAGGCAGATGATTTCATGTCATTGTTTTTTCACACGAAAAAGGCCATTTGGTAAGTAAATGTTGTAATATAACCATTTGGTGCAGTGACTGGACACCAATGACATATCAGTCACAAAGATACAAGCTTCATGCCCACCAACAGATAACTAATACAATATGCCCAAAGTCTGTAATTAACAAAGAAGCAACCATCATGTCGAAATACATTTAACATTAACAAAGAAAGAAAAATTAACTAATAGCATATGGCCAATGTCAGTCATACAAAAACACTTAACTTTTGTTCACCATGACCATGAGAATATTACAATAAGCCAATATTTGACAAGAACGTGCAGAACCACAACGTCGATGCTAATTCCTAACGGACACAAGAACAATAACAACAACGAAGATGAAAACAACAACCATGAAACAAACACAACCAACCAAATACATGTCGTAAACTTTGGCCTTCAACTTTAGTTCCTTCAATTCTTGGTAAATAGCTTCCATTGGAAAGTCATCTTGACGCTTGTTTGAAACCACCTTTTCGGAATCATCTTGCGGTGTTAAAGCGTCAATGTTGGACTCAAGCTTCTTGTTGTCCATATGAAGATTGAACATGAGGTCTTTGTAGTACTCCGATGGCAACTCATCATCAAGGAAACCATATACCTCACATTTCTTGTCTTTATTCTTTAGAAAAACATAAAGACTTGTAAATATACACCCATTATACAATACTCAACAAAATGGATTTGTGTATTAGAACTTACACGGGTGGGACAAGCTTTGAATCTTCTTCCAGGATTCTCAGGAGTCCATGAAACCTGCTCATAGATTGGGAACTTACAAATACAATGCGTCATACGAGCAATTTCTTCTTTGGAATATCTCCTTCGATTATAACGGGAGGACGAGGACGAGGCCGCCATTTACGTAAGTAGTTTTAGGTAAAATAGAAGGGAATACAAGTATGAGTTACTAATTTAAGCTCAATTGTCGTGCGCCATTTTTAGGGTTCTTAAGGTTTGGATTTGGGGAAGAACATATGGGTTTGGGGAAGAAGTAAATAAGGTGGTCTTTATGTATTTGGATTTGTCCTAGGTGGAAAGAGAAAAGCACAAAAAAAATGATGTGGAAAGACTATGTGGCAAAGAAACCGGGTATGTGGCATAACCCGGCCATCAAAGGTTACTAATGCCTATAAAAGACAAAATAATCGGGTCAAATAGCCAAAAGGGGTATTTTTTTAATTTGATACGTCGAACTGATTTTTGTGACAAGTATGATGCTTTAATAGGTTATTAACCCTTGTTTAAACATCTCGGTGGTTCCTACGGAGATTAAGAAACAAAGTGGCGTCAAAGAACTTAAACAAGGAGCTCAACCTTATGGATATCAGAATATTTACTTTTACTTGGATAACCAATAGGTATAAGAAATCATCTCTTAGCTGGTATACAGACTATACCAACAAAATAAATCACATTATTATAAAAGACAGATTCTTCAAAATATCATCATTCCACATACCGTATATCTTTTATACAATAGTATGCACTTGCACTTGAAATGGCTCTCCTATAAGAGTCCCATCACGACAGTTTGAGGAAGACTTTTTTTTCCTCATTACATTTGCATTTGTTAATTTGTTGAATCTACGATTAAAAGGCTATGAATTCGTGTTTGGGATTCAATGATCATTTATTTATGAATACAACCTTTTCACTTGTTAAATTGCACAAAAGACTTTCACAATGGATTCTGAAAAAAGAAAATCTCTCATTGAACAAGACTTAAACACAGACTTGCAAAGTTGCAGTAAAAAGCTAAAAGTAATAACTCATCACACTTTCCACCATGTAGTATTTAAAACCATCAGCCGTTCATGGAAAATTACATTCACCAAACCGACTTCATATTAGGAAGCCCAAACACTTAAAAAAAAAGCCCAAACTTCATATCCTACACGAACACAAACACGCCTAAAGCAAGTCCTATATAAGTAACCACCTTTTTTTACAGAATTATTTTTCGTTCCAAAAATCCTAAATTTTAAACCCTCAACATGTCGAGAATCAAATTGTGTGATCATATACCATTCGAAATCCAAGCTGAAATCATGAAAAGGCTTCCTGTTAAATCGTTGATTCGATTTAGGTCTGTTTCTAAATCATGGAAGTCTCTTATCGATAACTCGGAATTCATCAATGATCACTACGTCCATCAAACACAAACACAAACACAGCCACAACTGTAAGATTATACAATAGAATGAATATAGAATGATTGTTGTTGTCTTTATTGATTACTGAAGCGAGTACATATATAAGGATTACAAACGAGACAAGGCACTATTTGACAGCATGCTGATTGACACTATTGGATAGCATGCTTCAGCCTAACAACATTGACTATAAAGCAATTAGATTTATCATTCGGATATGATTCTTCGCATGGAGTGTTATGCATTTTTGGCCATAATCAAGATCACGGGTTGGATATGGCTGTTCTTTGGAATCCCATTTTTAAAAAGTCGGTGGGCATTGTTATCCCTAGATTTGGTTCATCTACTAGTCTTGGTTTTGGTGTTTGTCCCAACACTAGTGACCCTAAGATCGTTAAGATTAAGATTCCTGAAAAGCCATGCGTGCATTGGGAAATTGAGGTCTTTACTTTAAGCTCGAGGGCTTGGAAAAGTGTATATATCAATCCGCCATCTAAATTGTCTCACTTCAAGCAGGATCATGTTCCTATAGAAGGGTTTGTTTATTGGCTCGGTGGATCCGGAGAATTTGGAACTACTGCTAATTTTATTATTTATTTTGATTTGACGAGCGAGGAATTTGGTGAAGTGTGTCTTCCGGATAAGTTGGTACATTCAGAATACTTGGCGATATCTAAGCGGAACGAGACTCTAGTTGCGCTTGAGTATTGTTATGAGAGTGAGATAATACCGGTTTGTGATGTGTGGATGATGAAGGATTGTGTTACTAAATCTTTAACCAAGATGTTCACTATTAAGTCACCATGTGAAAGAATAGTATTAGGGTTCAGGATGAACGGTGAAGCTATAACGGAATTAAAGGACCATGATGGAACATCCATGCATCAAGTATATGAATCATGCTCAGGACACTCCAATGCTATTGGAATTCAAGGAGATTATCTTTCGTTTCATGTGTCCTCTTACACGGAGACTCTTCTTTTGCTTGATCAGTCCGATTCCATCATTTATTGATGGCAAGGTATAAAGATGAAAAATCAACATAATTTATCATTTTCAAAGTCCCTTATAATATTTTAAGGTTTTATGTAAAAAAATAACTTGATAAAAATTAGGGTAAAAGCCAAAAATACTCTATGTACTTCTCGTGAAAACTCATTATGCTTTCTCAACTTTTTTTATTGTCATTATACTTAACGTTGTTTCCATTTTCGACTCATTATGCTTAATTACTTCTTTATGTATAATGACAATAAAAAAAGTTGACAAAGCATAATGAGTTTTCACGAGAAGTACATAGAGTATAATGGACTGACACTTTATTGATTATAACTAAAGTTTGATCAGTTTATGTGTGGTATTGCGAGTAATCCACATTTTGTCTTATACATGTTTTACAATGGCATCGTCATGTTCTGTTTTGGCTTCTAGGATTCCCAGCTCCTGATGGCGATACGACACCTTGTGCTTGTAGGTGAATTAATGCTTTTCAATGGATTCTCCTCGAGTATGTTTACTTCATCCTGTCGTTGCATACCTAGTAAGCAAAAGTACAAAGTTTGCCGGTCAGCACGTTTTGGTTACAAGTATGGGTTGAAACTGTGATTTTTAGTATGGGTCGATATGAGTAAGTCTGACCCGCTAGCAAAAGTTGCCTTTTTATCTGTTTTATTCTATCTGAACAAGAGGATTGAGGTTGTATGCGTTACAGTGGGTCAACTTTTAACCCGTTCAACAAGTGCCTATACAACAGTAGACATAACCAATTAAAATGAAAATGGTTATGTATAATGACAATATTTGAAGTACATAGAGCATAATGAGTTTTTGGGGAAAGTACGTTAAGCATTTATAGCTTTTACCCTAAAAATTAACCTGCTGTTGCTTACATGTCAAATTTATCATATCATGATCCGTTAGAAAAAAAAGTTAAGTGTGACGATCTGAATTTAAATGCATGCTGCAGAGCTCTTAATTCCATGTTGTTGAACAAGACATCTCTGTTTCCGAACAAGAAAGCTAAGATACGGGTTGATCGTCAAGGAAGATTATGTGGTGTGAGATTCTACTCAAACAACTAGCTAGTTGTAGTTTCAAGTCGTGTCTGGGACAATTGTGTCAGATATTTGTTAGATATACAATATGTAGTATCCAGGGCCGTCTCATAGATTTTGGTGGCCCTGTGCCACAATTTTAGAGTAGGCCCCTTAGCAACGATTTTTTTATACATATATAAGCTTCATGCATGTCGCACTAAATGTTGTAAACATACCTGAACATTATAAAATGAGCAGTTCATGTCACAATTAAACATAGAGCATAATGTTTTTCTTCAGTAGTATAATTCATTTGGCATCCAACAAAATTGTTAATTAAATCCTTATAATCAGCCCTCTTTAGTATATTCAGCTAAAATATTTGTGATTATGTCGCAAAATTTTCTATTCCAAATTAAATTGCATAACGTCAATTAGGTCACGATGAATTAGGATTGATGTATTCCTAATAAATATAATAATTGAATATACATGATTAAACTGAAAATTTTAATAACTAAAAATATACCTTAAACTAAGAATTGTGGGTGAAAAATGAATTGATTAAGTTTTGTCCTCAATATATAAAAAAATAGAAGTTATGTCTTCCGTTCGTCACAGCCACAAAATACTGAATGATCAGATATAATTATTTCACAAAACTACAATCGTTAAATTAGACCTTTTGTAAGCAAAACTCTAATGGGCTTATTGTTTTACTGCTAATAAACTATGTGTATATATTAAAGTTATCAAATTTGGAGGCCCTACAAATGGGTGGGCCCTGTGCCACTGCACCTTCTGCACCCCCTTCCAGCCGGGCCTGGTAGTATCTATAACATAAGTATAGTTGTGGTTGAATTATGTTGCTATTAGTTTCTTATGTTCAAGGTCTTTGTGTCTGGCTCCTTAATCCTTTACCACTAGGCCATTCAGTGATAGTTGAAATTTAAAACAGAGAAAAAACTAGCAAGAAGCTAGATACAAAGAGCCTAAATGATAGGCACTATACAAGTAATTATAGGATCATTAATCCAATCATTCCAGTTAATAGTCAAATTTGTGCATCTACCACCTATCCAATTGTAGGATAATTGTTGAATCTCCTTAAAAACTTCAATGCTAGATTGAGACTTGTCCATGAACACCTTGCGATTTCGACTATTCCACACTATCCAAACAACTGAGAACAAAACAACTTCAAAACATCTTAATTGAAGAGGCTTGAACATAGCTTTTCTCCTTTGGCTTAAATTCCTAACGAAATCAATAATGTTTAACAATGAACAACCACGCGAATTTTGAGGCAAACAAAATCCCCACCATTGAAAAATCGAGTATACTATAATGGGCATATTAAAACATGACTTAAAAAATGAAGTACTAAAACTATGGATTTACATTAAAATGCTAAAAGTGGCACCAAGCAAAAGTGACGACCACTTTTAGTGACCACATGAGGTGTCTACACGTTTTTAGCCCTCAGGCTATTCCAGCCGTTTTCCCAGGTCTTCTGACCCTTTTCCGCAACCAATTTTCCAGATTTTTTAGAATTTCCAAATTAACACAAAAGATAACTAAAATATACGTATCACATTTCAAACTGATAAATGTTAAAAATCGTTGTTCTTTGTCACAAACAAACTTAAACAAAAACATAAATTGTTCAACGGCATAGTTCAAAAGCGTAAATTGTTCAACAGCCAACCTATGCAAATAGTTTTATCCATAAACTAACTGGGGTCGAGCTGGACGGGCTGATTTATGTTGATATTTGCAGCTTTCAACTATTGATATATCATCAAAAAGATCACCCTGATGGCCACGGATGGATCTATTCAATTTACACCAAAGAGTTTAATCCTCTGTAAAAACCCTCCACCACCATTTGGAAAGCAAACCTTGGTTACTTACCCGCAAACTACTAATGCCGAGACCACCATGGTTAAGGGGGCAATGACTTTTGACCATGCTATCCAAGCAAATTTGTTTGAACTCGAGTACTAGAGTTAAGATAAAATGAGAAGAGTTAGAAGAAACAAATAGCTTCATTTCCCTTTAAAATTATCTTTCTTATTTAAAATGTATGGCTATAATTTCTTCTTATTTTTCTCATTTTAATTATTTTTATCGCTGTATCCCTTCTCTCGAGTACTATATGGATGTACGGACTACGTGCATTTTAATTCATTATCAACTTAAACATTTACCTATCCAATTATAGTTCAAGCTAAAAAAGTATTGTTTGGACCATATCTTATCCTATAAACTTACAAAGCCCAAACACTGCAAACAAATAGCCCAAACCTAGTATATACCCTTCGACCAAAAACACGTCCTGTATTCACCACCATTTTTGGTTCTTTCACGTTCAAAAAACCCTAATTTCCAATACCTAAACATGTCGAGAATCAAGTTTTCTGATCATACACCATTCGAAATTCAAGCTGAAATAATGAAAAGGCTTCCAGTTAAAACACTAGTTCGATTCAGGTCCGTTGCAAAACCATGGAAGTCTCTTATCGATAGCTCCAAGTTCGTCAACGATCACCACATCCATCAAACACAAACACAGCCACCGCATCTAATTGTAAGTTACGACGAAAAATCTGGCCCAAAATGCATTTCGTTAGTCGATGATGTTACATTCCCTAACCACAAGTTTTCCCATATTGTCCCCGAGCCCATTCAGAAATTTGAATATTTATTCGGATATGGTTCTTCACAAGGAGTGTTATGCTTCTTCGGTTATCATCAAGATCGAAGGTTATCAATGGCTGTTCTTTGGAATCCTATAGTTAGAAAATCGGTTTGTGTTGTTATCCCTACATTGAGCTCAGCTACAGTACCTGTTGTTGGTTTTGGTGTTTGTGGCGACACTAGTGACCCTAAGATAGTTAAGATTGATGTTATTCATAAGAAAGGTACGGTACATTGGGAAGTTGGCGTTTTTACGTTAAGCTCGAGGGTTTGGAAAAGTTTATCCATCAATCCGTCATTTAAATTATGTCGTTTGATGTGGTTTCACGTTTTTGTAGAAGGGTTTGTTTATTGGCTTGGGTATGATGGCATAAATCAGGATGATGGAATTTGCTCTAATTTTATTATTTCTTTTGATTTGGAGGGTGAAGAATTTGGTGAAGTGTCTCTTCCTCGCTGTTTAGAACATTCAGCTGATTTGAGGATATCTAAACTTAATGAGACTCTTGTTGTGGTTGATTACTATAAAGAGAGTGCGATGTCAATTTGTGGTGTGTGGATTATGATGGATGGTGTTACTAAATCTTTTACCAAGATGTTCTCTATCAAGTCAACATATGATAGAAGAGTATTAGGGTTTAGGAAGAATGGTGAAGCCATAATGCAATTAATAGATGATGATGTTGGTGGTGGTGGTGATGATGATGATGGTGGTGGTGGTGATGATGATGATGGTCATGATGGTGGTGGTGGTGATGATGGTGATGATGATGATGATGGTGATGATGATGATGATGATGATTGTGATGATGATGAAAAAGTAACATCCATGCTTCAAGTTTATGAACCGTGCTCAGGACACATCAATGCTATAGGAATTAAAGGACAACATAAGTCATTCTGCTTTTTCTCCTACACGGAAACGCTACTTTTGCTTAATCAATCTTATTCCATCATTCATTGATGGAAAGGTATAGAGATGAAAGTGCAGTAACTATATTCATGTCTTCATTATGCATATTAGTTGTGGTTATTAAATTCATATAATCTTTTTTCCCCCGGAATTCAATTTCTTATTTACCTTCATGATAAATGATAATGCATCTAACATCTCTTGTGAACATTGTGATACATATGTTCTTTGATAGTCAGTAAAAGCTTTAGTTATTTATATATTGTTCTATTTACTTTAAGTTAGGATGTAATGTGCCTAATACATATTTTCCCCCGGAACTTTAGACCATGTTCTCCTACATTGTGTCAACGACAAGATGGAACAGATTAATTTATTCAAGAGTTAACATTCTAGTTTGGCGAGATATAAGTGAAAGACTTCCTACTAAAGGAACAAAGTCGTTTTATTACTCAAGTGGCCCCAAAAAGATTGTAAGCTCTTGTTGTTTAATTGAATTTCTAGTAGGAGTAGAAAAGTCTGGTAGTTTAACGGATCGGTTAAGCCATGTAACCGCCGGTCAGGAAGAAAATTGTTATCCTTCAAGGTTGAGCCTTTTTGGCTTTAAGTTCTTAGTTGGTGGTGGATCAATAGTTGAGATGGTATTCTGACTGTAAATGATGTGATTAATGGGGTCTTTGGTCATTCAATTCCGTCGCCTTTTCCTAAGATTTTGCATGCAGCGTGCTGCATAGTGCTTTGGTGAAATTGCGCTGGAGGAACAAGGTGTTTCTTGTAAAATTGGAGGATAAGCAGTCGAAACTAAGGTGTCGTTTGTTTTTTTCTCAATAAGCATTTTTTTCCTCTTTTCACTTCTTTTGTCTGCAGGAGGGCAGAGGTTTCTGTTTGTTTTTTTGCAGACATAAGTGTTTCTTTTCACTTCTTTCCTCTTCTAAATTGCAGACATTATCTTTCACTTCTTACCTCTTCTTTCACAACACCTACATCTCTTTCTCAATATCTTACATCTCTTTTATGTTTCGTCCGTCTTTTTACGTTTTCGTTCATTTTTTTACCTTTTCGTCCGTTCTTTTACGTTTTCGCCTTTTTTTTACGTTTTTGCCTCTTTTTTATGTTTTCGCCAATTTTTTTACTTTTTTGTCCGTTTTTTACGTTTTTGTCCGTTTTCTTACATTTTCTTAAGTTTTCGTCCACTTTATTACGTTTACGTTCCTAAAATACTAGTGAAAAAGAAAAAAGAAAAAGAAAAAAAGAAGAAAAATGAAAGAAGTACTTCGATAGCACAAAAAACAAATGGTCTTCTTCTTGCAGATGAAGAGCTTAAATGCACCTCTTCTTTTGCAGACATGGTTACAGATGAAGAGGTAAAAGCTCTGAAAAAACAAACGACGCGTAAGTTCTCATATTTTTGCCATCATCCATATAAATCAATTTTCTGGATATTAGACAGGTACTCTTAAAGGTTCAAGCTTTCATTTGTATCTCTTGTTTTTGTGGAAATAAAATTCTAGGCTCCTACAAAAAGTACTATATGCTACCATACTTAGTATTTCACTTTTTTAGCAGAGAAACATATCAAAATTATTTCATATAACATATTTAATTATCATTTAGTGGCAGATACAGAAGTCATACAAAATGGTGTGCATATAGCTACCTCAATTTAGAAGATAAACTTTTTGGTTTTGTTAAAAAGGGTTTCATGATTTTGACTTAAAAAGTCAAACTCTGACTTGGGACTGGCACCTTGATTTTACGCCACTAGTTATGTTTTCTCATTCCAGCTCAGCTCATTAGAAGAAATTCTCACGCCATGAATAATTAAGTAACTGCATACTTCATTAGTAATCGTCACCGAATAGTTTACTCAGATATACTGTAGATCAATAGAAATTTGGGAAGCAAGTCATAGTCGTTATCTCAAGTTTTACGTCATTTTGTCTCACACTTTTTGTAACATTTTTGTTAGTATAAAATTCATAATGTATATAAGAGTACTCTTTTATGGCCTTGAAAGAAATAAGCCCTAAAGTTTGTGCTTTAGTAACTTTACGATCGAACCATCAGCAACCACATATATATTTGAAACTGAATGTTAAGGATGAGTAGCACACTAATTAAGACATTTATCTTGAATAATCATAAGCGTACTCTTATATACATTATGAATTTTATACCATAATATTAATCGACCTTGTATGTTTGCAACTCTCAAATATTTTGTAGTATAAATTTTGATGTAGTTTAGTTACATGGGAGTTAAACGTGTTATACTTGTCAACTATAAAGAACTAGATTTGAAGTACCTAAAAATTCAAATTTCCATGTAGGTTCAATGTAGAGTTGTCCGTCACTCCATCTTATCTGAGTGCTTACAGTTGTTTAGTGTTTATGTATATTGAGTTATTAGTAGGATCACGTAACATACATTGACACATTTAATTTCATACCTTGATTAATATTTGTAATACATGTATGAATAACCAATGAGAAGTAATATTTCAATCTTTGGACTACATCTGTCGTATAGTTCGTCTAGTATTTGCCAAAAATCAATTATGAGTCTCCGGTGGAAAAATCCTGTTTGTTCAATATGGCAATTCTTCAGTAAGGTAAAATCGAATAGCACGAATACGGTGAAACCATTTCCCATGCACTTCTTTCACGAGTTTTTTTTTTTTTTTTTTTTTCATGAAACACGTACACTTACAAAAAAATGTATTGATTGTTACTTTTATTTTGTGGTCTTTTAAGGTGACAGTGAAATCATTAATGTCAGGGTAATTGATGAGAGGTGAGGTGTTATACTTTCACAAGTACGGATGGCAATAGAACACCTAACTGATCCGGGTTCAAGTTATAATTTATAAGCATTAGCAACCCCAAAGTAAGTTTCTAATTAGGCAAAATAGGACCAAAAACAAATTTGCTACAGTAATATTTCTGTTTGTCTGCCTCTAGAAAGTGCATTTATGAGTGAGTGTACCACAATCACCAGGGGTCTTGCTTGGCATGCACAAGGCCATATGACACATCGGACATAGTTGTGGTTCTTCGAGATGGCAGTGGATCTGTTGACACAAATAGATTACAAAGAAGCACAACCATCATATTAGATATTAGCCCAAAAAGCAGTTGGATTAACAATCCCATACGCTTTTAAAACGTACGCTGATTACCCTTATTTAATCAAGACTGCTTATAATGAATTTGTATAAGCTGGTAACAATTCAAATTAGTTGCAGGTTTATTTGTATACTAATAATGCAAAAAAAGAAGAAGACTACACGAAGAAACAGCCCCGGTACCTGACGTCCTGCACAGATAGAATAAAAGAGGAATCAAACATATAATAAATGTAGATTGAATTTTAATGCATAAAAAATCATACCACGAAGAAAAAGTTTGGATACTCATTGTGAAGCTTGAAATATAGCTTTCGCTTCTGCTTCCAGTACAGTCTGTGTTGTATCCTCTTCCTCCTCCTTTGTGGTTGTGGTTTGACCAGATCAACATCTTATTCCTCGCTTGCCGAATTCTGTTCAATTCAACAAATACGGTAAACAAATTTATTATGTATGTAAGTTTATTGCATTATTCAACCACAATGAATCAATCAGAATTTTGGATGAGGAAAACCATGGATAATCCTTAAAGATTTGATAAGTACATAGTATATGCTTAAAAAACAGTGTGCCTTATGATTTAATCTTCAAATAAACTGTTATAGCATTGACGGAAACAATAGTACAGTGCTTCACCTTCTTAGTAAGCTCAGCTGTTGTTTTTGACTGAGAATCCAATGACAGGTTCTTAAATGAATCCACAGCTTTTATAGTAAAACAAGTAAAGGAACTCCACTTATTTTAAACAAGATAAATGACACTTGTAAATGGTACAAGTTCAAAAACAGTTGGAATCACACAAATCAGCAGCTTCTGTTATATCTTAAGCAAAAAAAAAAAAAAAATCAAGTCTCTTAAAAGAAATACTAATCACTAAAAACACAAACACTGTTTGTTTTTTCATATATTGGGAGAAAGTCCCTTTTTCATTTGATGTCTAGACACCAACCTCTGTGTGTGGTTGCGGAGGAAAAATAAACCCTCTTTCGCAAAAACGACCGTGCGCCTGGAGACATAAGAGGATAATGAAACACAATTTTTCATATCTACTTTATGGAAAATAAACAAACACAACGTAAAGTGTCTTTTTGTTTGTTTTTCACATGTTTTATGTCTGATTTGCAAAAAACCTAGAGGAATCTAAAGTTTATATATAAAAAAATGTAGCAATGCAAAACTGAAGTGGCAAAAAGTCTTCAAAATTTTCTTAGCAACGAATACGTTTTGAACCCTTTCGAGTGAGAGCTTAGGGATATGATTCCCAGAGAGAATTTCAATCTGAAGAAGGCAACCCATCTCCTTAGCAAGAAAGTGAATCGCACTACTGACTGATTATACAGTCTGTTTTTCAAGGGAACTCTCGAAATATTGTAAGTAAGTAAGAGAAGAAGAATCTGACGCCCGAAATTCCCATATCTTTCTTGGTTGGACCAACCGGCGAAATCAGTCTTCCTGAATTGGAAGAGCAAGAACAAGTCTCTCCATTTTTTTGGGGAGCAGAGCAGTCAAAGAACGAAATAGATCAAATGATTGTTCTAGAATGGCTATTTCTCACAATTGCTCCTTGTGATGCAGCGGAACCATGGCAATTAGGATCTCAAGACGCAGCAACACCTATGATGCAAGGAATAATAGACTTACATCACGATATCTTTTTCTTCCTCATTCTGATTTTGGTTTTCGTATCACGGATCTTGGTTTTTTTTGCTCTTATGTCTAGAAATCGACTAACATTATCATTTGGACGTGTATGCACATAATAGTCTATTTTAAAACGAAACAAACACAACCTAAATTTGCATAAGCACAGTTTATCATAAACATGTTTGTCACCTCATGAATCACATATAATCACAACCTTTATCACAAAAAACACCTGCAAATTCATTTAACAATATTCAGTTCATATCACATAAAAATTAAACATAATAATTCAAAAATTAGGATACGATCTGCAGTAGGAGCATGATTTCAATTGAAAATAAATTAGAAATCCGAGGAGGGAGAAATTTTGTGTTTTATTTAACCATGGTTTCATTTTGATCTACGTTTTGCATATCGGTGTTTTATTTTTAGGGTTTTGCTCCTTGTGGTTACTTAACGACGAGTTTTTGATAGTTCGTGATTTTGGGTTGGGTGCAATAATAGCAGTTGTGAGTTCTCTTTGATCATTGCGAAGGGTGCGCTGAGGAATGGTAAACCAAATGTATAAGTTTGCTATTTTTGGGTACATAAAACGAAATAATTGGTTCAATGGTATTTTGATTTATGTCAGTTCGGTTATCTGCTATGGGTCCAAGTATGATATCTGTGTGGTTGGCTCTTGTTCAACAAAAGAAATTTGTATCTAGTTCATGTGTTTATATTGTCTCACAAGATTTTTAGAAAATGGCTTACTCTTGTTTTTTGAGACAACATGATCGATCGTGTAAGTTTTCACTCGAAAGTACCAAAATCTAAATATATAATGAGATTATTCTATAACATGTGTATGGTGATATTAATTTCCGAAAACACAACTCTTGTGTATTTGAAACTTGTCTTTTGGGAGGTTGTTAGGGGAGTACACTTTTTAACAATATCCATCTATCCACAATGATAATACCTATAAAACTGCTTCAAAGAAAACACATGCTTTAACTTTTCACATATCTAGATATCAATGTATAATAGGTGGGAAAATGTATCAGTGTTAGAGCTGCAAAGTTGACTAGTGTGAACGAATCAATCTGGCCATATGGGTTATACTTTTCATCTAACGGGTCAAATGGTGAAGTTTTACAAACCGGTCAAATGAAAACCAGTTGAATTCAAAATGAATAAAAGCTCCTAAATCATTAAAATTATATAATTGTATTGTCAATGTAATAGTATACCTCCTTTAATCATACTTCAGATATTTTCTGTTTGTTAAGCTCAAAAGAAGAAGAGACAGCAAGTGTTAGCGCATCGGACCAACTCGACCCAATCGGGTTAACCCGTTGCAAAAATTACTCATTTTGACCGGTTACTCATCCCGCCCAACCTGCCCATTTTGACCTTTTGGGATGGGTGTGATAATGAGCGTTCACTACAAAACAAATGTCATTTGGGATGGGTGTGTAATTCAGGAAAAATCTCTGTAGAAACACGATTACAATACTCACTTTATGTCAAAAGACAAGTTTTCTCAAAATCTTGTAACAAGATGTCAATATTTATCAAAAAAGATAAATAGTTAACAGCAATATGTATCAAGAATGAGTATTATAAATGTTAGCCATGTTTCATTTGCACATATGTTATATGTTAGTCCATTACTTCCCTCGAGCCCTGGCCTTTTTGTGCTTCTTCCCAAAAGGGACATGCAGGGGTGCGCACCTCAACTACATGAATACATCACAAACAACAAAAATCTGCTTTTGTATAATGAAAATATACAGATGTAATCAACGCATGATTAATAATGCAAATCATGATTTGGTTAACAGAATTTCACTGAAATTGATATTATTACTAAGCATTAACATACCTATGTGACTCACAACAAAATATTTGTGTTTATAAAAGGATCAATGTAAATATAATGCTTATATTATTATATAATGTAAACTAATCTTCAGCACTTTGAAAGTTATACCTTCTAACATTTTTATCATCAATGGATGATATAACTTTTCTGATCAAGCAAAAGTAGTGTTTCCATGTAGGAGTTCATAACGAGCCCACCATATGCTCCATTAATTCCAATACCCTTGATACGTCCTGATGAGGGTTGATAAACTTTAAGTCTGTCGGTTTTATCTTTATCATCAACCATTCTGATCAAAATTTCACCATTTTTCCTAAACCATAATACCTCACTCCTCACCGAGTTACTTGGTACCTCAACAGTAAACATTTTGGTAAAAGATTCACTAACACCATCATCCTTCATCGCCCATACATCGCAAATGAGTATATCACCATCATGATTATACTCAAGCAGACTAAGCGACTCATTCACCTTTGACAACTTCACATTACGAGAGTGTACTAACCTATTCGGAAGGCACACTTCATGAAACTCTTCACTCTTCAAATCAAATGAAACTATAAAATTAGACATAAATCTATCACCTAGATTAGTTATATCAATCGAATGAAAATATATAAACCCATCAACAGAAACCTGATTATTACGACTCAACGCACGTGATTCGCGGAAGTTAGATACACTTCTCCAAACAAGTGAACTTAATGTAAAGACCTGGACCTCCCAACATACACTAGGGGTTTTAACAGCCCTAATCTTAACGAGCTTAGGGTCACAAGTATCAGGACAAACTCCAAATCCAACAACAATAGAAGGTTCATGACACAATATATTAGGGATATAAATTCTAACATATTTCCTAACGGTGGGATTCCAAAGAACAACTTCATGAGTTCTTTCACCAGAATCATAATAAGATCCATGTAAACATATAATTCCGTGTGAGGAACCAACTATTGATGGGAACCGAAGTCCATTGGGAGCAGTAACTAAAAAGCTGTGGTTGGGGAATTTATCATTATCAATAAGGGAAATGTATTTATGGTCAGTATATACAATTAGATGATGATGTTGGGATTGTGCATGATGAATGCGGTGATGATCATTGATAAAATTTGGGCTATCGATTAGAGACTTCCATTGTTTTGAAACGGATTGGAATCGAACCACTGATTTGACTGGAAGTTTTTTCAGGATTTCCTCTTGGATTTCGAAAGGTATGTGGTCTGGCATATTGATTTTGAGGAAGCTTGTTAGGGTTTATGATCTAAATAGTATACAGATATGCAAGTAAATGTGATACTTAAACCTTTTTTTATTGGCTCTTTGGGCCACTGGCCGGGCTTCATATACTGGTCCAGTTTTTAAGATTAGTTTTAAGAATCGACTTGAAAGCCATAAACTCTTAAAAAATCAGAAAAACCAAGATAAACGCCTGTGAATTCTGGAAATCGCATGAGCTGGTGTGCATAGGATGTCATCAAACCATTTTCATTATGAAGCTTCTGTGGGAAAGAGAGCTTTAATTGTGATGACAATGAAGAAAAAGAAAAGAGAGAGACAATTTTTATCACTATGCATCAAATCAGGAAGAAATAAAAACACAAAGTAGCGTTTATGTTCTCCAATCAGCAGACAAGGGAGAAAAACATGACATTGTATAAATGAAAAAGAACGGCAAATCACTTGAAAATGTATTTAACTTGCCATTTTTTATGGTTGTATGTATCTATTTTTTTTTTCTTTTTCACATTGTATCACTAAACCTCCATCGTTAGTCCTTTCTGTGTACCCGTTACCAAAAAACCTTGCATCGTTAGTCCTTATACTAACAACCGTTAATAAATAACTTAAAATTTGGTTATCTTACACTAAACTTGCATCGTTGGTCCTTTATACTAACGATCATTAAAAAATAACTTAAAATTTGATTTTCTTATGTTTTCGTCCGTTTTTTCACGTTTTCGTCCGTTTTTACACGTTTTCGTTCGTTTTAACACGTTTTCGTCTGTTTTTTCACGTTTTCATCCGTTTTTACACGTTTTCATTCGTTTTTACACGTTTTCATCCGTTTTTGCACGTTTTCGTCTGTTTTTACACTTTCGTCCGTTTTAACACGTTTTCATCCGTTTTTTCACGTTTTCATCCGTTTTTGCACGTTTTCGTCTGTATTTACACGTTTTGTCCGTTTTAACACGTTTTCGTCCGTTTAAATATGTTTTGGTCCGCTTTTTCACGTTTCCATCCGTTTCTACACGTTTTCATCCGTTTTTACACATTTTCGTCCATTTTTTCACGTTTTCATCCGTTTTTACACATTTTCATTCATTTTTGCATGTTTTCGTCTGTATTTACGCGTTTTCATCCGTTGTAACACTTTTTCGTTCGTTTTAACACATTTTCGTCCATTGTTTCACGTTATCATCCATTTTTACAGGTTTTCATTTGTTTTTGCACGTTTTCATCTGTATTTACACGTTTTCGTATGTTTTAACACGTTTTCGTCTGTTTTAACACATTTTCGTCCATTTTTTAACATTTTCATCCGTTTTTACAAGTTTTCATTTGTTTTTGCACGTTTTCATCTGTATTTACACGTTTTCGCCCGTTTTAAGACATTTTCGTCCATTTTTCACGTTTTCATCCGTTTTTACACGTTTTCGTTCATTTTAACACGTTTTCGTCTGTATTTACAGACGGAAACATGCAAAGACGAACGAAAACATTCAAAGATGAATGAAAATGTGTAAAAATGGATGAAAACGTGAAAAATGGACGAACATATCTTAAAACGGACGAAAACGTGTTAAAAGAGACGAAAACGTGTAAATACAGACGAAAACGTGCAAAAACAGATGAAAACGTGTAAAAATAGATGAAAAAGCTAAAGAACGGACGGAAATGCGTTAAAGCGAACGAAAACGTGTTAAAACAGATGAAAACGTGTAAATACAAACGAAAACGTGCAAAAACAAGTGATAATCTGTAAAAACGGATGAAAACGTGAAAAAATGGACGAAAATGTGTTAAAACGGACAAAAAATGGAAACGTGAAAAAGCGGACGAAAACGTGTTTAAACGGACGAAAATGTGTTAAAACGGACAAAACGTGTAAATACAGACGAAAAACGTGCAAAAACGGAAGAAAACGTGAAAAACAGATGAAAACATGAAAAAACGTGTTAAAACGGGCGAAAGTGTAAAAACAGACGAAAACGTGGAAAAACGGATGAAAACGTGTAAAAACGAATGAAAACGTGTAAAAACGGATGAAAACGTGAAAAACTTACGAAAACGTGTAAAAACGAACGAAAACGTGTAAAAACGGACGAAAACGTGAAAAAAACGGACGAAGACATAAGAAAATCAAATTTTAAGTTATTTTTTAACGGTCGTTAGTATAAAGGACTAACGATGCAAGTTTAGCGTAAGATAACCAAATTTTAAGTTATTTTTTAACGGTCGTTAGTATAAAGGACTAACGATGCAGGGTTTTTTTGTAACAGGTACACAGAAAGGACTAACGATGGAGGTTTAGTGATAGAATGTGAAAAAAAAAAGATAGATACATACAACCATAAAAAATGGCAAGTTAAATACATTTTCATGTGATTTGCCCTGGAAAAGAAAGGTTGTACCACGTTTGAGTCTGCGTGGGCCGGATTGAAACCTTATGGATTAATCGGCCAATAGGTCGGAAATCATGGGTACCAAAAAATTAAAAAAATAAATACTTTGAAATAAAAATCAAATGAGTTCATTTTATGCTCATATAATAAAAAATTCAATGCAACATATTCTTGAGACTCATTACACGGGAGAAAACACAACAAAGTTCTAGTAATTCGTTCTCCACTTACACACACAGAACTGCTAATTCAAGACTTGCAACGGCCCCAAACTCAATTTGAATAGAAGAATGGCAGAAGATAAACAATACTAGTAATTTTCTTATATATGCATGACGATTGTAAATTCCAAAAACAGTACTCCGGTATATTTGAAGGTGTCTTTTGTCTCGTTGTTAGCGGAGTATGCTTTTTAACAATATTCAGTTTTACTCAGTGAATCGAAGGTGGCAAAACAAACGGATCATGGGGTTGAGTAACTAGTCAAAGTGGAGTACTGGTAGCAAATTTGACTGGGTAAATGGGTCAATCTGACAATATGTTCTGATCACATAAGAGGGGTGGGTGTGGTGATACACCATAAACTCTTCATCACCGCCACGTCATTGCCACATCAGCATAACAAACCTCCACAACTGACTACAACAAACTCCCCCTCCCTCATAACAAACCTCAACCTCTTCATTTGGGGCCCACTACTACACACACTACACACACAAATCAAATAGTATCTGTTGGTTTGTCAGAGTTTTCCTTCGTCGTCACCAAGGCGACGGCGAGCCACGAAATGGCAGGGCGGTGTGGCGGCGAGCCATGGCGAGGTGCCACCTCAGCCGACGGCGAGCCACGCTGAAGCCACACCCTCCGCTCTAATAACAACTATTACTTCTTTAATTCCAAGAAAGTGCAGTAACCACTCGTAAATTTCCCCATCGATTTTCGCGGCTATATTTTTTTTTCTTTCGTTCCGAACTTTAAACACGACAAGTCACGGGATATTTTTCCACCTCGACCTCGATAATAAAAGCTTTATAAAATAAGTATATATTAAACTTTTATATTTTTATTTCCCGTCGGGCCTCTAAGCCCAACACTACCCAATTCAATTCATTTCATCTTTACTGGGCTCGCGTGTTCAACCCGATCCTACCCAACATCTTACAAAAATCTTGGGCCTAGCCTTGTTATACCTCTAGCCCAACGCCTATTTTAATTGTACCAAATACCTTGTGCAAATAAAAGTTGATACTAGTATATGGGTTCTATAATTTTGTGATGTAGCGAGACACACAAGGTAAGCAAAACAAAAACAATAATAACGTGTATAGGGGACACAAAACTTACCCAAGTGCAGCCTTTATTAAATTGTAAAACAAAAGTTAACACAAGTATTATTTTGGAACATATGTTTCCCTCATCTATAACCACCCAACGAGCCAACAAAAACGCAACTTTTGGTCACATATATGTTTTCTCATGCGTGTAGGTATGATAGGGAAGAAGGAGACAAGTCTTTTTTTTCTTGTGCAGTCAATGAAAAAGACAAGCAAAAGCAACAAGCTTGAATATTAAAACCTGGTCCCCCCTTATCATCTCTTTTCTTGTTTTCTGTCTTTCCTCAGAAAACCCACGCCCCACCTGCTACTCTTCTTCCCTCCAATATCGCCATTCTCTCTGCTCCTCCCTCCTCTGCATACGCTTCATCCACCTCCAATAATGGTAAACCTTTCAAACAACCTTCTCACCTCCAAGGACAACCCTAACCATTCTTGAATCCATCCTTGGCTTTATCCATGGAAGACATCGACAAACTCACGGCCCCATTGTCCTTCTTGGACCACGAATTGAAGATGATATCAAGGGGAGCCACGTGAAGACCATGCTCATATCCCTCTATATAAACAAACATATAAACTCACACATTGCACTCACCAACACTCACATCTACTAAATCACTTCAAAACATTTTCTCATTTCACCATCCATAAACATCTACTGTGGAAGCAAAAAGGGAACCCAAGTCGCTAGGGTCTTGGGTCGAGTAAGGGTCGAGGGAGTTGTTTGAGCACATTCACTTCTTTCGAATCTCGTCACCACCCTTTGGGTGCCGTAAGTTCCTTGTTACTCACTTTCGATTCACTTCCCCGTTTTAACTTTTATACCTCACGTACACATAAAGATACTTCCATGTTTACAAGTTGGTTTTTGTTGTTTGAAATCTTGTGTGACACATTTAAAACTCGCATTATAATCTTGTATTCTTTTGGTTCCTACTTCGACCCACATTCACATACATGATTATTTTGAGCCTTGTGTCGAAACCAAACCAACACCGAACACTATCGAGCCCAAAAGCTTAGTCGAGCTTATTAGTAATAAGCCGAAGCTCGTTTGGTTCCTTTCTCATAAACACGAGATTATTCATAATCTTAAATAAGGCAAAATGAAAGGCTTGAGTTGGTCGCAAAACTATTTTGAAAAACATCAAATACAAAGAATGCATGCATATAGCGAACTTCGTGTTCACCGAGTGAACTTCTACTAAAAAGTTGGAACGCAGAATGTAAACTATAAGGTTAAATAAACTGTATAACTAAACACATATAAGCCTTGTGGCACAATGGTTGGGACGTTTGGATAGTGAGCAAGAGGTCCCAAGGTCAAGCCACAATGATGGCGTTTTACATTTTAATTTTGTTACTTTTGCAACTTTAACATCTTGACAGTTTCAGTCCCTTCAATTGTAACCACTTAACATTTTTCTTAATGATGTTTATAAGTTTTCTAACTTACATTAATTGTTACACTTTCAACCCTCCAACTTTAACTCACTTAATATTTTTCCTTTAAAACATTTATAAGATTGTAACTTTTATAGTTTTTACAACTTTAACCCTTCAAAGTTGAACACTTTGACACTTTTCATCCTAAACCTTTATAAGATTAAATAACTTATATTATTGTATCACTTTTCGTTAAATAAATATGTTTAACACGTGTTTTATTCAACGACTTTATCCCAGTAAACTATAAATATTATATTTTTCTAAATATATTATTTTCTCACAACTCCGATAAATATATATGGTATATATATTTTAACACCTCGAAACCTAACAAACTTAATAAATACAAGTCGATATTCGAACCAACTTTTATACGAAAGTTTCGTATGCATTTTTCCACATCTATTCCAAGAGCCAATACTTACAAAACATTTTGAAACGATTTAAACGTAAACTCTGTCACACAAGTAACATTAAACACAACCACTTGTAAACGCTTAAATTTATTCACACACTTCGAGTCGTGAGTACACAAAACTGCAAACTGAGTCTTGCCATCTCATTCTTAGGTTCCGGGTAGGAGCCACTACTATATCACACTCGATCTCTTTGTGCTTTATTCATCGAACTGCTAAGGTGAGTTTATAGCCCCACTTTTACTCTTATTTACTTGTTTTATAAAACTATGGGGTGAGAAACATGCAAAACTCTTTTCGGACCTGGCGAAAACACTATTACGTGAAATAACCTTGAATCCCAACTATGCTACCGTTAGTTCCCTTTGGGGAGGCGCGATTGTTATGAATAGATCTATTGGGATGACACCCCCGTTCGAGTTTGACCGGATAGGCAACGTCGGGCGTATATCATATCGTATTGATTGAGTGTACTGGAAATACACTTGCCGGGCTTTTATTTATCATGCTTCTAGATGCATGCACATCGTAGTTTCGTCGCATGAACTTGGTGCTAGCGTAATAGCCTTTTGCATATAGTGTCATTCACGGAGATGCTATATGTGCAACTGTGGTCCAACTTGATTTCCGAAACTTAAACCTATGAACTCACCAACCTTTGTGTTGACATTTTTAGCATGTTTTTCTCAGGTTTACTTATTGGCGTGGGCAATGGCAAAGGCATTCGTTGAAGACTGGCATCCGAAGTGTTTACAATCATATTTAATACAACTTTAATGGGACAACATATATTTTTATGGGCTTTACTTCCGCACTTTGAAACAATGATGTAAAACTATTTCTTAAATTAATATATCTTTTGAAAATGGAATATAATTTCCATTCTTTATTCCCTTGTGTTGTGTATATTGATTTAGTAGCACCCCATGACCCGAACGCTTCCGCTGTGAAATTTTGGGGGTGTTACAAGTGCAGTAAGATTTATTACGTATTTGACCATTTTCTTGTTCATTTCAGATTGATGCTATATAGGCGATTGATTAATTTCAGTACTCCGTTGATTATCAATGTTGATGCGAATTGGATGCATCCTTATTTGCTAGGTAACAAGTTAGTGTGGCCGAAGGAAAGGTATTCAAAAGTCCAAGCTCATTTAGCCATAGCTTTTGTTAACTCTGTTAATTCTTTGGCAGATTCATTGAATTTTGAGATAGTTGAGGCAAAACTGTGAAATCAAGTATCAAGGCTCATAAATATGGTTGCACCCATTTACCATAACACTTTTACAGGTAACCATTTTAATCCTAATGGGGATAATCTTGTTGGAAAGTCAATCAAAACCAACTTGACCCGTTGACTGCAACACTTTCAAAGTTAACCATTTTGATCTCTCATACAACAATTTTAACAATCCTTGTACCATATCAATAACTTGGACTTTCACAGTACTTTTTTAGTACTTTCATGTGTTGGGTTCCATTTTAGTCAAGATCAGGTGGTCTAAGGGAGGAGAAGTACTTGAAATACATTGTGTTTCTAGTGAGAGAAAGTAGAGAGAGGGTGGAAAGAAAAATGTGTATTATTAGAGAAAGAAAGATGAATAGAAAACCTAATCCTTAGCCACACCCGTCAAGTGGAGTCTTGAGGGGTATATATAGGCTCTACACAACATAACTATGTTTCATGTACAATATTAGTCCCTGTGGGCACAACTATCTACGTATCTAGTCCAATTCACGTGTAACCAGCTTCACAAAATAGCAATGCTAAAATCATGCCTTCCCAATTAATTCCCGATCAACTATATATAGCACAAACCATTTAATTATGTTAAATATAATATGCAAGACTTTTACAAAACCATATTAATTGGTCAAAAATCTCACCATCAGAATAAGTTAGATTGTCAAACTAATTCATTGTCAGAACTTAAATTACAAAGACATAAATTTGTAGAATTACTAAGTAAGTTACTCTTGTATGACTATTGAATTTTCTCAGTTTAAGAACTGAACACTGTTATATTCTAGTCATTCAAACCATTGGCCCAAAATTCATATCCATGAGATCAAGAGCACATACTTTACATAGAAAATTATCATCATTTAAGTCGGAAACATGATAAACCAAACAATAAGTTGTAGGTACTATTTAATAGCCTGAGCTAATCTCTATACCTTGCAATGTTTCCATCATCACTGATCAAGTAGAAGTAGTGTTTCCATGTAAGAGCTCACGAAGAACGAACCATAATCTCCATCAATCCCAATATCATTGATACTTCCTGAGGAGGGATCATAAACTTCAAATATACCATGACCTTTGATATCTATTATAGTTTCACCATTCTTCCTAAACCCCAATACTCCATCACGCACCGATTTACCTGGCACCTTAACAGTGAAAATCTTAGTAAAAGCTTTAGTAACACCATCATCCTTCATCATCCATACACCGCAAACTGTGATCTCACCCTCTTCATAGTATTCAAGCACAGTAAGACACTCAGTTCGCATAGATAACAAAAGGATCAATGTAGATATAGTGAATTTACTATTATATAACCTAAAACTAAACTGCAGCACTTTCATAGTTATACCTTCCAACATTATCATCAATGGATAATAGAACTTGTCTGATCAAGCAAAAGTAGTGTTTCCATGTAAGAGTTCATAACAAGCTCACCAAGTGCTCCATTAATTCCAATACCCTTTATACGTCCTGATGAGGGTTGATAAACTTTAAGTCTGTCGGTGTTATCTTTATCATCGAGCATTCTTATCAAAATTTCACCATTATTCCTAAACCATAATACCTCATTCCTCACTGAGTTACTTGGTACCTTAACAGTAAAATCTTTGGTAAAAGATTCACTAACACCAACATCCTTCATCGCCCATACATCACAAACCTGTATATCACCATCATGATTATACTCAAGCACACCAAGCGACTCATTCAATTTTGACACCTTCACATTACGAGAGTGTACTAACCTATCCGGAAGGCACACTTCACGAAACTCTTCACTCTTCAAATCAAACGAAACTATAAAATTAGACCAAAATCCATCACCCATATTAGTTAAATCAATAGAATGAAAATAAATAAACCCATCAATAGAAACCTGATTATGACACCTCAACTCACATGATTTGCGAAAGCTAGATACACTTCTCCAAACACGTGAACTTAATGTAAAGACCTGGACCTCCCAACATACACTAAGGGTTTTAACAGCCCTAATCTTAACGAGCTTAGGGTCACTAGTATCAGGACAAACTCCAAATCCAACAACAATAGAAGGTTCATGACACAATATATTAGGGATATAAATTCTAACATATTTCCTAACGGTGGGATTCCAAAGAACAACAACCTCCTTAGCTCTTTTACCAATATCATGATAAAATCCGCGTAAACATATAATTCCGTGTGAGGAACCAACTATTGATGGGAACCGAAGTCCATTGGGAGCAGTAACTGAAAAGTTGTGGTTGGGGAATTTATCATTATCAATAAGGGAAATGTATTTATGGCCAGTATATACAATTAGATGATGATTTTGGGATTGTGTGTGATGAATGCGGTGATGATCATTGATAAATTTTGTGCTAACAATTAGAGACTTCCATTGTTTTGAAACGGATTGGAATCGAGCCACTGATTTGACTGGAAGTTTTTTCAGGATTTCCTCTTGGATTTCGAAAGGTATGTGGTCTGACATATTGATTTTGATGAAGCTTGTTAGGGTTTATAATCTAAATAGTATACACTATACAGATATGCATGGTGTGATACTTAAACCTTTATTTATTGGCTCTTTGGGCCACTGGCCGGGCTTCATATACTGGTCCGGTTTTTAAGATTAGTTTTAAGAATCGACTTGAAAGCCATAATCTCTTAAAAAAATCAGAAAAACCAAGATAAACCCCTGTGAATTCTGGAAATCGCATGAGCTGGTGTGCATAGGTTGTCATCAAACCATTTTCATTATGAAGCTTCTGTGGGAAAGAGAGCTTTTATTGTGAATTTGTGATGACAATGAATAAAAAGAAAAGAGATAGACAATTTTTATTACACAGGTTGTGTGGGAAGATTTCCAGGATCGAATGATCATAACAACAACATGCCAATCATCATATAAAATAAGAATCGATAAAAGTGAAACAAGGAAGATTGGGTGAACCCATAATATTGATATTAATAATCTGAATTGGGTTACTTGTTTGTTACAGAAAAGTTACATATTTATACTATTCTAATAGGTATGTAGAAGGGTTGTCACTACAACAATCGGATGGACGGGCGAGGAGACTTTCGCCCGGGACACAAAGTCCTCGGCGAAAGTCGCTAAACGACAAAATTGAATCTGACGTGGCACATGAATTCGCTGACTTGTTACGAAATTTTCAACGCACGCTTTCCGCGGGGACACGTCCCTGGGGAAAGTGACTTTGATTTTTATTAACCTTTGACCGAACAGTCAAAATTCAACACAATGTTTCTCCGGGGACGTGTCCCCGCAGAAAGTATTTTCAACATTTATCAATAATTGGCCAAAGTCAAAAGCGTGTTAATTGCCATGAAAATTCCGCAAACCTTTTGCCGGGGACATGTCCCCGGCAAAACCTTTATCCAGAAAAATTACACTTTATATACCATATCTTATCCTCAAATTTCTTATCTTCACAAATTTCTTATCCTCAAAACCACCATATCTTATCTTCACAAATTTCTACCATATCTGATCTTCACACAAATTTCAAAACCTGAGATGGAGCAATTTAATCCTTTTATGTGTTCTTGTAGAGCAGGAAATATAAAATTAAAAACATCACATAGAGATTATTCATTTGCTCTGTCAAAGGTGAACAATCATACATTTCCTATTTATGTAAATATATAAATAATTGGGTTGTAATATCTTAAAATTTTCTTATTATGTAACAGCCCAGAAAAGATAATGGATGCAGATATTTTATGTGGAAGGATGCATTTGACGAGTACTTAAGAATAATCTCTGCACCAATAGAGTGCTCGAAATGCCATGAAAAAGATCTTAGGATAAGCTTGCCGAAACACAAAAACATGTCCTAGAGACAAGAATAAGGGTGCTTTAGGCCAAACTTGAAATGGCAACGATTCCTGACGACCACGCATGTCAGTCGGATGCATTACTTCGTGAGCTGTTAGGTGACATGGAAAATCTTCGTATGTAGTAGTAGTAGTAGTAGTTGTTGTTGCTGTTGTTGTTGTTGTTGTTGTTGTTGTAGTTGTTGTTGTAGTTGTTGTTGTTGCTAATCAAAGTAGTAGTTGTTCTTGTAGTTGCTGTTGTTGTTGTTGTTGTTCTTGTTGTTGCTATACTCGGTCGTTTAACATGATACGTATACCAATAGCACCTATACACGGTCGTTTAACATGATACGTATACCATAGCACCTATACTTGGTCGTTTAACATGATACGTATACCAATAGCACATATACTCGCTCGTTTAACATGATACGTGTACCATAGCACCTATACTTGGTCGTTTAACATGATACGTATACCAATAACACCTATACTCGGTCGTTTAACATGATACGTATACCATAGCACCTATACTTGGTCGTTTAACATGATACGTATACCAATAGCACCTATACACGGTCGTTTAACATGATACGTATACAATAGCACCTATACTTGGTCGTTTAACATGATACGTATACAATAGCACCTGTACTTGGTCGTTTAACATGATACGTATACCAATAGCACCTATACAGGGTCGTTTAACATGATACGTATACCAATAGCACCTATACTCGGTTGTTTAACATGATACGTATACCATAGCACCTATACTTGGTCGTTTAACATGATACGTATACCATAGCACCTATACTTGGCTGTTTAACATGATACGTATACCATAGCACCTATACTTGGTCGTTTAACATGATACGTATACCAATAGCACCTATACTCGGTCGTTTAACATGATACGTATACCAATAGCACCTATACTTGGTCGTTTAACATGATACGTATACCAATAGCACCTATACACGGTCGTTTAACATGATACGTATACAATAGCACCTATACTTGGTCGTTTAACATGATACGTATACAATAGCACCTATACTTGGTCGTTTAACATGATACGTATACCAATAGCACCTATACACGGTCGTTTAACATGATACGTATACCAATAGCACCTATACTCGGTCGTTTAACATGATACGTATACCATAGCACCTATACTTGGTCGTTTAACATGATACGTATACCATAGCACCTATACTTGGTCGTTTAACATGATACGTATACCATAGCACCTATACTTGGTCGTTTAACATGATACGTATACCAATAGCACATATACTCGCTCGTTTAACATGATACGTGTACCATAGCACCTATACTTGGTCGTTTAACATGATACGTATACCAATAGCACATATACTTGCTCGTTTAACATGATACGTGTACCATAGCACCTATACTTGGTCGTTTAACATGATACGTATACCATAGCACCTATACTCTGTCGTTTAACATGATACGTATACCATAGCACATATACTCGGTCGTTTAACATGATACGTATACCATAGCACCTATACTCGGTCGTTTAATATGATACGTATACCATAGCACCTATACTCGGTCGTTTAACATGATACGTATACCATAGATTAGTTTTATAATTTTTAGGTTAAATTTAATTATATAATTTTATAATTTATTATTAGTTCTAATTATTTAAAATGATAGTTTTAATTTTATAATTAAACCTTTTCCCGGGTTATTAATGAGATATCAACACAAATAATTTTGTAAGGCAACATTCACGCTACATTTATTTCATTCCGATTTACACGTTCTTAATTAGGGTTGTTTTTCTTTTAGTTACTGTCAATATTAAGGAAGTATAGACGCCACCAAATCACAATATCGATCATGAGGTCCCCTACATCCCACAAAGTACAGTTTCGACCTCTTATCCTAATTATTTTCTTTCTAGTTGCTTGATGCATTCGACAACGACGGGTGGTGGTTCGGGAAGATTAGGGCGAAAATCGGGTCGAAGTACTTGGTTTATTTTGAAGGCTCTGAGGAAGAGAATGCTTACCACTACAACAATCGAACGGACGGGCGAGGAGAAATGATAGTTTTAATTTTATAATTAAACCTTTTCCCGGGGACATGTCCCCTGGGAAAGTTTTGGAAATAAATTTTCATTTTCCCTCCGCACTTTTGCTTTATCCCGCCATAAGTTTCCCCGGGGACCCGTCCCCGGCAAAAGTTTCACAAGAAGACAAATAAAACTATCGCCGGGGAGTTGTCCCCGGCAAAAGGTGAAAGGAAATATTAACCTCAATTATTAACAGATCTGGTCTCACTCGGGGGAAAAAAAACGAGAAAAACCCTTCTTCTTCCTCCTCTCAACTCACCACCACAGCTAGCAGCCTGCTACTCTCACACCACCACCACCATTGCTACTCTCACACCACCACCACCACTACTGCTACTCTTCCCCACACTCGCACCACTGTGCACCAACTCCATTACTCTCAACCCTCTCATTCTTTTCTCAAACACTCTCATTGTTTAATTCTTTCTCTTCCCCTCTACTCTCACAACATCCGAGACCGAGACCAGGTACACATTTTTTTTAATTTTGCTAATTTTTAATTTTTCTAGTTTTTTTGTTTTCGTTATTTTTATTTTTCTTTTAATTGTTGTTATTTGTTATTTGTTAATTGTTAATTGTTAATTGTTAATTTTTCTAATTTTTATAATTTTTTTTGTTTATTTTTTTGGGTACAGTAGCTGTGGTGTGACCAACCCGAGACCGAGACCGAGCCGAGACCACAACCGTGAGCCGAGACCAAAAGGTATGTTTATTATTTTTTTTGTTTATTTTTGTTTAGCGGGGACATGTCACCGGCGAAAGTTTATAGCTCCCTATTTTTGAATATATATGTATTTTTTTAGCTTCCTGTTAATATGAGTAGGGTATGCATGATAAATCCTTAGAAGCTGAAATTTTGGGCATTAGTTCTCTCGTTGGTGGTCTACAGCTGGGTATTTTTAGTTTATTTTTAGGATTTTTCTAAGCCTCCTATATCAGTGCTCAAAGTAGCTGCATTAGGGCCGTTTGGAATTAGCTTTCCTCTCGTTTTCTTCTTTCTTTCCTCATTCTGGTCATGGGTTTTCAGCCCTATACACGCATGTTTTTGGCTCCTAAGGATTATGTTATAACACGTATTTTAACCTAAGTATAATAACCTGATTATGAGCCATGATGTATGTCGATTGGAGCCTTGTAAAATCTGTTGGTGGTTGTTTTCCGGTCGTGTACTATTGAACCCCTATGCATGCCTTTAAAACCTAAAAACATGTCCATTTAATGTTAAACATGAAGCTATGACTTACTTGGTAATTAACACATAAAGGTCATAACCTAAAACCGTAATATGTATGTCGATAAGTTTCGAAATCTGGTCCTTGTTTCCAGTTCTGGTCGTGGGGTTTGATACCCTTTTTGTGCACTTTCTAAACCTCAAAACCATATGTAATGTAAGGAGTATAAACCTGAATAAATGGGGCTAAGAAACCATGAATATAACCTATGTTTTGTCGACATAATCACCTTGATAAATCTGCGTTTGGGGGTCTTTAAAATCTGGTCGCGTGTTGTCATGGGTAATATATTTGCAAAACGTAACCTAAACATAATCTAATTATTTGCAAAACGTAACCTAAACATAATCTAATTATGTGCATGTTAAATCAGACATTAGACCTATTTTATTTGGCATGAAAAATACTTATAAATCTGCTCTTATTACACTAGAATCTGGTCGTATGATTAACACCCTAAAAACGTATATTATGGACTCTAAAAACGTACTAGTTGAAGGGTAAATCTAAGGCTATTAAAATGATTTATCTAAACACTTAAAAATCAGATTCTAAACCTTATTTACGTAACCTTATACATGTATAAAACTGGTCCTACAATACGACAAGTAAAACACTTAATTAGTGCTTAAAGTAGGCACTTGAGGGCCGTTTGGCATTTGGTAGTTTGAAACTAAACTTGTGCTTAGGTGCTTTTAGCTTGAGCTTATTTGACCCATATGAGTTGTATTAGCTTAGTCTTGATTAGTTTAGGTTAGTTTGAGCCTGTGGTAGGCTTTTGTAGCTTATAGCTTATTTCAATAGTGCTTATCAAATCAGTTGTGTGCCCAAATCATAGTTCCTGCTCTCAAAAGTTGTTTCTGTTATTTTTCCTTGTGCCCAAATCATAATTCACTAATTTCTATGTTCGTTTAACAGATGGCAGATGTTGTAGCTAGGTCTCACGGTGGCGACGGAGGTAATTCGCCACCTCGTGGTCCCTCGAGGAGGATAGGCACCAATTGCTAGCGTAAGAATTTCTGAATTATTTTTCACTAAACTGTATTTGATTACATGTTATTTTAAATTGATAAAATGTTATTTTATGTCATCATCACTTGAATTTGATTACTTGTAGGCTCTAAATCCAAAGCTGCAGACCCAAACGCCAAAATTGGGAAAGGTGGGAAGGTGGTGCGTGGTCCCACGAAGAACACGGCACTGAAGGCGAAGAGGGCACTGGATGGTCGTCCTGTGTCGATCGAATTTCGGCCCAACCCGGAGGGGTTTTGGACACACGTGGGCCCTCACTCTTCTTGGTTCTCCAACTATGTTGGGGAGGTGTTACGGGACTCGATTCCCATGTTTTGCGATTCATGGGCTAAGGTTCCCGAAACGGACAAGGCCCACATCCATGAGCTTCTACACGTAAGTTTTTTTCATCCTTTATTTAAATTTGTATATTTATTCAAACTTGTTTGTTTATTTAAAAGTTGTATATTTTTTTATTTATATTTTATTGCAGCACTACTTTGATCTCGACCCACACCTTGCTGGCCCGAATGGAGAGAAGATTGTTGACAGTATCGAGTTTTATCTGCAAAAACGATACGACGACAACAAATATAGGTACAAAAAAGACAACTTTACTGGCAGCAGTGAAAATGGAGAAAATTGAGGAGATCAAAAGAAAGCGTCCAGATAACAAGACGCAAGAGGATTGGGATGCGTTGGTAAATTTCTGGATCGACACTTTATAATAATAATAATAATTCATTTATATAATAGTTTTATAATTTAAAATACTAGTTAAGCTTTGGACATACCCCAAGAAGCAGAAGATCTCAGAGGTGAATCGACAAAACCGAATGGCGAACACGAGTTCTAGCCTTCACGGATCTCGTATCGCTATTCGCCATAACTCTGTAAGAAACTATTTAATCATTTTATTTATATATATACATGGTGTTGGGTGTGTCGTTATTGATTTTATTTCTAAACAGTTGACCATCGAGGCTGACGCGACGGTCGGAGAAGACTTGATAGAGCTTTACCGTCTGGACCATACGAGGGGCGATGTCTTTGAGTCCTCGTTATCTGAGGCTAGATATGTAAGTATATAATTTATTTTCAAAGTCACCCATTTTGATGATATATAATGCATCACGACTTATATATTACTTTTCTTGTTTTTTTGTAACTAAACAGAACGAGATGTTGCAGATGCGGGAAGAGAGCACCTCCGATGGGACTCGCATGACCGACCGTCCGATTTTGCGTACGTGATTGGTGGTAAGCAGCGCGGTCATATTCCTGGTGTAGGTCAGGTCTTACCCGGCGGTGGAGTGAAGAAGACCTTTAGCACCTCCCGACCTCGTGATGCAGCGGATGTGTCCTCACTGCGGGAAACAGTGCAGAAACAGACCGAGGAGCTCGTTACACAGAGGACTCAGATGGAGCAGGTCATGGAGTTTGTGAGGTCATTCCCGGCTTGGCAGGAGCGACTACAGTCCGCGCCGGGATCAAGTGCTACTCCACCAGGTGGGTCGGGATCTGGAGAGGGTGGGTCGGGATCTGTTGCTACTCCATCCGGTGAGTCTAGAGATACCGGGGACGGTAATGGGGGTAGTGGGGTTTGAGATGCCGATTTATGTTACTTTAACACATTTTGGATATGTTTGTACAGAATAACATGGATTATTATGTCGTTTATGTGCATTATGTGCTAGGATTCCAGTAAATGGATTATACGTATAGTTTTGGACCATTTGCGGATAGGTAGTTTTGGATAGTTTTGTAGATGATCATGCGTTAACGGTTTAGGAACCGTTTTGGCGATTTTGGAAAAGGATAACAATGTTAGCGATTGATGGGTATATATGATATTATGTTTAGCGAATTTGTGTTATGATTGATGGGTATATATGATACTATGTTAGCAAACAGGTTGTAGATTTTTTCCGGAAAATTTCCTGAAAAAATCTGGAAATTACCCATTTTGCAGCAATTTTCTGAATATTGGGTCAGCTAGTTTTGCCGGGGACATGTCCCCGGGAAAACACGGGCTAATGACGTAATTAGGGTACTTTAAGTAAATTTTAAAAATAGTTTCCCCGGGGACTCGTCTCCTGAAAAACATGGACTAATGACGTAATTAGGCTTGTATAATCAAAAGTTTAAAAATAGTTTCCCCGGGGACCTGTCCCCGGCGAAAATCGATGCCACGTCGGACATATTTGACCGGCGACAATCGACTGGGGGTCCCACATGTCCCCGATGAAAGTGCCAAATTGTCCCCGGGAAAAGTATTCCCGAGAAGGTATTGCCGGGGGCTTTTCGGCGGGGACATGTCCCCGGGAAAAAGATTCGTAGGGGACATGTCCCCGGAGAAAGCCCTGAAACGTCGCCTGCAAAAGCGACGAATGTTGTAGTGTGTGATGGTTCATTAGAACCAACAAACATGTCCCTCTGATAATAACTAACTTCTAACCGTAAATAACTAACTATAATAACTGTCAAGTGACAAGTCATCAATCCTATGTATTCAACCTTATTGGTCGAATTTTATGTGTGCTAATAATATTGTCTGTGATGCTGGTGCAAATTGCAGTCCAACGAAAAACATGCAGACTTGATTTTGAGAAACAAAGATTAATGGATTATGTTTTCCAACATATTCCCCCATAATCTATTAATCTTTGTTTCTTCAATCTCCTTGCAATCTCCTTGTTCCTTGATGCCTTCCTTCAATCTTGATGTCTTCTTTTGTAGTTTGTTGATACTTGTTATTAAAGATCTAAAAAAAAAAAAGAAGCTCAATCTGACTGTTCATCTTGTCTGCTTATTTCATAGGGTTTGATCACATGATCTTGTCGATCTTTATGGCATTCTTGCCTTGTGAAACATGTCCATCTGTTCCAAAGTGTGATCCCCTTGCAGTGCTATAATAGCAATTGAAGTCGTCCCTTAATTGATTGTAGCATGGTTTGATCTTCTGCCATGTTCTTGACAGGCCAAGTATCTTCATTGAGAAATATCTTCATGGCTTTTGTTGGTAAAGAAAAGAAAAAACCAACAAGCCTCTTCAAATGCATCCATTATATCCATGGTTGCTTCCTTTTCTTAAAAAGCATCTCTACATATTGTAAGTGCCAACAGATCCTTTATAGGGGTTGTGTAGATTAGGCCATTTGTGCAGTGTTTGAGAGATAATATGCATGAAATAGTATACAAAATTCAATGCAACATATTCTTGAGACTCATTACACGGGAGAAAACACAACAAAGTTCTTGTAATTCGTTCTCGACTTACACACACAGAACTGCTAATTCAAGACTTGCAACGGCCCCAAACTCAATTTGAATAGAAGAATGGCAGAAGATAAACAAGGGCCCATAAACAATACAAGTAATTTTCTTATATATGTATCTTCTTAACATGTATATGACGATTGTAAATTCCAAAAATAGTACTCTGGTATATTTAAAGGTGTCTTTTGTCTGGTTGTTAGCGGAGTATGCTTTTTAACAATATCCAGTTATACTCAGTGAATCGAAGGTGGCAAAACAAACGGATCATGGGGTTGAGTAACTAGTCAAAGTGGAGTACTGGTAGCAAATTTTACTGGGTAAATGGGTCAATCTGACAATATGTTTGGATCACATAATAACAACTATTACTTCTTTAATTCCAAAAAAAGTGCAGTAAGATTATTACGTATTTGACCATTTTCAAGTTCAATTCTGATTGATGCTATATGGGCGATTAATTTGAGTACTTTGTTGAGTATCAATGTTGATGCGAATTGGATGCATCATTATTTGTTAGGTAACAAGTTTATGTGGCCGAAGATAAGGTATTCAAAAGTCCATGCTCATTTAGCCACAGCTTTTGTTAACTCTGTTAATTTTTTTGGCAGATTCATTGAATTGTGAGATGGTTGAGGCAAAACTGTGAAATCAAGTATCAAGGCTCCTGAATATGGCTGCACCTGTTTACTGTAAGACTTTCACAGTTAACCATTTTAATCCTAATGGGAATAATCTTGATGGAAGGTCAATCAAAACCAACTTGACCTGTTTACTGCAACACTTTCAAAGTTACCATTTTGATCTCTCATTCAACAATTTTAACAATCCTTATACCGTATCAATATCTTGGACTTTTACAGCACTTTTTTTGGTACTTTGATGGCTTCCCAGTTCATTGATGATCAACAATAGCACAAACCATTTTACTATGTTCAATATTGTAACACCCCACCCTAACAAATGTCACACTTATGGCACCAAACGAACGCAAGCTGAAGACTTTATTAGCAAAATGGTTCAACAAAGTTCACCAAGAAAACTAGGAAATAACAAGTCTTGAACTTAATGACTTCCAAGCGAAAATAAAACCAAATCCATGGTCTAAACGAAAGGTAAATCCAAAGTCTAATCAACTACAGTGAGATGGGGAAAGCTATCATCAAGTCGGTCCACTAAGAGCTCCTAAGCACTCTTCACTCATAACACAACTTCCCTTTATTACCTGCCGCGGAGAAAAGTAATGGGGATGAGCTAAAGACTCAATGAACAAATATAAACAAACAAATAGATCAATTATGCATAAGTAAATGAAATGGAATTGTAATAACCTGATTAGCAAAGATATCAAATTTCATAAGGGTTTAACAAAAAGGGTAGTCAAACAAATCATATAGAAATGCCCCACGAGCTCAAAACATATGTCTAATGTATGTAACATGCTTAGAGCAAATAATCAACCATATATCGTATCAAATTGTACATGGGAGCTGCAAACTAAAGATGTACCAAAACAAATGTGCGATGGGGTGTTGGTACCACACAACCATCCACCAAATCATATTCAAATTCAAATCAAATTAGCCTAGAATGCATTCATACGCCCCCTACAAATCAAATCAAATATGGCCAAGTGCATAATAGAGCACACAAATATGGTGACTCCGTGGACTGATCACACCGCACAGATAGTGTCACGCCATTGGTGCCTAAATGACACGACCATGGTACCTCCATGGCTAGTTAATAGCTCAAGCATCAAAACAAATCAAAGGGGTGCATATAGCATATCAAAGCAACATAATATGTCCAAGAAGGTCATGTTCAAACATACGAATAAGTTCATATCATGGCAATGTCAAATGAAACATATATCAAACAAATTCAAATGGTTCAATGAGATTATCAAATAGGGTAGCAAACTTCCATCAAAACTCAAGGATTTTCAAGTCAATATACCTAAGAAAAACCACACTTTTCACACTGTCATCAAATTTCACCATTCAAAATATCTAAATTATCACAATATTTTATCACCCGAACACAGACACCTCATAAACACAATCAATAATACATCATAACCAAAATACTACACCCAAGCTTCCAAAGACTTAAGATGGGTAGATGCTATGAATAAAGAGTTACAAGCACTTGATACCAATCACACATTGGTGGTCACTTCTCTTCCACCTAACAAGTTACCCATTGGATGCAAATGGGTATTCAAGATCAAATATAAGTCAGATGGCACAATTGAAAGGTTTGTGATAACTAGAAATTTAGGGAGTCTATTTTAGGTAACCGCATTACGTTAAACTAAACCGAGCTTTTGTCTTTATCACTATTTTTATCGACCATGACTTGATTTGATATCGTTTATTGGTTTTTATGATTTATTTTATTATTGGATGAGTTATCGTGTGAGTTTTAACTCTTTTTGATAAGCACTATTCGATTCGGTACTAGAAAAGCCTAAAACTATAAATAACGTAACTTTTTGACCGTAACTCGAAAATTGACAAATAAATAGTCAAAACTCGTCGAAAAACGTAAATGAACATAATAGGAAGTCGGATGAACGTCGTGGGACACTCGTAGGACAATATATGAGCTCGGGAATGGGTAAACGGGATAGTTTACGAAAAATGGCGACTCCGACCCCTCCCTTTTGCTTGAAACCGGCGCCCCCTCCCCTCCCCCATATTTTTTATTTAGTTCTTTTCCCAAGTATAAAAGCCACCACCCTCCCTCATTCACTACTTCCTCTTTCTCTCACTAAACACACACACACACACACATTTCTTTCTCTCTCTACTCTATCTCTCTTCCAAAAATTAAAAACCCTAACCCTAAATAACCACTACCACCGCCCACTTCCGGCCACTTTTCGACCAAATTCCAGCAAGTGAAATTACACCTCCACCACCATCTTGTAGATCTCTCTTTTCTTTTTCTATCCATATATAAAAATCTCACAAAAGCCTTCATTAACACCTTCAAATCTTGAAATTAAGATTCGTGATTTCATTAAATCTTGTAGATCGGGTTGTAAAAAGGTAAACAGAACATGGGTCAAGCTTTTTTTGGCCATGAAAGGCCACGTATGGCATATATATGGCTTGACCATGATTTAATTTTTAGGGGTTTTGGTTTAAACATGGGATTAAAACTAATTAACACTTAAATAAACATGTAGCTAGTGATTTGGTATCATGTGGTGTATCATATTGTTGGGTTTTTGCATTTTAGGTCAAGTTTTATGTTTTTGGTTAGGAATAGTTGATGGGTTTGATGTTTGGTTGATGATTGGAAGTTGATTGATTGTGTTTGGTCTTAGTGGAAGTGATTTGGGAGTGTTTGGATGTATAATTTTCGGGCGTACAAGCCACCAAACCCACGTTGGGTTGTGGTTGGGTGGCTTACGTGACCCACATGGACCATGGGTCCGGGTCGGGTTGTTGTGGTAGCTTGTTGGTTGATATTGTTGGTGTTTGGATGAGACGCGTGGAGCTGAAAAGCTTCTAGAGCTTGTTTGGTTCACGTGGTCTTAACCGCGACCGTGTCATGACCATTAGGGTCATAACATTGGTTTCAGGTATATTTGGTTGGTTGATTGGTTGGCGAGATTGATTTGGGTTGATTTGAGATTGAATTGCGCTATTATGACTTTTAATTTGGACTTATAATATAAATTGTCAACTTTGAGCTACGTCGGTGTTACTTTGACTTTTTAGTCAATAGTTGACTCCGACAAAGCCGTAACATGGACTTTAGTATATTTTGGACTATTGATTGATTAAAAGCCGAGAAGTCATGACTCGTGCTTGTGGACTCGAAATGAATAACGATTTGGAAACTAATAATGAAATTGACGAAATAAATATAAAAGGTTAATAAAACTATGAAACTTAAATAATAACAAGGTTTTTATACAAAAAATATCGATAACAAGACTTGTCTTGTTATTTACTATTTTAAATGAAAATTAACAACTAAAAATGGAAATATTTTCTAATAAATAAACAATTAATGTTTCGAGTGCACGTTTATCGAAATGTGTCATTTTTGAGCAATTAATACTATTTTCAAATATTTAATTATTTACGTTGTGTGCATGGGTTACGGATAACCTAACGTTAATAGTGTCGATCCACGTGGATAACGGAGTTATTAGGTTGACGAATCTAATAAGAGCCCGTTAGGCACGTTGGATAACAATATTAATGGGTGAATTATCCTTATGACTCGTTAGGATGCGACCGGTTTATGGAATAATAAGCGACACGAATGAATAATTGAGCTTATCGAGTTGACGAATTCGATAAGATCTACTATTTATTCGAAACTTATTGGACTATAGAGCTTATCGCTTAGACGTCTCATTGTGTTGCATTGAGTCACATATTGGTTGTTTGAGTGCATTCATGATATCATATTGAGTCGATACACCCACATGAGGATACCAAACGCTAGGACTAAACGGTGAAACAAGACATTTTTGGAAATAACGAAACGGAATACATTGGGATAGATAACGTTGATTTTGGGAAATATATATTAAAATTGGTTTACATTAATAGGTTGTGCCGAGTCGATAGTTGTTGTGCCGTGATTAGCTGTTATCTTCTGCTAGTGTTTATTTTATGCGTTGCTTGCTTGAGGTGAGTTTCATAGCCCCACTTTTATCTACATTTTTAACTAATCGGGGCGAGAATCATGCTACTGTTTTTGGACCTTTAAAACTATTTTGATTTGCTTATGTGCTTGAATGTTTAGATTGATATGTGGTAGTTGTTGCCTTAGTCTAGGGTAGCAATCCTAATTGCTATAACAAGTTGCCTAGCTAAGAGTAGACTTCTACCTCTACCTAGTCCAGGGTTAGCAATCGTTCTAGACTTTGCTACGACAGTGCTGGCTAGAGTCGCTGGGGCCTGTTGTGATATCAGATATGATATGGTTTGTGATTGATGTGTATCTATCTTAAGTCTCGCATAGCAAATTAACTCCTACAGGTCCACTGTTTTAAACTTGAATTTAAACCTATGAACTCACCAGCGTTAGCTGACCTTTTAGCATATTTTCTCAGGTAATTGAGTGATGCTTGGAGTACGTGTTCGGTGGAAGCTTGGCAAGGAGGCATGGTCAAGGATCATAATCGACTCTGATAATTTATGGGGACCTATTTTTATAAATCATGTTTGGGCCTAATATTTACATTTTGGAATTAATGTTTTGAATATTTAAATTTAGGATTGGTTTTGAATGAAAATGACTATCTTGTTTGCTATACTTGTGTGAGATGCCACTCCAATTGTAACGCCCTGAAAACTTGATTAAGTCTTTCGCTGAACCGAGATTTGGGGGTGTTACAGATTGGTATCAGAGCTTAAGATTATAGAGAACTAGGTAGTTAATAAACCCTAAACTATAACCACTTTTTAGAAAAATTGATCCTCGACCGACGCATACCCGCCTGCCAAGCCGAAGCTTCTTATCTGACTTTGGTATGAAGTGCGATTTGATTTTATAAGATGTTATGTATTGTGAATTGTTATTGAGATGTTATGTTTTGAGATATGATTATTGATATGTTATGATTTTGGGATTTTGAGCTGATTATATGATTGTTTTTATTCGGGATTATTTGATGCGTGGATTATGTGATAGAACAGAACTTATGGTTTTATTTAAAGGCATATTTTGAGTAATGCGGTACCTCTATTTTAAAGCTTTCATTATGTGATATATGTTTTGGTTGAGTTGATGCGCTTATTAAAACCGGTTATTTTCAAACACTTATACCTACCCTATGCCATTGTCACAGACTATGCCTTCACTAGCTTATGTGTCTGAGGATGTCCTTCTTTGTTGCTAGTTCCCGGCATTGACTCTCATGACTGCTAGAGGTGATCCTTATGTGATTGCCCGTCACTCTAGTTCATCATCAGTCGACCGCCCTAGCTCATCTAGGCAGCTCACTTTGCATCAGGTCTTAGCACAAGCCCAGACTCCTAGACTTGCACGTAGTACTGCCCGCATGTCCGTGTGACCACCATCATCACCTATTCACCTAGCAGTTTACTCTCTTGTGTCATCACCACCATCACCATGTCTTAAGACCTAGATCCCCATTGTACCACCTCGGATTCACCCGAGACTCCGACTCATGGACTCTCCCTCTGAAGATGAGGGCGAGGAGGAGCATGAGATAGAGGAGGAGCATGAGATTGAGGAGGAGTATGTAGACGAGGATGAGGATCCTCAGGAGCAGGATGATGAGGATATCCCAGAAGGGGGTACTCCTCCATTGCAGAGTCCTGCGCATTCTGCACATTCTCCAGGACCAGGCTCTCCTTACCTTTTCCTGAGCCTGATTCTCCTGGACAACCTTTTGATTTTGGTTCACCTCCACATTCACCTGAGATAGGTAGCCCATTAGGTTCAGAGATACCGTCGGAGATTGCTTCAGAGCCCGAGGAGTATGGGGAGACGGGTTTGATTTGGGAGAGGTTTACGACTCAGGGTGTTAGGCTTAGTAGGTTGACAGATCGATTGGTTGGAGTATCGAGGGCTAGTGTAGAGGATTTGGGAGTAGATATGGGAGTTGTAGTTAGGAGGACTTCGATTCTGAGAGAGGGTATGTCAGAGCTCCAGGAGCAGGTAGGGGACCTGCTGAGAGGGTTCGCGACAGCCCAAGATGCAGACAGAGTGCTATGGCGCAGGATAGGAGAGTTGGAGAGAGATGTCGTGGATCTGAAGAGTGATCGTGAAGCTCAGCGTGTTGAGCTTACATCTCTATGGAGAGAGGTAGACGATGTTAGGAGATCCGTTAGAGGTATTCGTGATCGTGGCTAGACTTTGTTAGATTCATAACCTTGTACCATCTTGAAACTGAGTAGTCTCTAGTTCGAGATGTAGATCTATCCTAGTTATCTTATTAGTAACGTTGTTAGAACCGTTTTTTACTTCTCCATGTATTCCACTTTGAAACCGATGAGTTATGGTTATTAGAATGAGCATCCTTTAGTTATGGTTCGGTCTTTAGTTATTTCGTTATGATATAGTGTTATCCTGGGAACCCAACCCAGTCTTTTAGAGTGGGAATTGTGAACTTATGAAACTGTTGTTCTTGCCTTCAGAATGATGGCAATGAGACGAAACCCGCCTAGGAATAACCGAGCAGCCCCTGCTGTTGTGGTTGCCACTGTCCGTCGAGGTCGTCGTCCGACCCCGACCACTCCACCTGTTGTGAACCAGAATACTGATAACCCAGCTGTAGAGAACCCGAATGTGAACGACCGTGCTGAGAATGGTCCTGTTCCACCTAACCCGCAGCCTTTGAAACCAACCCACATTGACCAGCTTGTGACACAGCGTGTCGCTGAACTACTAGCTGAGTCTAATATCTCTAACACCTCTGGTGGAACCCCACTGCTTAATCGGACTCGAGGTTGTACCTAAAAAGAGTTCCGATTCTATGGTCCCATCGACTTCGGAGGAACCAAAGGAGTAGTTTACCTAACTAGGTGGATGGAGAAAACTGAGTATGTGTTTACCGTTAGTAACTATGAAGAGGATTGTAAGGTTAAGTATGCGACGTTTACCTTGAAGGACGAAGCGTTGACCTGGTGGAATAATTAGCACAGATCCGTAGGAAGTGATGTAGCTTATAGCATGAATTGGACCCAGTTTAAGGCTCTCTTGATCAAGACTTACTGTCCTAGGAATGAGGTTAAGAAGCTAGAGATTGAGTTCTGGAACCATAAGGTTAAGGGCACCGACATGACGACTTACAATCGTCGTTTCCAAGAGTTATACTGCATGGAGTCACATACTGGTTGTTTGAGTGCATTCATGATATCATATTGAGTCGATACACCCACATGAGGATACCAAACGCTAGGACTAAACGGTGAAACAAGACATTTTTGGAAATAACGAAACGGAATACATTGGGGTAGATAATGTTGATTTTGGGAAATATATATTAAAATTGGTTTACATTAATAGGTTGTGCCGAGTCGATAGTTGATGTGCCGTGATTAGTTGTTATCTTCTGCTAGTGTTTATTTTGTGCGTTGCTTGCTTGAGGTGAGTTTCATAGCCCCACTTTTATCTACATTTTTAACTAATTGGGGTGAGAATCATGCTACTGTTTTTGGACCTTTAAAACTATTTTGATTTGCTTATGTGCTTGACTGTTTAGATTGATATGTGGTAGCTGTTGCCTTAGTCTAGGGTAGCAATCCTAATTGCTATAACACGTTGCCTAGCTAAGAGTAGACTTCTACGTCGACCTAGTCCAGGGTTAGCAATCGTTCTAGACTTTGCTACGACAATGTTGGCTAGAGTCGCCAGGGGCTCAAGTGATATCGATATGATATGGTTTTTGATTGATGTGTATATCTATCTTAAGTCTCGCATAGCAAATTAACTCCTCAGTGTCCACTGTTTTAAACTTGAATTTAAACCTATGAACTCACCAGCGTTAGTACGACCTTTTAGCATGTTTTCTCAGGTAATTGAGTGATGCTTGGAGTACGTGTTCGGTGGAAGCTTGGCAAGGAGGCATGGTCAAGGATCATAATCGACTCTGATAATTTATGGGGACCTATTTTTATAAATCATGTTTGTTGGATATTAGATTTCACAAACACATCAAACCATTAACACAAGTGGGCGTATAAGTGGAATTCTAGAGAGAGAAAGTTAGAGGTTTAGGGAACTTAGTGAGAGAAAGTGAAAGATATTATTATGAGCTCCAACTCTCTACCTTGGGAGGTAGAGAGTATTTATAGTCTTACATAAAACGCCACACAACGAGCGTGGATCGGGCATACAGTGGGTAAAGACCCGTCCGTCCTCCACGATGTTACTTAACAAAATACTACTTAACTAAATATAACTATGACTACGAGCATTCTAACGATTACATATACTTGAGGTGACCGACTCTTTAATACCGGGAATTTCTAATTCCTAACAATCTCCCAGGGAGGTCACCTCAATCATATACTAAAATGACATTGAATACAATCAGATATTACATTAACAATTGATCTTGCATTCTTGATGTAGTACTTTGCTCGGAAGCTCGTAGTCATTGATTCCACTCATTGCATGTTTGGTTAATCCAAGTGGAGGTCTTTTATTGATCCACGTGATAATAATGTTGAGCCAGCTTTTGAGATCATCATCTAATAGAAAATCTCTGATACATTCATTGTGGTGTTGGTATTATGTGATGTTGTGACATTCGGACCGACATGCTCACATTCGGGATCATGATATATTCTCATCAGAGTAGCGGAAGCATTCGTTGATTCATGATATTGGCTAGCCAGAAAGGTAAGCATGGAGTGAAATATCAGAGTCATTGATGCACTAATCATGATTTCTTTTGAGATGAATGTGTTAGGTGAGCATGTGGCTATGGATTGACCGCTCATTCGATCGCCTACAAACGTCGGGGTGTACCTGCATAAGACAGTTAGCAATAAAGCGCCTGAAAGTGTCTTTGATCACTTTCGATGAATTGAGGTACACGGCCCACGGTTCCTCGTTGATCGCGATAAGTAATCTTCGTGATCGTATAATTCAAGAATTTCCTTGACGGGTTTAGCGGTAATGCTCTAGCGTTCTCAAACCGAACGTCTCAAAGAAGACAACACGGAGTGAGTGAACCAATTTAAGTCCAGCGATTGATGAAAAGATAATTGAAAAACAATCGTGTATTGCTCAATAGAAATTGTTTTTGCAATATAACGAAGGTTTTAATGAAAATCAATTATCAATCATAAAACACCTTTTGATTTGAAAAATTAGTACACGGTCGTCGTGCTAATGAAAAGAGTTTTAAAGCACAAAGACCGGTTTTTCAAAGGTATCCGTCAATCCATAACTCGAACCGTGATTGATTCAAAAGATTGAATCGCCCCATTGTTTCGCTTCGCAGTTGTCACATGGTTGATCTATATAATAGATCTCACATGCCACCTACCGGGAGCTTGTTAGATGTTGGCTCCAGAAGGCTTTCCATCTTCACGGTGAATATGTAAACACATCACTCGGATGTTCTGGCAATACCACAAGGATAATGCGTAGGACTCAAGATATAATCTCTTTCCACATTGTGTGAAACAGAGAGTCTTCATTGAAAGTGTCCTAATGAGATTTATTGATGATCTCGTGGCACTAGACTCAATTTGTGCATATTTGGATCCTATATCGGAGACTAGGAAGAGGGTCTCCTTCTTCAATATCAACAATCTCTAAGAGAAAGTCGATAGATAATGTCGGTTCCCGTGAGAATGAAACAAGTCCTTTTAAGAGGAACTTGAGTGGTTTGGAAAGTTGAAGTGCGGTCGTCCACCGGGTCCATGACGTCTTGTCATCAATACCGATGTTACCATCAGTTGTATATGAATTGAACCCGGTTTCTGCCCTAAGGTTGAATAAATGGAGGGCTATTTGTTTTCACCCTTTTCTCATTCAATTCTTTTTAATTCTTCAACCCCTTCGGTGCTTACCGAGACTTCATAGCTAGAACCTTGTTGGGTTTATTCCAAGACTAGCTCGATCTCAGTCCGCACTCTTCCCATATCTCATTTTTCTCCTTTTATCATCATACCTAAGAACTCTACACTAACTAGTGGATAGTCCACTGGTAGATCCCTCCGATTTTGGCGGATCATGGGAACACATACCTAACCTTATCGTCCTTATATCACCATACATAATGTAAAGTTGGTCGGTCTTTTGGTATTGTTCATCTGCCATAGGAACCAATTGAAAACCATTTGAAAATCAATCCGGATACTTATGATATTTTATCAAAGCATTTTGTACCTGAATTGTTTTGATATTTTTAGAAGAAGAACTCCCCTCAACATGTGAATCAAGTATTTGAAATAGTTTTCCACACGGAGGCAAGAGAAAGAATTAACTTCTTTGATTACCATTTTAAAAAATATCAACATCACTTCCCTAATCGAATCAAGTAGATAAAGCATTTTGGGGAAGGATGAGGTTTTCATGATTTTGCTCCCCTCAATATGTGCCTCGAGATTGAAAAGAGTTTTGCACATACTAGAGGAACCTGCACCTTGAGATAAGTTATCACGTTTCAAATCATAGGTTTAAGATAGATGCTCCCCTCAACATGTGCATGGAAAATTTGAAATCGTTTGTCATATGTGGGAAGGGAAGCTTGTACATCCTTATAAAACCATTTACCGAATTATCAGTTTAAATCCAATTTAAATCACACATTCTCCCCGATCACAATTATCAAATCATTTGAGATTTGTGATCTCTTATAGATTTAAATTGATTTTGAAAGCTTTTAAGGAGAATTGTGACTTGATTATGAAAGCGCTTTTAACCGATAATGATCGGATTTTAAGACTTTAAACTCCATTGATAAAACATGCTTGAATATCTTTTGAAAACAATTTAATGCCAAATAACTTTTAATTTAATTGAAATCATTCTCCCCCTCAATCAATGACATAGGTTGTTGATTGAGATATTGATATTTTGACAAATAAGTCCAGATGATTATCAAAAATAGAGATGAAGTTATTTTTCAAAGCGCTTAGTTTTCAGCAGATCAATGATTAAAGAATCAGAGCATGGAATTTTGAAAACATGATAAAGTATGGCTATGTTCTTTCTTTGAAAAAGCGGGTTCACGCTGAAATGACAATAACCATTGTTTCTCTTTCTCCCAAAAATTTTTTTTTTGATTTTTTTTAAATTCGAACAACATCTAAAGTCCCGTGTCATTCTTTGAATGACAGAACAAAGACCGTAGATATTATCGAACCGAGAAAACGCATGACAAAATGACAATATTTTTGAAGATTTTTCGAATTTTTCTGATTTTTATGGTTTTTGAAGGTTTTATAATTTTGTATTTTGATTTTTGAATAGATATATACAAGAGATAGATGAAGATAGACCTTTACTCCTCGTCTTCCTCATGAAGACGTTTGAGTGTTTCTTGTTGAAGACTTTTCAAGCCAAGACGTGGAAGAATAAACTCAAAACGTTCTCTTGGAAGAGCTTTGGTGAAGATGTTCGCTAACTGATATTCAGACCTCACAAAATATAGTTCCACCACACCTTTTCCACTTGTTCCCTGATGAAATGATGTCGAATGTCGATATGCTTTGCTCTTGAGTGTTGAACGTTGTTGCAAGAGAGCAATAGCACTTTTATTATCACATAAGAGAGGGATTTTGTTAAATACAAAGCCATAGTCAGATAATTGAGATCTCATCCATAAGACTTGAGCACAACAAGATGACATGGCTATGTATTCAACCTCTGTAGAGGAAATAGAAGTACTCATTTGCTTCTTTGAAGACCACCTCACAAGCTTATCACCCAAAAACCGAAAGCACCTCGGACGTACCGACGAGTATCTTGACATCTCCGCATGATCAAGATCTGATAGGTCGTTAGTGACATACCGGTGTCCTTCGGTACCAAAGTCCCATATTGATGGTTCCTTGGAGATACCGAAAGACCCGCTTAACCGCTTCAAGGTGCTTTTAGTAGGCTTAGCCTGGTATCTAGCACACATGCAAACAGCGAACAAGATGTCGGTCTACTAGGCGTGAGGTACATCGGGATCCAATCATACTACGATATTTTGTTTGGTCAATCATGATCCCCGAGTGGTCCTCATCTAGTTTGGTTCGATCAATCATGGGAGTGTCAACGGGGTCACTTGAATCAAATCCAAATTTCTTTAAGATCTCAGTTGCATATTTAGATTGATTTATGAAAATGCCTCCTGGACTTTGTGAAATTTGTAATCCCAAGAAAAATGACATTTGTCCCATCATTGACATTTGAAATTTTGAACTCATTTCATTAGAAAAACGATCACATTCCATTGGGTCAGTCGAGGCAAAAATAATATCATCAACATAAATTTGAACATGAGTTAAATGTTTGCGACTTCTGGTGAACAATGTAGGATCAACTGCTCCTTTGCTAAATCCGGTTGATAGAAGAAACTTTGACAACGTATCATACCATGCCCTTGGAGCTTGCTTTAAACCATAAAGGGCCTTCTTCAAACGATAAACGTGAGTAGGATGCTCTTGATTTACAAATCCTTCAAAGGTTGGTGGCGTGAGACGACTTCTTTAAGATCTCCGTTCTGGAATGCCGTCTTTACGTCCATTTGATAGACTACCATGTTCTTACTTGCAGGCATTAGCCAAAAGATTCTAATTGCCTCGATTCGAGCCACAGGAGCAAAAGATTCTTCAAAGTCTATACCCTCCTCTTGACGGTATCCTTTAGCAACTAATCGAGCCTTGTTCTTCAACACATCACCATGCTCATCAAGTTTCACTTTGAAGATCCATTTTAGAGCAATAATCATAGCACAATCTGGAGCGGTACTAATTCCCATACATCTAGTCGATCGAACTCATGAATTTCATCTTGCATAGCATTGAACCAGCTTTATTTCATTCATGGCGGATAACATCTTTTGGTTCGATCTTAGAGAGTACGGAGTTGAAGAAGCACCATAAGGCATCGGTTGCAAGTTGTTTCCGTGTGGATACGGACGAGAGGATTTCCAATGATGTTGTCTAATGGATGATCGTGAGTCCATTTTCTGAGGTGTTCATGTGGTAGTTGTTGAGGGATTGAAGTAGCAGAGTCGATGTCTCCTCAAGAGGATGGTTCGATGAAGATTGAGAGCAAATATGTTTTCAAATGGAGCATCTTTAGTATTAGCAAAGGGATTAACTTCATCATTGATGCCAGAAACAGTTCCATGATGTACATTTGAAGAATGATGATTTGTTGATGAGACTAAGGATCGCCAGAAGGCACTCTTGACTTAAAGATATTGAGATCGAGGGATTGACTTCATTCAATCGGAATATGAGCGACTCTGTTGTAGGGATCAACACCTCATTAGTACATGGATCATAAAGTTCATCAAACATAGGATCAAACAATTTCTTTAAATCATCTTCGGATGGAGGTACATATGGAGTTTCTTGAGAAGAGTTTGGAACAAGGGATGAACCAATTGGACTGATTTGAAGTGCGGGTCCGAACTGAATTGTTCAGAGCCGTTTGACCGGTCGACTCATCAAACGTAACGTGAATTGTTTCCATGATGTTTCTGGTTCTTTTGTTGTAGATTCGTATCCCTTTTTGTTTGGTGCATACCCTACAAATACTCCAATGTCTGCTTTAGCTCTAAGTTTGCCTAAGTCTTGACCCTCATTAGTTGGATAGCACAAATCTCCAAACACACGAAGGAAAGAGAGATTAGGTTTTCTATTGTGGACAAGTTCATATGGTGTCTTTCCATGAACAGTGTGAATCAGGGAACGATTTTGTGTGTAGCATGCGGTGGCAATAGCTTGACCCGGAGAAACATTGGAACTTTAGAGTAAATCAAGATTGTTCTAGCGGCTTCTACAAGAGTTCGATTTAGCCTTTCAACTACACCGTTCTGTTGAGGAGTTCGTGGAACACTTCTTTGATGGCTGATTCCAATGCTTTCATAAAATTCACTAAGTTGTTTGTTAACAAACTCAGGTTCCCATTGTCGTCCGGATAATTTCGACGGTTTTGTTAAGTCGAACCTCGCAAATGCTTGATGAGTTTGATGATGATATCAGGAGTTTCATCCTTTGTCCTTAAGAACTTGACCCAAGTGAATCTAGAGTAATCATCAACTATAACTAACACATATTTCTTCCCAAAGATATTCAACACTCTCATTGGTCCACATAAATCCATATGAATTGTATGAAGAACTTCAGTGACAGAGTTAGTAGGTTTGGGTTTATGGGCATACTTCTTGCTTTTTCCCAATTGACATGTGAACAAAGATGATCCTTTTCATACTTTAGTCTAGGTAAACCTACAACTAAGTCCTTTCGGGAGAGATCATTGATGGTGCCGAAGTTCAAGTGATTGAGACGTCGATGCCATAACCATGACTTTGTTTTGAAGCCTTTGACAGCAAGCAAATTGGAGAAGACTTCATCATATCTTCTATAGAGATGGTGTAAAGATTTGAACCACGAGTTCCTCTTAAAAGTTCCTTACCATCAAGTTCTCTAACAAAACAAGTATGTTTTCTCAAGGCTACTTCTAGATCGAGTCACAGAATTGACCAGAGAACGATTATGACCAAGACCTTAAACATAGTATACTCTAGAGATAACACTATCACCAACAACATAATCACCATAACCCTTAATTGCACGAAATGATCATTACCGAATCTAACTGTCCGATGAATTTGCTCACAGTTCATGAGCATGACCAGGTCTCCGGTCATATGCTTGGAACAACTGAGTCCAAAATACCCACGGACGATTTGAATGATCTGCAGCTTGAACACGACAAGAATGGATAAGCTGATAATTGGGATCCCCATGCAAGAATGGGTTCCACTTGGTTAGTAATGAATTGGAACACCCACATCGAAATAGAAACATCCATATCGTAAGTAGAAGCAATGGAATCATTGGGAATAGATGCAATCTTTGGGTGTTCATCGTATTTGACCTATTCAAAGTATGTTCACTTCTTAAGGGAATAGTTCTACCAGGTAGGCATCCATTTTCTAGTGGGCATAATCTTAGCAGTTTGAGAGCAAACCTGATTATTCTTATGGCCAAAAGGTATCCAATAATAACCTATCTTTATAAAAGTTCTTCCTGTGGGTTTCCACCGTTTTCTAACAATCTTTCGTTTTTGCCTTTTTGCCTTATTTGCATGATTATTAGCATTAACAATTTTAATTGGGCATTTGATAGCATTAGACAAATCATTCACACCACATTCATGATTAGCAATGTAATTCAGGTGACATCATTACAAGGTTTGCAAATAGTATCGAATGAATTAATTACTGATGCGCCTAAGGCTAATACTAGAATCAACACGATTCCTTTTATTCAACTCAAGCTTAAAGTTCCTAGATTGGTCTTCTACTCTCTTCCAATGCACATTCTTAGCTTGCAAGGTCCTATCATTCCTTGTATTGTCTTGAGACTTTGACCCGCTTGCTTTAATGTCATGATTACTCTGTAGAGGGAATGGAAACATTAGTTGGTTGATCTAGTTTTGCATTCCTGAACTTGATGTGCAAGGATCTGAAGTACTAGAAGGCACATTAGTGTATACTTTCTTAAGACTGTGATTTGAGCTTTTCTGCGGGCACCCGACTTTCACTTTCTTAGTACTAACAGATATACCGAATCAACTACTTGAAGGCACATTAGTGTTTCCTTTCTTAAAATTGGGCATAGAACGGATTTCCTGCTTGGAACTAGGCATAGAACAAGGCATCACAACTTTGCCTTTTGCACCTAAGGTTAAGGATTTGGGACATGTTGCAATTACACATTCTAGCAACTCTTGAGATCGTTTGGCCTGGAGGCAAGCAAACCTAATTTCACTATCAAGAGGTTTGTTAATGAAATCCTCTTCAACAATCTCACGGAGACATTCTAGACTATCCTTAAGGTGAGCACGGTATTCATGAAAAGCATGTTCATTATTCCCGAGATGAGGAGGAATATATTTAACTGTCACAGTGTATTTGCAGTCTAAGGGTGATTTTGAGACAACATTCTTATTGAAAACAAGTGGCAGTTTCCCATTTCCCTGACTTCTCAGTGTTGGAATCACTCCTAAACAGTATTTCAAGTATTTATATTTCATATGTAATAGGTAGCTTTATTATGGCCTTTATGTTTGTTTAAGGTCAAGCTTATGTAGAAGGCCCATAAGCTTAGGCCCAAGCCCAATAAGGAATAGGGAAGGAGAGGGAGTGTTGCCCTAGCTCCTTGCCTATATAAACCATGTAATAACCCTCACTTGAGGGTTGGTTGTTCAAGTTATTCTCTTCACATACACTCTTTCTTAAACCGTATTGTTGTTAACGTGTGTGTGTGTGTGTAGCTTGTTCATCCGCCTTCATCTCTTTCTATATAACTTGTGTTTGTAAAACTAGTGACCTAACAGTGGTATCAATCGCCAAATAGTTGGGTGTACTCGTTTGTTTTTGAAGTTTTTGATTTTGGGTCTTACGCGTAAGGTTAACGCATTCTTTAGCTCTTTTAAAAACTTGTTTTTTGCACTTTTTAATCCAAGATTCTTGTACTTTCAACGTTTTAAGGTGTTTAAATACTTGTTTTTGGCAAAAGTTTCAAACTTTATGCGTGGATCATTGTTTTGAACTAGTTTCTATTCGTGTGTGTATTTCTACGCATAACTATTTTGAGTGCTTTGGATCATCAAGTTTCACACTTTTGTGTTATTTTGGTGTTATTGAAGCTATTTCATCACACAAAACTGGTTTAGAAACAACTTTGGGCAAAATCAAAATTACGAGTAATCCTACGCCTATCAAAACCCTAAAATTACGCGTAAGATTTTTCCTTGGTTTGATCTTCATTTTCTGGTTTATTCCGTGTTTTCTTACTTGGATAAGTCTGAAAATACGTCGACTTTGGATATCTTTTGCAATCCGGAAGTGTAAAAGATCATTTGGGCAAAACCCTAAAATTACGATAAGCATGCTTACGCCAGAGAAATTCTACGCATAAGATTAACTTTACGCGTAAACTTAGGTCTACGCATAAGGTAATCCTACGCCTAACTTTCTACGCCTAACTTTTGTCTACGCGTAACTTTAGTGCTTTTATCCTACTTACGCGTAAGCTAAAACCTACGCGTAACTCCTCATTGTTACTCGTAACTTTTGGTGTTTTTACGCATAAGTGCTACTTGGTTCTTGTCTTTTCTACTCCTAAGGACACTTCATCAACAAAGGTTCATTCGACTACAAAGATCCATTTTACCAACACAAGTTTATCAACATGTCACAACCACCATACTCTAACTATTTCCCTTACACTTATCCTCAACAACAACAACAACTAAGTCCACAACATCACAGAATGGAATCAACAACAAGCAATTTATCAACAACAATTTAATCAACAACATACTCCACAACTTGTCGCAATTCCACAACCTCAAATGGTTCAACCACCACCAAGTCTTCAAGTTCAACCGCACACAAATGAATTCAATCAACATCCATCAAGGAACACTATGAAGGAACCCACTTGGTTTGCAAAGATGTGTGAAGCTTTAAGCGGCCAACAATCAATTCATGAGGTCGGATCACTTGATAGACCTCCAATGCTCACTCCAGGAAACTACGATCAATGGGTGATAAGGTTCTTTAGGTTTTGTGATCTAAAGAAGCCACATGGAAAGTTCTTAAAGAAGGTTATCTTGAAAGGTCCATTTGAGATGCCTACTATCATTGTACCGGAGATCCAAATGCCATTCCACCAAGAGATGAACAAACCAACATTGCTATTGTTGCAGATTTAAATCCCACAGAACTTCTACACTATGAAGCCGATGAACTTGCAATGGAATACATCCTCTTAGGATTACCAAACCCAATTCTTCGTAGTGTTGATGCTCAAAAGACCGCACAAAAAATGTGGGATCATATTCGTCTTCTTATGGAAGGATTCAGACTCAATCGTGAGGATTTGGAATCCAAAATTTACTTGGCTTATGAACACTTCATGATTGAACAGACACTAGAGTCCTATCATCATCGAGACATCATCAATGATTTGGATAAACACAACATCATCATGCCAAGAATTGTGAATACTAAGTTCTGAGTAGTCTTGGTCCCCGAATGGGAGAAGTATGTCATTTTTCTCCGCCGCTTAAGAACATGCATCATTCTACTTATGGATTGTTAGCTTGAAGCCTCATGAAAAGGAAGTTGATCAAAGGATTCTCCGGCTCAAATTGGGAAAATCAACAACTTGCCTTATATGCTCAATCTATCCTCTCAACGAACTCAACCAACCGCTTCAAACACACCTTCCGGCAACAACCTCAACACAAATCAATTGGTTCCATACAACAACAATGCTCAAGCATATGTCGCTGAAGCGGCGAGGAATCGATCCATCAAGCATTGCAACAAGGATTTGTATGATTGCTAATGGCGTTATACCAACAAATCAACAATCATATTCGCTCCTCATCTAACACACGGACTCAAGCTGCTTGTGAACAATGGACGGTTGAAGTTCAATCGTATTATGGTCGCCGATGGGCTGGTCAAGGGTTTAATGTTGGGTAGGAATAACAATCAAGCTCAAGTGGTGGAACAGGGAAATGCTCAAAATGGGTTGAATGGTCTTCGATGCTACAACCGCAATGAGAAGGGACACCTGGCTAATGCATGCCCAAAGCCAAGGACTCAAGGCGGTGCTTATTTCAAAGAGGCTTTACTTTTGGCTCTTAAGGATGAAGTCGGTGGATCACTCTCACGCACAAAGAACGAGCTTTATGGCAAATGCTTCGGATGATGATATGGAGGACTTGCGTGCCAATGCATTTATTATGTTGATGGCTAATATGCAAGAGTTACACATGAGTGAAACAGCCCAAGATTATGACACTCGATGGCTTGTCTCAGTACCGAACAAACCATATTTATCTCGATTCATATCTCCGCCAACATCAATCCGCAAGGCTCGGAATGTTCAAAATGAGTCGTCCACATCTCATTCTGACGATTTTCAACTAGACCCGTAGTTATATTTGACGATCAAGATGACCAAACGGTTTCCCTTGATAATCAAATTGACTCGGTGGTTATACTTGAGGATCTCAGTAATGATCATGTTGTGACTCACATTGAACACGCCAACTTTTGCCTCATCCATTTTGCTCGCTAATACAAGACCAACAAACCATAGTGGAAGAATGTCGTTGCAATTAATCGTGACTTGAAAAGTAAATATGCACTGTTAACAAAGGATTTTGAATGTTTACAAAAGCAACTCAACTTTTTCAAAACTCAAGAAAAACGTGAAAACGGTTTTGAAGCGGCCTTTGCCAAATCTTATCAAAACGAAAAATATTTAGAACGACATGGATGGTGATCTAGCCGCTTCGAAGAATGCTTTGTTGTCTCGAAATAGAACAATGAAACATGAACATAAACAGCAAATTAACGCTCTTACCTTGGAAAATCAAAAAGCTAAGGCCGAGTTGTTAAATTGTCAAAAACAGTTCTCTGCATACAAAAAGCATTCAACAAAACGAATAGATGATCATCTTGAAGAAATCATCGGCTTGCAAAACAAACTTAAAGAGTTTAAAACTGTTGTTTACAAACATGGCGAGTCGGTCACGACCATTGAAAAGTTTACTTTAAAACCAAATCCAAATGGATATGGACCGAATCTTGCCGATTACAAACCTAAGCTTTCAACCAAAGCATTCAAACCAAATCCCTAAGTTTCCAGGTGCACAATATAAAATTGATAATTCATTATGAATGTTGTTGAATATCATCGTCCAAGAGGAATTAGATGCGTAGACGAGAGTCGATCAAAATTAAAACTGTTGTTTACAACAAACCTTTTAATTATTCAAAACGGTCACTTTCGTCACACCAACGAATTCTTCTAACACACCAAGGATTATCATCAAAACACCGAAGTCTTCTATTGTTAATCCCAACTTTGCACAAACTTATGGTCCTTTACCTTCCATTAGTGAAGTAAACTCACAACCCGAAAATCGAAAAATTCTTCGATATTTTGACATTTTCATGGCCGACCTCAAAATTTTACAACATGAGATAGAATATCGTCAAATCAAAGTTGAACATTTTCAATCGCCTCTGGCGCGAGAACAAAGAGACATTTTTCCGAAAAATCTTTTACCTAATGTTAAAAACTTGAAAAGTTGTGCAATTGCCTGGGAAAAGGATTTTCATAAGGAACTTGGGTCATGAAAACGCTGAGAAAACGAAACATCTATTTCTAAACGTAAAAAGAAACTCTTGAGAAAAGATGTTGATCGACTCTTGGAAGATGTTATCCGGCCGATGTTCAAAATGTTGTGTTATTGAATTCTTGTCATATGCATTTGATAATATCTCTCACGATATCGTTGCTTTCGTATAAATGTTGAGAACACTGATAATGTGCTTCAGATCGAGTCCTTAAAGTTGAAAACAAACGATTGTCAAACGAACTTTCAAATGCAATACGTCGCCTTAATTGGTGTCAAAAAGATATTCACGATCAACAAATTGCTTTTCAACACAAAATCACCCGCCATGCAAAACTTCTCGATCCTAAAATTGAGCAACTGGATGATCAAAACGTGTCTTTAAGTGTCAAATCTCAAAATATGAACAAGAACTTGTAAAAGTCAAAAGGAATATGGTGTCATATTTGATTTACTCAAAAAGACTCGTGATGAAGCATCAAATGAACTTGATCATTATCTTGCACACACTAAAGAAGTTATGCATTTTGCCGAAATGTTCGGCCTCAAAATCAAGATCTGATACACACTATCATCAAGTTAAGAGGAATGTTAGGAAAGTATGAACAACTTCCGCCAACAATCATTAAGAGATTAGCCCCTCAGAACACTTAGTACTCATACACCTAGAATCTCTACTGCCAAATCACAAGTAGCTAACGTGCTTCCTTCTATCAAACAGAATAGTTGAGCCTTTTCCAAACGTCCGACTTCACGTACCTAAGAGCACTCAATCGTAGAATAGGAAGTTGCGACCTAAGAAAAGATCAATCAAGAATGCTAAAGTAGAAGAACACCCTAGGACTATGAATAAGACTCACGCTGCCTCCACTATAGATATTGCGCCCGCAAATGTAATAGAAATAGTGATGTAACGAATGCTAAACCGTTAAGTACTTTTGATATTCAGTCCGATGCACCTTGTGATATTTGTCGTAAAAGTATGAATTCTGATTGCCATGATAAATGTGTTGCTAAAGCTATCATCTCTCGCTTAAGGAATCCTAAGAACCGGAATACCTCTAGGCCCACTAATCTTTCTAAGTCCGTGCTTGGTAGACCGCCATCTTTAGATTCTAAGAAACGCATTGCCGCCCCTCGTAGCTCCAGCCACCTCCTAGGAATGTAGTACCACCTAGTGAATTCACTAAGACTAAAGCAAAGTGTAGTTATAGATGGCAGAAATGGATATATAACACACTAGGATTTAAGTGGATACCTAAAGCTATTGATGTGTGTATATCTACTATAATCGCTATGGAACCTCTAACATTTCGGTTCCACATCTACTTCTATTCCATCTATGTATTAATGCGTCTGTGTGTAATGCGTGTGATACGTATCATTCTTTGGATTGTTGATAGCGGATGTTCCCACACATGATGTGCAATCTTAAATCTGTTATCAAACTTTATTGCAAAGTTCATTGGCAATCGCCGTTCGAATGATCACTTCAGCCTATCATGGGCTGGAGATTATGTCAATTGGAACATCGAAATTAGCAGGGTTTACTATGTGGAAGGCCTCGGTCACAACTGCTTTCGAGGTCAATTTTGTGATGGAGATTTGGAGGTTGCGTTTAGGGAGAAAACTTGTTTCATTCGTGATCTACAAGGAAATGACCTTATGTCCGACTCGCGTAATTCTAGTCTCTACACTATCTCTATGCAAGACATGGTTGCTTCCTCTCCCATTTGCTTACTTTCTAAGGCAACATCAACAAAATCCTGGCTATGGCAACCGCCGTCTCTCACCTCTAAACTTTCAAACCATCACCAACCTTGCTCGACACAAACTAGTTGAAGGACTCCCACGATTCCGGTATTCAAAAGATCACCTTTGCTCGGCTTGTGAACAAGGGAAAAGCACTCGTGCTCATTTTCCTTCAAAGGTGGAACACTCTCAAAGATGTGCTTCATCTTCTTCACATGGATTTGTGTGGCCCGAAGCGTGTGCAAACGATCAATGGCAAACGCTACATCTTAGTAATTGTTGATGACTACTCACGATGGACTTGGGTCTACTTTCTTCGTAGCAAAGACCAAGCTCCACAAATGATCATCACCTTTCTCACAAAAATACGTGTTCAACCGCGAACACCGCCGTAATCATCGTAATGCATAAAGGAACTGAATTTGTTAACAAAACCCTTCGTGAATTCTATGAGAAAGTGGGAATTCAAAGATCAAACATCTATTGCACGCATACACGAACAAAACGGAGTTGTTGAAAGACGAAACCGAACGTTAGTGGAAGCCGCAAGAACAATGTTAATCAATGCTAAACTTCCAGATACTTATGGGCGTAAGTCTGATTCATTGCATGCTATACTCAAAACCGTTCTATGATCACCAAACGCCACAACAAAACACCTTTCGAGCTTGTCCACAACTATAAACCGAACCTCAAACACTTTCATGTATTTGGATCCCTTTGCTATCCGAATAATGATCGTGATGATTTTGGAAAGCTCAAAGCCAAAGTTGATATTGGAGTCTTTATTGGATACCGTGATAATTCTAAAGGTTTCCGAACCGAATCGTCGAACAAAGGAGGTAATGGAAACGATTCATGCTCATTTCGATGAACTCACGAAATGGCTTCTGAGTATAACAGCTTAGAACCCGGTCACAACCGCTTAAACTTCCCTCAACCCCATCATCACCAAGAAAGCCCTCGCCTAACTCACAACAAATGGAAAGGTTATTTGCTCCTCTCGTTTCGCGGACGATATTGATGAACGTGCTCCGTGTGTATCCGCTCACGCATGCAACCCGATAATATTCCTATACCGATACACTCGCTACAACAACTTGTTGAAGATGCACCTACACCGCTTGACTCCAACACAACAGCTTGAACACACCGCTTCCAACAATGATGAACCAAACGATGATATTCTCAATGAAGTACCCCCACCTGCAGATTTTGATCCAAATGCGTTCTTCAACCCGCTTGCTAATGAGACCGCCGCACCGTATGTCGCGAATCTTCAACAAACCATTTGAATCCTCGAGACCGCACAATGTATACCAACATCAACCCTACACATAGATGGACAAAAGACCATCCTCGAAAACATTATTGGCAACCCAAATCAACCGGTCGTTACGACAACGCCTTCACACGACGGTGAACATTGCATTTATGCACTCACCGCCGCCAATCTGAACCTAAAAACATCAAAGACGCAATGACAAAAGACAACCGGATTGAATCCATGCAAGAAGAACTCAACCAATTCAAACGTCTTGAAGTATGGGAACGTTGAAAGACCAACAGGGTCTACGCCATTGGTCTAAAATGGATTTGGAAAACAAATTGATGTCAAGGGAACGTCATCCCAAACAAGTCACGCCTAGTTGCTAAGGGTTATCGCCGTGAAGAGGGAATAGACTTTGAAGAATCTTTTGCTCGCTGCTCGCCTTGAGGTCGTTCTCGATATTTCTAGCGTTCGCTGCTCATATGAATATGACGGTCTATCAGATGGATGTCAAAACGGCGCTTCTCAATGGACAACTTAAAGAAACGGTCTATGTCAGCCAACCAGATGGATTCGTTGATCCCGAAGTTCCGAACCATGTTTACAAACTGAACAAAGCTCTTTATGGTCTCAAACAAGCCCCTAGGGCATGGTACGATAAGCTATCATCTTTCCTCATTGCCAATAATTTCACCAAAGGCTCGGTTGACCCAACTCTTTTTATACAATATCACGGGCCACACATCTTAATTGTTCAAATTTACGTGGATGACATCATTTTGGGTCTACACATAAAAAGTTTTCAATCGCTTTTGCAAAACTAATGAAGAAAAATTTTGAAATGTCCATGATGGGTGAACTTACGTTCTTTCTAGGACTACAAGTTCATCAATCACCCCGTGGTATTTTCTTGAGTCACTCCAAATATGCCCTTGAATTGTTAAACAAATTTGGAATGAAAACCTGTGACACCTATGCCACACCAATGGCTCATACCAAGAAATTAGACGCTGATTTACATGGGAAATTGGTGACCCTACAAAATACCAAGTATTATTGGGTCTCTCATGTATCTAACACTAGCGGACTGATATTGTCTTTGCCGCTTATCTATGCTCCCGCTATCGGCGCGACCAATCAAACCCACCTCTGCGAGGCTAAAAGAATCCTCCGATACATCAAGGGAACCATTAACTTGGGGATCCGTATCCGAAGGATTCGGTTTTGAACTAATCGCTTTTCGACGCCGATCACGCCAGATGCTTAGACTCAAGGAAAAGTACTTCAGGAGCTTTACAATTTCTTGGTGATAAACTGGTATCTTGGCAATCGAAGAAGCAGGATTGTACATCACTGCCGCATCAACCGGCAGAATATGTAGCCACGTCCGCATGTTGTGCTCAAGTCATATGGATGAGAACACAACTCAAAGACTATGGTTACTTATTTGACGTAAATCCCGATGTATCATCGCGACAATCGGAGTGCCATTGCCATCTCGCAACTCGGCCAAAGACTGAAATCAAAGCACATCGATCTACGCTATCATTTCATCAAGGACCACGCGGAACAGGTACCGTTGAATTATATTTTGTGGGTATAGAATACCAATTGGCAGATCTTCTCACCAAAGCCTTGCCTCCGCTAGGTTTAATGAGTTGGTCCACCGGATTGGTATGAGGTGTTTGACTCAAGAGGAATTGGATGACCTCTAAAACAATTAAAAACTCACCAAACACCAAAACATCTTCTGTAAATATCTTTTCAAAAACAAAATACAAAAATATAAAACCTGATAAAACAACAAAAATATTCTTCTAATCTATATTTCTTTCAACATTGCAAGTACATTTCTTCCGTCAACACTTTAATCTTTCAAAATTCAAGTATTTTTCGATCAAGTGTTGAGGGGAGAAAATAATCTATTAACTTGCTTCAAAACATCTGCGTACTTGCATGTTATCATATCTCGGTTGACTCTTTTACAAATGGTGGTACATTTTATGGTTCAAAGACACTCCTCGGACTTAAATTAATAACCTTTCATTATTTTCTCAAGTCGGGGGGGAGTGTCGTCATGCTTCTTTCCAAAAATCTTTGATTGGTAACCAAAATGGAAGTTAAAAGGCTTTGTTTGAAAAAGGAAAAGGTGGAGGGACCAAAACTGCCTAAATGCTAAAGTTATTTTAATAAAACACCTCCCCACCTAACCTACTCTTCACATTTAATTCTAAACCTATACACATCCTACACCTAAGATTCATTCAAGATTTTTGTGTTTTGGATCATCAATTTGTAAGTGGTTTTATGATCTTAACATGTTTACAAACATAGGTTTTGATTCTTATACAAAACCAACGGTCAGATTTTGATCTATGCTTGATTTAGTGTTCTACGCATATGCATGAACACTGATCAAGAATGGGTGTTTATGGTTATAAACATTGTGTCAAAATGTTTCTTGTACATCAATATACACAATTTCATCACCTAAACATACCCGGAATCACAAATTAAAGGTTTTTGAAAACTAGGGTTTATGTGTTGATTTGGGGATTTTCGAATGTGAAGTGTTTTGGTCAAAAAGATTGTTGTGTTATGCTTATGTGATGATGAATTGATGATATCCATGCCTTATAACCACCCATAAACCTTAATTGATTCAGAATTAGGAATTAGGGTTTAATGTTCTAAAATTGGGTATTTTGATTCACGCATAAAAAGTGTTAAAACTTGGTCTACATGCTCTCACAACATCTATGATATACCATAAAAACTTTGGTGCATATTCCATGGCTAGATCTCATACGTGAGATTTAGGGTTTAGACTACGCTGTATGCGCTTCTACGCGTAATCGCTAAACTGTCCAAATGTGTTTTGATTTATCATAAAATGAATGTTATGTGTTTAACTTTGTTGATATGATGCTTTATTTCAGGCTTGCAACACGTAATATTCATAATCAAGGTTGTTGTTAATCTACGCATAAGGATCACCCTACGCGTAGCTTGTTATGCGTAAGATTAGTCTTACGCGTAGCTTCTACGCATAAGGTTCTACATATGGGACTACGCAGATCTCGTGAAGGATATGCGTAAACAAGGACCTCTACGCGATAAGGTCAACTCTACGGTAGTAACCTACGCTAAGGTTAATATATGCCTACGCATAAGCTCTACGCATAAGGTCCTCTTTTTCCTACGCTGCAACACTTACGCGTAGTTAAGACCCTACGCGTAAGTTTACGCCACGCATATATCATTCTTCTACGCATAACTTTACCAATCCTACGCGATAAGCGAGATCATACCTTCAAGTATGAATTGTTACGTGTACAAACTTGTAAATAAACTAATCATATCATCACTAATCCTAAAATGTCACTAATAAACTAAATCGTTTGATATGTTGTGAACAATAAGTGATAAAATAAACTTTAAAACTTAAAGTTAACTAACTCACTAAACATTTCACGACGTCATTGGACTATTGAATATACAAGTGACTTAGGACTCGTAACATTCATTGACACTGTACATTCAATAACTAGACAATAAGACCATCCGTTGACTAACATTATGTCTTTCGATATGTTGGTTCTTTTGGCTAATGTTATTTCGTGATCACGACATGGTCGAACAAATGAATATGGATGCACTCAAGTTCTCTCCATTGCTGATATCTATCCTCATGGCTATCCAATGAAGATAGGAAAGAATAATCTCCGTGTTGACTTTGACACCCTCACTTGCTCAAAATCTTCTTGTTTAATTGCTATTGACATTCCGAGGACTCATCCGTACGTAACATGCTTTCACACTCGCAATCGCTCAGATCTACATCCAACAGCTTCCGAACACTATGGAAAGGGTCAGGACATACCGACGGTGACTCAATCACAAACAAGTCACCATTACACTCAGACTTAAGGGTCGTTCTCCTAATTCCTGAAGTTGATCCAACCAAACTATATGCCACACCTGTTGAAGAGCTCACTCTCCAATTCTTAATCAATATCGGTTATGACGAGGCTACGTGAGTAATCACCAAGCATTCTCACGTAGAGCTTAAGAGTATTCCTCAACCCCGGAGAACTCTCTACATGATCATCACCAAGTCTGCCGTCGCGGATGCGGCTATGAGCACCCTAAGCTCATGGAACCGCAAATATTCCGGCATTGGTCAACAAGAAACACATCGCTATCGGCTCGATTTGGGATGACATGATGTCATTTCTCAACAAACTTGGCTCAAAGATTCCCTACATCGGATATACTAAATTGTTGATCCGAGAGCACTTGACTTCATCCCGACATTCCCAAGAGGCTCAATGACCCCGACAATCACGACATGTTGACGGAACCCATTCTATCTGTCGTAATCAAGGAAACGCCTACAAAGAAACAAGGTGCCGTGTCCGCCGATTTCTTCTAACTCAAGATGTCGAAAGCTCGAAACGTTACAAAAGGTATCCGGAAGCGACAAGGCAAAGTTGGTCATCTCGACGAAAAATCTTCTCGAACACCGTAGGAGAACCAAAAGAGGAAGTGCATGAAGTACGGCAAGTACTGTGAGTCAAAGGAAGTTCCCCAAGAGGAACCCTCCTCCAAAGAGGATTGTTCCATCTAAGGAAGCTGCTCCCATCCCAATTCCCAAACCCAAACCGCAAAGAAAGCTTGTGACTAAAGCTCAGGTACCAACACGTATGAAGAGATTATCTACTCAATCAAAGAACCGCAACACCTCCTCCAAAGCAGCTAAACCTACAAGTCCAATAGCCAACATGGAAAAGGAAAGACTCTCAGTACTTGAGTCTTATGATGAAAGCTCAAGAAGAAGAAGAGCAACCGGATCAATCCTACAGAAGAAGTTTAAATTAGTTAGACAAATTCAAAAAGTCAAGAATTTGCAAAGATCAAATGGGTGGCCCCGAGGATCAAGTGGTGTTGTCCACTCTTCACCGTGTCCCGATGCGTTAATCAACCCGATAAGGGATCCGGTGCCACCACTCTTGTGCAACAACAAACGCTTGTGAAGGAGTCTACTGATCTTAACTTTGAGGAACCGTAAAAGAATAAGACCGAGAAAGAGAAAACTGATGAAGAAGCTAAGGTATAGACGGAAGAAAAGCTAAATCTGACATGATGACGAAGAAGATTATGATGACTTTCTTCTCAACAGTCCAACTCGCTCCAAGGAGGATACTTCTGCACCTCCAAAGGACCCCGAATCTCCTCATGTCCCTCCTCATCAGATTCTTCATCTCACTCATCACCACCACCATCAAAAAGATCAACAAAATCATCATCCAAATCCGTGAAGAAACCACCTAAATCTTGGATTTCTCAGCTCATAAAAGATTGTGAAAGCCGCCAAACAAGTCGAAAGAAGGACATACTTTACAAAAACTAAATTGGTTTGTCCGATCACATACAAGACTTAAATGATGAGAAAGACAAGATGGAGAAAGAAAGGAATTTGTTCGAAGTTCATGAAGAAACATCGTAAAAGGAACTCGAACGAAATGATCGGGTTACACTAACAAGTACCTTCGTGATATCGCTCCTAAAGTCCAAAGGAACCGAGAAGACAAGAAGAGATCATACTCACAAGTTTCTTCTCGACATCGCCCGTGTGACTAGAGAAGTATTTTCCGCATAACTCACCCCTAACATCGTAGCATTGGTTAAACATACAATGGCCAAAGAAGCCGATCTCTCTCGAACTGAAGCGGTTAATCGCTAAACTTGTGATACAAATGTCAAAGCGACCGAACGCTTTACTCGGATGAAGCTAAATGTTTCGAAAATCTACTTGATTTTCAACTCAAATCATCATGCAAGGAGTCAGCCGATCAACCCAAACGACCAAGAGATGACGATGATAAGGATAAGGACTCTCGACCTAAACGCCGTAACTGTAAATCTACTTCTATGCCACCTCCTCCACCACACTTCTTCTCAACAAAGTCTCCTCCACCTCGTCTTCTATCGATAAACCTCGACGATTCCGAGAGTTACCACCCCCGACTCAAAAAACAGGTGATTACTTTGAGTATACGGGTGGTGACGATGAAGAGGTCCTTGAGCCCCGACAACAACCCACCTCACCCAAACAAGTGCGAAACCAAGATCATCATCAAGGCCTTCCAAAAGAAGAAGAAGACGACTCACCGAGTCGTATCATGGCTAAATGACGATAAAACCGAAGAGTTTGAATGGTTCTCCACACTTGTCAATCAAACTCCCTACCCCGATGAAGGTCAAGAATTGGTAGACGGTTCTACATTGAGCACGCAAAACTTTTGCAAGAAAAGTTCCATGTGAAGAAAATGACGAATCTCTGAAGTTGAAGCGAATCAAGAATGAAGCATTTCAACTTCTAAAAGACAACAAAGCCTCGAGGTCGAATATCATCTTGAGAATATCGCTCAAGCTATGTCTAACAACATGGATTGGCTCAATCCGGAAGCAAACATTGACTTCACACAAAGGGACAACCCTCCATACTACACCGATTGGACCAAACCCCTACCGACCATTGGCCAAATAGACGAACCACGGATTCCCTTCCGATACTTCTTTAACAGAGACCTGATTTTCTTACACGGTAGCGATGGTTCGCGAAAATACGCTACATCATTGACTCTTCCATTCCCTGCGGCTATTTACTCAAACTGCATAGCTATCGAGGAACGTGCAAATCACTTGTTTTCGACAACGCAAGCATACGACCAAGATGCATTGTATGGGATTCATCATTGGCCCGAACCAAGAATCTACTACGTAAGCCGCCGTTCGTAAGTCTCAACATGCAGTGAATAGTTCTAAGGACATCGTGGCCATCAAACACATTGATCTCAAGTCTAAGTGGGACTACACATTCTTAAAGAATATCATAGTCAAACGACAAGATGAACAGAACTATGGATTCTCCGAGGCTGACTTTGAGAACTTGTCCTCAACGACATCAAGACATGTACCTTGCCAAAGTACAGTGGTCGTATGAGACAATTCTCAACGAAGTTCAACGTGAATTTATCAAGTCGCTTCTCATCTTCATTAGACGCGATCGTGATCAAAGAACGCGGTTGAAGATATCCGTGATGGTCTGTTGAATCTTATCGACGCTGTCAACCTCACTCCTCCAACGCTTACTCTTCCCGATCTCAACCATACTCTCAATATACACTCATCGAAACCTTTCGGAGTTGTTTACCATAGTGAACTTCAAAGAAACTGCTTAATGGCGTGTAGTGAGCTCCACAAATTCGGGATCATACCTTGAAGCCGGTTAGGGATGGATTGGCATAAAGTTGAAGGATATACCAAAGTTGGGTCTCCTAAGCTACCGGAATTCTCGTGAAAGGCGGATGTGAGAAGGATCATCACCATGATTGATGAACGGTTGTTCGAAGGGACCGCCTCGCATTCGATTGGAGAGCTATGTTGGTGGTCCACCCGTGAGAAACATCACCGCTTTCAACGCCATGCGCGCACTCCCTGGAATCATCACCGCACTTCCCGGTACCCCTTGAATTGTTTCCTTCATATAATTTTGGATGTGTGATTAAATATGTCAATGGCTTGTGCACACATAACAGTGTACAACCCGTAATTGTCAATAAAGGACCCCGTGGTACGCTTCAATGCCACAATCCTTATAAAAGGAGCGAAAGCTTCTTACTTTTGAGTAAAACCTATCAAACCTTTCACTTTTCAAGGTTTTGCTCAAAAGAACAAGTACTTTCCCTTATGATTTTCAAAACCTCAACCGCTTATATCACTCGTTGAGGGGAGTATTGATTCAAAACTTTGTTCAAAATTGTTCTCAAAGGGTCATTCTTCCCGAACACTCGAAATGGTCATATTTATTCACAAACGCTTCAAAAATAACACTTTAATATGCCATTTTTGAGGGGGAGAAAATATGTGATAAGAAATATGTTGTGTAAAATGCAAATGAATCAGTGCTTCGTACTTAACCAACAATTGACGATGCTTAATGTTAGTAACTCGAAAAGACTTGTCCGACGGGTAATAATTTCAAGCTAGTTCGCTAGTGATGTAAACGTGTCTCGCAAAGGACTTGTCTCAGTAGAATGTACCATTCGAGAAACTTTTGATAGACATGAACTCTGACGGGTTTGACAACCTTCCAAGGTTTGTCTACACCTTCAAGGTAGTTATTAGAGCTAGTTGTCACCTAAAAGCCGACAATGTAACTCTTTAACTATGCAACGTAACCGTGTCTCGCGGGGATTGTCTATCTTCAGTGGATCAATTCAAAAGTGCGCTCTTTTCCTCACGTGCATTTAACCATTAAAACTATTAAGCACATGTGGAGGGGAGTATTTATGCAAAACATCATCTCTCACAATGGTTCAAACATGTTTTTCATTAACAAACCCTTTGAGAGATATTTTATCATACAATGGTTTTAATGGCAAACATAGGTTAGTCATGGAGTTATAAGGTGACTAAGGTTAGGAATAACGTTCTATGATCCGGCCAGAGTCGGAGGGATCTACCCAAGGACACTACCATTAGTTAGTGTTAGAAGTCCTTAGGAATGATTATAAAAAGGAGAAAATGAGAATCGGAGAAAGAAGGAGTTGAAGAATCAAAAAGAAATGTAAAGTAAAGGGTGAAAAGAAATAGCCCTCCGGATTATTCAACTTAGGCGCATAATCGGTTCAATTCATATGCTAATGGGTTGTCACTTAGTGACGCCGGTATTGAAGATTAAAAGTCGCCATGGACCCAAAGGACGATGCACTAAACCTTCTTAAGCCACTCAAGTTTCTCTCAACATAAGCTTGTTTCATTCTCACAGGGAACCCTACGAAACTATCGGCTTTCCTAGAGATTGCCGTATTGAAGAAGGAGACCCTCTCCCTAGTCTCCGCTCCAGAAAACCAAAACGCACTATTGAGTCTAGAGCCACGAGATTCATCAAAAGATCTCTTAGGAACACTTGACATTTAATCACTTGATGATCAACTAATAAGATCATCATTGGTTCATATCGAGTCCTTCACGCATCTTAGCAACTGTCGAGAACATTTATGAGAGGTTCACATCTCGTGATCCTCGATTGAATGGAAACCCCGCCGTGGTCAACATCAAACAAACAAGGTCACTTCGTAACTCCCCGTGGATTACGCGAGTGTGTCTCAAACGGTCTACCGCCGTGAGGTGATGCTTCGTGTACCTCAACGACTCATTCGAATGTAGATGTACTTCGCGTACATCGTTATCTCACTTGTGGGACTCCAGCTCAGAACGCCTTTGTAAGAATTAGAGTTGTGTCCACACTATGCCGTTGACACTCTCGAAGTTCAAACTTGTAAGTGCCGGAAACCGCTTACTACTAACCGTTTGAAATGTTTTCTTCTTATGGAAGCTCGAGCGATGATCGCGCGATTCTTCTCATGCTCACGCCAACATCATCACTAATGGAAGTTCTATCTCAATGCAACACAACAAATTAATGATTCTTCTTCATCAATCAAAGAATCTACAAAGTCAAAGACTTAAAAACTTCATCAAGATTGATTTCCAACGCCAAAGAGCGTAGTGAGCATGTTGAAGAATGACGTGAGACACGGAGCAAATGGGGGCACTCGAGGCGCGATGCGCATAACAACATACTATCACTTTCACCACAAAGAACAATGATCAAAGAACAAAGTTAAAGATGACGCCAAAGCATAACCGCTCAAAGATAACTATCTCTACACCGGGAGATTGTTCAATCAAGGCAATTCTTCTCACAAGAAAGAAGAATGTCGAAGACGCCACCGCTACTATTACATCAACGCTTTCACCGCTTACATTCATATATACTTGAGGGGGAGATTGTTGGAATCACTCCTAAACAGGATTTCAAGTATTTATATTTCATATGTAATAGGTAGCTTTATTATGGCCTTTATGTTTGTTTAAGGTCAAGCTTATGTAGAAGGCCCATAAGCTTAGGCCCAAGCCCAATAAGGAATAGGGAAGGAGAGGAGTGTTGCCCTAGCTCCTGCTATATAAACTATGTAATAACCCTCACTTGAGGGTTGGTTGTTCAAGTTATTCTCTTCACATACACTCTTTCTTAAACCGTATTATTGTTAACGTGTGTAGTTTGTTCATCCGCCATCTCTTTCTATATAACTTGTGTTTGTAAAACTAGTGACCTAAC
>OU343224.1:351845261-352070999 GCA_910596185.1 Chrysanthemum makinoi | reverse complement strand
GCTTCTTTTCATTGGCGTTAAGGTACAGATATTCTGACCTTACCTCTTAAGGTTTCTCATGATTCGTATACATCTTTCGATATTAGCTTGAACTGTTATGCTTTACTCTAAGACTCATTATTAGGGCTTCCCTATGACTTTGCTATGCTCCCTTGATATGTAACTTATATGAACCTTTGATATGAAACTCTGATATAAAACTTCGATATGAAACTTGGATATGAACTTTGATATGAACCCTTATGATATGATTATGCTTTGACCCTTCAGTTTGATACCCGAGCCAAATATGTGTTCCTAGTCATGAAGGTAACATGACCGTGTCATTGATGCACCAATGGCATGACTCCAGTGTGTACGAGTGATGATATACACCGTCCCCATTATGATATGATATGATTATGAGCTCACTATATGTATATGATTTTGGCCACTATGATATGTTCCGGGGGGTGTATGGATGCATCCTAGATATGATATGTTCGAGGGATTTGATCTGATACGTTTGTTTATGATATGATTTATATGGTGAATGATGTCGTGTGCAATACGCGTCTTCACAATTCCGGGAGCTAGCTACTCCATTTGTTACTGAGGACTCCCCTCCTATTATGTATGGTATTCCGAGGTCACCCCTCCGAATACAATGGCTACTTATGATATGATATGTTTCCGGGCTCGGGTAGATTTCTGACAACCCTTACACTTTTGATATACCTATATTGTACCTTTTGTATTCCCCAACTCACCATATGCTACGTTAATTGTTCATTACTCAGTACCCTTATATGACTCACTCTACTACCAAGATATATATATTCTATTGCTTTGATCTGTCACACTCTCATTCCGTTACTTCAGACTATCATTCCATTCACGTACCGGGTTATTATATGCTTATTGAATTTGATTATGCTATTCATGTTTTATGTGACTACTGATTATCCTGCTATGATGTGATTAATATGCGGTTATCTGAGTTACCTGTTTCCATCTGATGATATGTGATCTCACTGTTATGTGACCCTCTGAATTGTCTGGTGACCAGGCTAGTGTGTAATCGATAGTTTTTCTGTTAATTATGTGGACTTCGTTAAGTTAATCTCGTGGACTATGACTATTCCGTTGTGTCCTTATCTGCTTATTGTTGACCTGCCATGTTTACATTTCTGTCTATGCTACGGTTTAATTGGGTAAATGGTTCAACTTGTGACGTCTGGCTTGTTAATTTGTTTAGTTGTCCTGCTATGTCCTTAATTCATTCAATTATATCGTTATATTGTTTTACTACTTGTTACGTGTGACTGCCATGTGTGGACTGCTGTTAGTACTTCCGCTGTTATGATGCTGGTTATGTTTTCAACTAAGGGTTTATGTCCTGTGTGATTGCCATGCTCACTTGCTAATTAATTGCTTCCGCTTGCCATTAGATTTCTGTTTGATTTGTATGTCTTCTGATTTCCTGAATTGATTGTATGCCATATGTATGTTGTGTGGATAAGACGTCTGATATGCTTGCTTATGTTTCAGTACTTGTATGTCTGGTTTGCATGCGCTTGTATATATGTCATCGATGCTTTGCTTTGCTTCGTTCTCCTTGTTATCTGTTCCTTTTGGATATCTGTATAACTGTGTTCTGCAGGATCCTCCTTGACTCATTGTCCTCTTTTCGTTGCGACCTTGTTATCAGCTTCCTTATTTCATTTCGCATTTCTGATTTTATTTAGTTTTCGTTTTGTTATATCACTTCCTTGGGCCTTTTAAGCTCAGCCGCATTTCTTTTCCTGCGGCAGGTTTTAGGTTGGAAGATGGGCTTCGATGGGCTGAGAGTTAGAGTATCTGAGTGGACCAACCCTAACACCTTATTACTTTGGGACTTATTTGAAGAGCTTTTGTTTTGAGTTTTCTTTTCATTTTGGATATTGTATTTCCTTGTCAGTCAACTATTCATATGATTTGATACTTCATTTTAAGGTTTTTGTTTGCAAAGATTTTAATTGTATGTTCTGATATGACACCAGAATGTGACACTTCTACCCTTGTCGGGTTGGGGTGTTACAATTATGGTATCAGAGCCTAAGGTTTCGTCTTGTTGACCTTAGGATTGACCTAAGAGGACTTGGGTAGACACTAGGCTTCCGTCTGTTCTGATCTTCTCCGATTCTTTTGATTGTCGTTCATATTTGACTTTGATATTCGTTTGTCTTCACTGATTTGGCCCTTTTCTTTTAGCGAACTTTGCTATTTTGTCTTCGTACATCCGTTTGTGCGATCATTAGGTGAAGACTACGTGGAGCCGAAGATGATGCCGAACTGCATTCTGCACAGCTCTCAGCTGGAGAGGTTCGTGAAGCGAAGCCACACCCAACTGCCGTCTTCTTTGGAGGCATCGGGATGCTTCAGGGAGGAAACTGGACGGACCAAACAAAGACTCAAGCGGAGACAAGATTCAACCGGTGGTGAAGGTTCATCTACTTCATATGATTTGGTTTGATATCTGTTAAATTGATCGGTATTGCTTTTCTTGATTTGTTCGGAACTCGGTTTGAATCGTGAAGCTTTACCGTTTGGTATTTTGTTAATATCTCAACTTTTCTTTTGGATCGTCAGTAATGAGTTATGAAGAACCGTTTTATGCTAGTTGATGGCCTTCTCTCTTTTGTGGTATGGTAAGTTGTTTTGATGTGGTATATGTTGTATGTATGTGATCTGGTCTGCTTTGGTATGTTACTTGGTATCTGTATATGATATGTCTTGTTGTGATATTGGTTATGTGATTTTTCATGACCCGAGACAGAATATGATGACAATAAGGACTTGTTATGTGATGCAAGTATTATGACGCATGATCAACGTGATAATACCGAGATCATATAATTTGAACTTATTGAAATCATACGACATCTTGGGAAATGCCTGGGGTAGGTACGTGAATGGAATAAGGCTTATATCCGTTATTTGACACTCCTCATATTCGTTTGAAATTCTGTACCTCCTTGCGAAACTCCCACCAACATCTGCTATGTGTAAGTTCTGTATGCTTTGGAACCGGAATCGTTATGATCTGTGTGAGACTATGGACTGCTACATCTGCGCTTGAACTTGCGTCTCGTATACTTCAGCGATTTCAATTTTAGAGGACGAAAATTTTCTTTTAGAGGGGAAGAGTTGTAAAACCCTAAAAATCTAAAATGCGTGAAAAGACCATTTTGCCCTCAAATTTTTAAAACTTATAAATTACGTAAAAGATGTCAACGCTCATTAAATTTAATTCTAATCTATCTTATAAATGGGTGGCAAACCTAGTGTACGAATTTTTGAAAATGCATACGCTCACGTTTACATATAAACCGCACGTTACAAATGGGCATGGACCGAAATTTAACTAGACACTATAACTTAATTATAGCCCATCTAAATTGAGCTTAGCCCAACTTTCTTCCTTTGGCCCATCTAAGACCAAACACCAAGTATCCCTCCCATTTTTTTGTACACTCCAAAATAAAGGTTGAAAACACACATGAAACCCTAGCCACCACAAAAATTTGGCCTCCTTCTTTCTCCAAAACGAAACCCTAGCATACCAAAGTGGCGGCCAACCTTCATTTTCATCATCTTTTCATCCAAAAATCATACAACAAGGTGTTCCAAGGAAGCTAGTGATCGTGTGTGGTTGATTGGTGGGCTTTGTGATCGTGTTTGGTGTAAAACAAAGCTAGGTCGTGGGTGTGTGGGTCGTGGGTTTGTTTAAGCCAAAAGAGGCTTGGTTTTGATCGTGGTTGTTTGTTTCTTGTTTCTTTGTCACGTACACGCTCTACTAGGGTAACGTATCATCATCTCAAGTCTTTTTCCTCTTTGTTTCTTATTCAAGTCGTGGCATATGAAGCTTTTCTAGGGCTTGTAATATGAAAATAAGTAACATAAAATGATGGGATATGTTTGTCACATAAAATGATAACGTTGTCGTATAATAAAATTGTTACCGAAAAGACTAGAAAAGAAAAGAGCTAAAACTTGATATGGGGCTGTTTGGGTTTCGAAAAATTAAGAGTGGGGGCTGTTTCGAATCGACTTGGGTGAGTAAGGTGTGTTTGGTTCGATTGCGTGGGATTTGGGTTGTGTTTGGTGTGTTTGGAATAAGGGTTTTGTGTGTTATGTGTCATATTCTACGAATGGTATTAGTTTGTTAAATTATGATTTTATGTGAATGAAATTATGTTGTTAAATGGTTATGGTTATGATTATTTGATGTTCTTTACATGTTAATAGACTTATATAAGTGGTGTATGCTCATTTTTGGAATCATTGTAAAGTTTTATAAGCCATTTTCATGTTAAACTCTAACTATGAATTCATGACTTTATGTGGACATGTTAGCGTTAAAAATGGTACTTAGGATATGAGAATTTGGAAATGGCTTTCATAACATGTTTATATTTCGTATAGAATGATTACATGAACTTTCAATGATTGGTGATATCATGCTTGTTGATGAATTTGATAGCTTAGAAGTTCATGATATTATGTGAAGATTATGGTGATGTTTACGTGACTAAAACTTGTAATCTTGTGAGATATGATGGGGAATTGTATGAGATGGATAATTAAACTTTTATTTCTGTTAATTATTGATATTTGATGATGGTTGCCTTGTGGGTATGATATGGTGGGTGATGGATAGGTTTGCAACATGTTTAGTACTTGTTATTAGCATTTTACATGAAATTATGTACTTATAATATGTTAAATGCTTGATATTATGCTCCATTGGTTAAATTGATGACACCTCTGTAACATTCATGCTATTAGACCCTAAACATGATGTATAATGAGTTTTGTTATGCTTGGCATGCTTAAAAGATGATTGGTGGCTTGTTTGTTGCTTGGTTATGATTGCTTGTTAAGCTGTCCAGAATTTTGGTTGGATTCATCTAGGTGTTATCTGATGATACTTGCATGTTTTTGAGTGATTCTTGAGCCTAAATTGTAGTAATTTGAAATAGCTTTCTGGAAATATAAGTCTTGTATCATTTTCATACCTGTAAGTATGATTTTTATATTTTTAGGTTAGGGTTCTGCGAATCTGAATTGCTGAGTTTAAATTTATGATGTGGTAATTGATTTTTAGTAATTAATCTATGAGGTTCTGGAACTTTTCCTTTGGTGGCTATGATGTTTATATATTGTGTGACACCTGTAGCTTTTGGTTTGATGTGTGGAGTAGGGTGAGTGTGTTTGTTGGGGCTATACTTTTGGTGTGTGTAAATCTGGGTGAGTTCTGGACAAGTCTGGACTTATGATTTTCCATAGGCCATTTAGCATGGAAATAGAACGCACCAATTTTTGGAGAGTCTTTTAACTCATATGGGAACCCCTGGGATTTTACTTGACTTCATTTGAGCTAAGTAAGTATTTTATAAAAATCGCTAAAGTCTGGTCCAAATATGAGTTTAAGAAAATAAAAGATAAAATATGATATCAGTAAGTAACACACTTACAAATGCATAAGAAGCTTATAAAATGAGTATATAAGTAATATATGATATCAATTCGTGTAGATTCGTTGAAGGATACGTGGCGCTGTGTCTTCGTGTTCATTCATTCGTTTGCTTCTTTTCATTGGCGTTAAGGTACAGATATTCTGACCTTACCTCTTAAGGTTTCTCATGATTCGTATACATCTTTCGATATTAGCTTGAACTGTTATGCTTTACTCTAAGCCTCATTATTAGGGCTTCCCTATGACTTTGCTATGCTCCCTTGATATGAAACTTATATGAACCTTTGATATGAAACTCCGATATGAAACTTCGATATTAAACTTTGATATGATCTTTGATATGAACCCTTATGATATGAATATGCTTTGACCCTTCAGTTTGATACCCGAGCCAAATATGTATTCCTAGTCGTGAAGGTAACATGACCATGTCATTGATGCACCAATAGCATGACTCCAGTGTGTACGAGTGATGATACACACCGTCCCCATTATGATATGATTATGAGCTCACTATATGTATATGATTTAGCCACTATGATATGTTAGGGTATGGATGCATCCTAGATATGATATGTTTCGAGGGATTTGATCTGTTTGATAGATATGATATATGATGAATGATGTCTGGTGCAATCCGCGTCTTCACATTCCGGGAGCTAGCTACTCCATTTGTTACTGAGGTCTCCCCTCCTATTATGTATGGTATTCCGAGGTCACCCCTCCGAATACAATGGCTACTTATGATATGATATGATATGATATGATATGTTTCCAGGCTCGGGTAGATTTCTGACAACCCTTACACTTTTGATATACCTATATTGTACCTTTTGTATTCCCCAACGCACCATATGCTACGTTAATTGTTCATTACTCAGTACCCTTATATGACTCACTCTACTACCAAGATATATATATTCTATTGCTTTGATCTGTCACACTCTCATTCCGTTACTTGGACTATCGTTCCATTCACGTCTTAGGTTATTATATGCTTATTGAATTTGATTATGCTATTCATGTTTTATGTGACTACGATTATCTGCTATGATGTGATTAATATGCGGTTATCTGAATTACTTTTTTTCATCTGATGATATGTGATCTCACCTATGTGACCCTCTGAATTGTCCGGTGACCAGGCTAGTGTGTAATCGATAGTTTTCATTAGTATATGTGTACCGTTCAGTTAATCTCGTGGACTATGACTATTCCGTTATGTCCTTATCTGCTTATTGTTGACCTGCCATGTTTACATTTCTGTCTATGCTACGGTTTAATTGGGTAAATGGTTCAACTTGTGACGTCTGGCTTGTTTATTTGTTTAGTTGTCCTGCTATGTCCTTAATTCATTCAATTATATCGTTATATTGTTTTACTACTTGTTACGTGTGACTGCCATGTGTGGACTGCTGTTAGTACTTCCGTTGTTATGATGTTGGTTATGTTTTCAACTAAGGGTTTATGTCCTGTGTGATTGCCATGCTCACTTGCTAATTAATTGCTTCCGCTTGCCATTAGATTTCTGTTTGATTTGTATGTCTTCTGATTTCCTGAATTGATTGTATGCCATATCTATGTTGTGTGGATAAGACGTCTGATATGCTTGCTTATGTTTCAGTACTTGTATTTCTGGTTTGCATGTGCTTGTATATATGTCATCGATGCTTTGCTTTGTTTCGTTCTCCTTGTTATCTGTTCCTTTTGGATATCTGTATAACTGTGTTCTGCAGGATCCTCCTTAACTCATTGTCCTCTTTTCGTTGCGACCTTGTTATCAGCTTCCTTATTTCATTTCGCATTTCTGATTTTATTTAGCTTTCGTTTTGTTATATCTGTTCACTGGGCTTTTTTAAGCTCAGCCATTTCTTTTCTCTGGCAGGTTTTAGGTTGGAAGATGGGCTTCGATGGGCTTCGATGGGCTGAGAGTTAGAGTATCTGAGTGGACCAACCCTAACACCTTATTACTTTGGGACTTATTTTGAAGAGCTTTTGTATTGAGTTTTCTTTTCATTTTGGATATTGTATTTCCTTGTCAGTCAACTATTCATATGATTTGATACTTCATTTTAAGGTTTTCGTTTGCAAAGATTTTAATTGTATGTTCTGATATGACACCAGAATGTGACACTTCTACCCTTGTCGGGTTGGGGTGTTACATAACTCTTTGAAGTTACCAAAGGGTCTCGTCTACAAAACCCACTAGGGATGATAAACTCTAACTCTAAAGCCTCTTTGGATAGTTTAGCTTACAACAACTCAAAGTGTTATAACCTAAGGTTCACAAAGATTAATCAAGCATTAAGTACACAACGAATGACCTATCGCATTACTAGATCATTAATCAACTAAGATAAGAAACAACCAATCAATATTCAATAATTAAGTTTCATACTCCCTAAGCAAACACACAAGTAAATTAGCCAGACATGGAGAACATGCAAGCATACACACAAATAATTGAAGACATAATTAAATTAATGAAGTAAACAACTTATCTTGGTGTAAGATAGGGTTTAGAACCCTAAAATACGACCTTGGTTCGGTTTAGGTTTTACTCCAAAAGTTTACCCAAAAGACTACTCTCTAAAACTGAAAAATTCTGATTCTATATATAAGATTACATGTGCGACGGCGTCACCTTATGATTTGTGGCCGCGTCGTGTCGCATCATTAGGGTTTCGTCTTGGCCAAGTTAATCTTGCGGCGGTCACCTTATGCTTGTGTGGCCGTCCTCTTTAGCTTGACGCCGTGGATTGAATCTAGGCGTCGAGTTGCGACCCTACTCTTTTAAAGCCCGACGCCGTCACAAAAACTAGCAATTTCTTCTTGAGTCACAAATTCCTCCGACGGCGTCATGATTAAGCATTGACGCGTCCCTTGTAATTTAGCGGCTTGAGTGTCTCGATTCTTAACTTTGGCCATTTTCTTCATATATCCCCGCCTTTTCGTCCAAATAAGTGCCATTACAGCAGTTTGCCTTCAAGAGACCTAAAAAGTGAAAAGAAACGATATTAAGCAATAACGGATACAAAAGTGATCAAATAAGGGCTTAAACGACCCCTCAAAAAGGTACATTTTAAAACCTTATCACAGCTAATCCTGTGTTTCATGAAAAAACTAAACACTTTGAGTTGGATGTGCATTTGGTTAGAGAGAAGGTTTCTGCTGGAGTGATTAAAACTGTTAAGATTCATACAGATATGCAAGTGGGCAGATATTTTTACTAAATGTCTTGGGCAAAGACAACATTCTTTGTTTTGCAAAAGTCTTGGTATGTTTGATCTGTTTGCAGGTGTTAACAATTGTGAAAAGAATAGCATTCTGGAAAAAGATGGAAGCAGTTTACATGATGCAGACTTATCAACTTGTGGAGGGGTGTTAAATAATGTGAAGGAACAAGAGTGTCAAGTTTCAAAGTCTAAATGAAGGTTGTGCTGAAAGTGTAGAAAAGAGAAGTTCAGGGGCTAAAGTGAAACATGGCAGAGTATATAATGTTTTATCATGTTTAGGGTTTCATTACTTTTCATTCTGTTTAGTCTCTCTCTCTCTAAAACTTTCACACAATGTTTGTCTTTCTCTTGTGATATCGATCTTGATATCAGTCTGGGTATTTGGTTGATTATTTGTATCAAGATCAATCTTGTTTGATCTTGTTAAGTCTGAGTGTTTGAGTGAACTTTGTGGTGAGATCACTGGTGTCTACCTAGTAGAGATCAGTTATTTTTTCTTTGTATTTGTATTGGTAAGCACCCAGTTGGGGACTTATCTTCTTGACATTCATATAATAAAATACACCGTGGGGTGGTTGGCTGGGTGTAATAGTTGATTGTTGTGTGCTCTTGATCATTTTTACAAATATTGATGTATTTTCGTGTTACTATATCATATATAGCCATACATCCTTCTTTTCTTATGATCAATGTTAATCGATACTTTCTACCTATAAGGATATATCAGTTCATATATATACATGTGACATTTCATCTTACTAATATCATATGAATTCTTAAGGTTAATCACCAATTAATGGACTACATGGTACCTTGATACTTTCTACCTATAAGGATATATCAGTTCATATATATACAACCACTGAAGATTAATCGGAACATTATTATAGGTTGATCAGGAATTTAATATCATCCTTACTAGAGATGTGGCAATATTAATCAAGCTTTTGATTAGTCTATATGATATTCTGATCTTCTGCATATTATAATGGGTATCGTATTTTAATGATTTATGTGGATGCTAAAGGTGAGAAGTTAAATCACCTTACGTTCATATGTTCGTTTGACAATCTTTGTACAACTAGCTTTTCCTTGAATTATACATTTAGTTTTCGTTTACATCTTGCTACATCTTTATAATGTGACTGAATTTACTCACTTCCCAATCCTTTTTATTTTTTAGTTGATTGAGGGAGATCATTTGGTTACATGATTGAGTGCTAGAATTTGATGACGTTGGAGTGAAGATGGCATCAAACTATATGAAGTTCGCTTGTTCTCAAACTACGACATTGCTTTAATATCCATGACAACATATTTTCTTGATGGTTCCATGTAACTCGTGTTTGAAGGATTTTGGTAACTTATGTTTGGATACTTTCTGTTACTTTGTTCCTTCTAAAGAATATACTGTTAACAATGGTTCAACTACAGACTAATTCTAGCATCACCATTATTAATCAGTTTTTCCATTCATATATTGACAGTAAATTAAGTTTATCACTACTTTGAGTTTATATTTTTATCTTGCATGTAACACATGTTCTAAGTAAACTCTTTTCCTAGGAAAGACCGAAATCTACAAACAATCATTTGTTAAGAAAGTTTATACTTTCTGGATTCCTCCTGCCGTCGAAAAGAGTTCGGAAATTGGGACATGGTTTGACATAGATGCAAATGGTATATTATCAACTGGTAAAAGATGTTTAAAAGTACAAGCATGAGGACGAACAATTAAGAAAAACACAATCAATGAACACGACTTCAAGAAAAAAGCTTATTGAGAAAATGTGTTTCTAGTGAAGAAAAAAACAAAAAAGAAATGTTCTAAAACTAGTTACATTAAACCAAATTTTCCAACTTCTACATATCTTTAGGATTTAAGAGTGTTTCAAGTTAGTATGAGAGCATCGATACAATAAATTAGATTTTTTAAGCGTAGTCTCAAACCTAGATCGGAGTTTTAGAGTTTAATGTCATTATGATCGAAAATAAAGACGGGATTGATATGATCTCGTGAGATTAAGCACAAATGTGACATATAAAATCAACTTAGGCACATTTGGTAGAGAAATTCAGATATTCAGAAAAATAAAATAAATCATATAAATGGGTTGAAAATATTAAAAATGGTAGGGTATCGGGTTGAAAATATTTGACTATCTCGGGTTCGGGTCGGCCTGATTGACCCAATTAAAGTTTTTTTTTTTTTTTTTTTTTTTTTTTTAAAAGATTATCTATGTAAACATATTGTAAACACTTGGCATTTTTTTAATCATTTTACTCATATTCGGGTTGTTTAAAGAAGCGGTGACAAATGGTTTACGAGTAGTAACTAAAATACACCCATGAGTTGAAAAAGGAAAAATACATATTTGAGGAAAATATTACGAAAATTATTCTCATTTCTCCAAATTCCCAACTAAAAGTGATGGAAATGGAACTTTAAAATTTACGCTACCAATTATCACAGATTCTCCCCACCTCTTTATTCCTCATGACTACCATTGAAATTTGATTCATTTCCATTTCTCTTATCCCATTTCCCTCCATGGACGGATAAGAAAATAACATAAAAGTTTCCCACCATGAAGTAGACTGTTAGGGTGTTAGTTAAAATTGGAAGGAGGGTTGCACAATGAGATCATATATGGTGTATTAAATTCTAAACTAAGATATATAAATTAAAACGTGTAATTTGAGATAGAGTAAAAATGTAATGCATCATGTTTTGTAGTTGAGATCGATCGTGCAAAACCAGCGATGTCATCAACAAAGATCATTTATTCGAGTTATCAAGTTTTGAGGACAAAACTTTTTGAAGAAGAATGGTATAACTAGTATCCTATAAAAATCTGAAATTTGATTTACATCTGCAGTGAATTAAAAATGGATGAAAGCCAAAAAGGTTTATAACTAAAGCGTAAACAATAGAGAAAAAGCTAACATGCTTGATACAGCAATATGGGAGTCTAGTGTTTAAAAAAAGGGGCAATTCCATATTTCCCCAATAAAAATACCCAAATTCCATATTTCCCCAAACATGCATCAAAATCATTGCACATTATGCATTATTTACTTGTAAGTTGGGTAAATATGACATTTTGAAGTTTATATTAGGTAAATATGAAATTATCCCTTAAAAAAAGAGTTAGCCATATGAAGACTTTTATGCATAAGAGTGGTTTTTTTTTAAGAGTAAATTACATGTATCGTCCATGTGGTTTGTATTTTGAGAGGAAAATCGGATTTTTACAAGGTTAACCCTCCGTTAGTCCATCATGTCAAGTTACGTCCTTTTTAACGAGCGGGTCAAAATTTGGGCAAGATCCGTAACTTTGAGAAACCACGGGGACGTAACCCGCTAAAAAAAACCACAGGGACAAGATCCGTAATTTTAACCAAACCACAAGGACGATTTATGTAATTAACTCTAATAATAATATGCATGATGAGAAAAGTTCAATATAGAACTCTTATTTGTCATAGAATCAATGAACCAATCTGTCAAAGTATAAGGACTAATATGTAAATAGTTGTAAAGTAGAAGGACTTCTTTTGTAATCTTGGTCTATATAGTCTGTTGTATTCTTGTTTCAGTTCAGTGAATGAGAATAACAAACTTTTCATCTTTCATTTCTCTGTTTCATTTCTACTGATCTCCATTGTTGACATGGTATCAGAGCATTCAACAATGGCAGATTAAGTCGTTTTCTTTAGTTTGTTACACTGTGTGTTGTGTAATTCAGTGTGTTGTTCATGTTTCCGCGCCAAAATTAGTCAAAATTAGGTCAAAATTGGTCAAAACTAGGTCAAATTTGGGGATTTTTTTATCAATCAAGATGTCTGAGTGCTAATCACAATGATCCTGCTGTTAATCATAATACACCTTTGTTTTCCAAAATCCGTTGTATTTGCATCCTTTAGATGGTCCAAGTTCTTTAACGGTTCAAGAAAAGCTTATGGGATCTCAAAACTATCGTGCCTGGCGAAGAGCTATTGAGATTGGGCTTTCTACCAAAAGGAAGTTAGGATTCATAAGAGTCTTGTTACTCATTCGGCTGATGTGAATCTTCTGAGTTGTGGATACATGCAATAATATGGTAATATGCTGGATCTTGGGATCAGTTAGTGAGTCCATTGCTAGATCCATCATGTTTGTTGATACAGCTAGTGCTATGTGGTCTCAGTTAGAGAAAAGATTTGCATTAAGTGATGGCTCAAGAAAGTATAAATTGAATAAAGATTGTTATGCTATCAGTCAATCAGGTGGTTCTATAAGTGAGTATTTCACAAAGATGAAGTGTGTTTGGGAAGAACTGGATAATGTGAATGTGTTGCCTTCCATTACGTTACACGAGAGATTACTTGTGTTCTTGAATGCTTTGAATCAACAGAAGGAAGAGCAAAGATTGTTTCAGTTTCTAAATGGTCTTGATGAACACTATAGTAACTTGAGAACTCAAGTATTGTTAATGGTTCCTTTACCAAGTGTAGAAACAGCTTGTTCTATGTTACAGCAAGAAGAATCTCAAAGGGTGTTGTTTGGATCAAGTCATTTGGAGTCAAATGCTTTGTATAGTAAAGGAGTTGTGAAAGACAAGGGAATGACTCAAGAAAAATGTGGAATATGTGGTTTCAAATGGCATCCTCCTGAGAAGTGTTGGGAAAAGGTTGGATATCCATCTTGGCATCCTAAGTTCAAGATGAATGCAATCAGAGGTGGTAGGCAAAATGGGCAAGTCAAGAATCAGTTTATTTCAAAGATTGCTGCTCATGTTGAAAGTGGTAATATCGACTTTACACCTCAGGCAATTTGAACAAGCTGAGGAGTGTTCAACAGATGAAGGTAGATGTTGAAGCAGATGATGGATTTGGTCATCAATTTGCTGCAGGTATAGCATGTCTTAATAGTCAACTAGATATGTTAGATCTGTTAGAAGATTGGATATATGATCTTGGTTCTAGTGATCATATGACACCTGATAATGACCAAATTTATGATCCATATTTGCTCAAAATTAAGCCACAGATAAAGTTACCAAATGGTAATACTTCTGTCATTTCTCATATGGGCAAGGTTAAACTGAATAATGGATTGTTACTTAAAGATGTCCTTGTGGTACCATCTTTCAAGTTCAGTTTATTGTCTGTTCCAAAATTGACAGAGGATTCTCAGTGTGTTGTGTCCTTTTATCCAAAGTTACGTGTTGTTCAGGACTTGGCAACCAAGAAGGTGAAGGGATTTGGGTAAGAAGAAAGCTGGTTTGTATCATCTGGTTAATGTTCCACTTGAAGAGGTTGATAGTTTGTTTACTTCATTGATAACAACTACTCTTGGTAAATTTGCAATGTCGCTATAACATCCTGTAAGTAATTCTGTTTTTTCAAATAAAGCTTCATATGGATTGTGGCATCATAGACTAGGACATGTTTCTGATTCCAAACTGAAATATATGAAAGATTTGCCAGTTGTTGTGACAAAGACTAATGCAGATAATTGTATGACATGTCCAATGGCTAAATTTTCAAAGTTACCTTATTCTATAAGTCAGTCTCATAAGTCGCAATTTTGATATGGTTCATATGGATATTTGGGGACCCTACAGAGTTCCAACTGATGGAAAGTTCAAGTACTTCTTGACTATTGTAGATGATTGTAGCAGAGTAACTTGGACTTATATATTGGTTAATAAGTCGATAGTTTTTTGCTTTGAAAGTGTTTCTTAGTTATGTTTCAAACCAGGTTTGATAAGAGAGTCAAAGTTATCGATCGAGATAATGCTCTAGAGTTTGTGAAGGGAGAATGTGGAGCTTATTTGTCACATTTAGGAATTGAACACCAAACCTCATGTGCAGATAGACCTCAACAAAATGGTAGGGTGGAAAGAAAACATAGACATATTCGGATCTTGCTAGAGCATTGAGATTACACTCTCATTTACCTTTGAAGTTTTGGGGAGAATGTGTCACCACTGCTACTACTTTAATCAACATTTTGCCATCTACTGTTCTTAACAACAAGACACCATATGAGGTTTTGCTTTAAAAGAAACCTTCATATGATCATCTAAAGGTATTTGGATGTTTTACAGTTGTGAGTAATCCAGCTAGAACAACTGATAAATTTGAATCCAGAGGTGTCCCATGTGTTTTTATTGGATATCCTAATCTTCAAAAAGGTTACAAGTTCTATAATTTGCAGACTCATACCAAGTTTGTGTCTAGAGATGCAGTGTTCTATGAACAAATTTTTCCATATTCTGCTACAAGTATTCAACAGTTCTTATCACCATTACCTACTACTTTACCTTGTCAATTTTCTCCTCTGGATGTTGTTGATGAACAATTGAATAATCCAGCAACACAATCTAATGCTCAGTCTACTTCTCAAACAAATTCTACTCCTACAGTGAATACTACTTCTAATCCTCCTACTAGAAGGTCTACTAGAATTCCTATTGTTCCAACAAAATTAAAAGATTATGTCCTATCTCATGTTCCAAGAGCAAATCAAGTATGTAAAACATCTCTTATGCCAGATTTTCAAGCTTTTGTTACTGACTTTGGTAGCTCAACAGGATCCTAAATCTTTTAAAGAAGCCATTAAGGACCACGGTTGGTGCAAAGCTATGGATTCTGAGTTGCAGGCTCTTGATGAGAATGGCACATGGGAAGTTACTGAATTGCCATTTGGAAAGAAAGCTATTGGTAGTCATTGGTTGTTTAAAACAAAACTCAAAGCTGATGGAACAGTAGAAAGAAAAAAGGCTAGATTAGTGATACAAGGAAATAGACAAAGACATGGAGTAGATTATAAAGAGACTTTTGCTCCGGTGGCTAAGATGGTTCTTGTTAGATCACTTTTGGCTATAGCAGCTTTAAAGGATTGGTACACATGTCAAATGGATGTGTCTAATGCTTTTTTACATGGTGACTTGGAAGAGGAAGTATATATGAGGCCTCCTTTGGGTTATTCGGAAAGGGGAGTCGTATATGAAACTTCATCATTATCTCCTAATCTGGTGTGTAAGCTTAAGAAGAGTTTATATGGGCTGAAACAAGCTCCAAGACAGTGGTTTTCCAAACTATCTCTTGCTCTTATATCCTTTGGATTTGTACAATCCAAAAGCAATTATTCCTTGTTCACAAAGAAGAAAGAGTCCAAGTTTACTGCAATCCTAGTGTATGTTGATGATCGCTCATTCTGGAAATGATGAGACTCAAATAGCTGAGCTTAAATCTCAGCTTAGCTCAGTATTTCACATGAAAGACTTGGGAGAGCTCAATTATTTTCTTGGTCTGGAAGTCTCAAAGACTGGTCAAGGAATCTTTATTTCTCAAAATAAGTATGCTTTGGATCTTCTTAAAGAAGCTGGTGTTATGTCTAGTAAACCATATAAGCTACCTATGGATCCTCATTTAAAGTTACAGATGGACATAGGTACTCCTCTTTCAGATCCAGAAGTGTACAGAAGATTGATTGGAAAGCTGATTTAGCTAACAATAACCGGGCCGATATTTGCTATCTGTTCAGCTACTTAGTCATTTATGCAATCTCAACATCTGTTCATATGCAGGCAGTAAAACATTTGTTGAGATATGTTTTGTTATGCCCAAATCAAGGTATTTTGTTGGCCAAAGACTCTGCAGTTCAATTAAAAGCCTCTGTGATTACACTGGGCTAGTTGTTCTTTTTCAAGAAGATCAACTACTGGTTATTGTGTGCTTTTGGGTGATTCTCCAATTTCATGGAAGTCAAAGAAGCAAGCTGTGGTTTCTAGATCTTCTGCGAGAATCTGAGCTATGGCCATGACATGTTGTGAAGTTACATGGTTGGTTAGTCTGCTAAAGGATTTGGGGATCAAAGATTTGCGACCAGTGGATTTATTTTGTGATAATCAAGCAGCTTTATACATTGCAGCTAATCCAGTTTTTCATGCTAGAACCAAACATATTGAAGTGGATTGCCACTATGTAAGAGATCAGTTGAAAGAAGGAAAGATTAATCCTACATATGTCAACACCAAATCTCAACTTGCTGATGTTTTTACTAAAACTGTTACAGTAGATCAGCAGAATAGTTTGTTGTCCAAGTTGGGAGTTTGTGTTTCACCACTCTCAACTTGAGGGGGAGTGTCAAAGTATAAGGACTAATATGTAAATAGTTGTAAAGTAGAAGGACTTCTTTTGTAATCTTGGTCTATATAGTCTGTTGTATTCTTGTTTCAGTTCAGTGAATGAGAATAACAAACTTTTCATCTTTCATTTCTCTGTTTCATTTCTACTGATCTCCATTGTTGACAATAGCCATTAATTTTTTTAATTAAGATATAAAGAATAAACTTTCACCATTTTTTAAAAAATTAAATATCTCACAAACCGTTAATCGTTACGCCAAAAAAATCATACCTTTTCGACGAGAATTAAATTATCTTTCTATAGATATGCATTGTTATATACTTTCGACGAACTTTTTTTTTTTTAAATTTCGTCCAGAAAAATCACATGTGATTTGTAAAAATCACATGTGATTTCTTAAAATCATATGTGATTTTATTTTTATGAATCACATGTGATTTTTACAAATCACATGTGATTTTTCTGGACGAACTTTAAAAAAAAATCGTCGAAACTATATAACAATGCATTTCTATAGAAAGATACTTTAATTCTCGTCACGATGGTATATTTTTTGTAGCTTGAATATTTACCGTTTGCAAGATATGTTGTTTTAAAAAAAGGTGGAAAAAGATTTTTTATTAATTTAGATAAAAAAAAATGGATGGATGTGATTGGTTAATTGGTTCTGTAACAAATTTGAGTTCTATATGGATCTCAACTCTATGCATGATTCCTAGGATGCATGGAGTTACCTGTTTCCAAACATTGTCTCGAAAGAGACACGCATAAAACTCTTGTCACCTGGATTATCAGGCGTAACCCACACGGGACCTTGCGCATGGTAATCATATATACTTTTGCTTTCTAATTCATACCATGAGACTTTTTTTGCTTCATGAATTAATGAATGAATGTCTTGCACATACACAGGTCTACAAAGAGATGCAAGCCACTTCACCCATGGTTGCCAACAGGAAGTTCACTATCCTTAGATCGTGTATCCAAATTGATCAAGGCACGTGGGTCATATTCACATGTTCGCGACCCAAATACTTATAGGGGTTTTGGCTATTAAATAGACACCTACTTTCTCAAATGTACCGATATGGTACGTCTACTTTTTTTATTACTCGGATGGTACGTGTACTTTTATTTTCGTGTTAATATGGTACGTCTACTTTTTTTATTACCCGGATGGTACGTGTACTTTTATTTTCGTCTTAATATGGTACGTCTACTTTTTTTATTACCCGGATGGTACGCGTACTTTTATTTTCGTGTTAAATATTGGTAATAAAAGTACATGTACAATCCGGGTAATAAAAAAAGTAGACGTACCATGTTAACACGAAAATAAAAGTACACGTACCATCCGGGTAATAAAAAAAGTAGACGTACCATATTAACACGAAAATAAAAGTACACGTACCATCCGGGTAATAAAAAAAGTAGACTACCATATCGTACATTTGAGAAAGTAGGTGTCTATTTAATAGCCAAAACCCTACTTATAGTCGCCTTCCTTCTGGATGCTTGATTCAGAGGATATCTGAGGAATCATCAAAGGTTAGTAGTAATTAGTTAGCACATGGACATCGTTTATACACACAGTCCCGTCATGATATGATTCCTCGTGTGCCGTTATGAACAGGTAACATGGGTGGAACATTTGAAAGTTGAAGAATCACTGCCAAACCAAACCTAGTTCTACGATCATCTAATCAGGAGTGGATTCGCATTTGGAGCCGAACGAATGGTAGCGTAGCTTGAAAGATCATGTGAAAGATGGTGTCATATGAACGAAACCTGTCATGCTAAAGATCCATGCTTTGTAGGAAAAGGAACTTGCATTTATCATTAATATGATCTAAAGCATGCTGGTTTGGATGTCTCTGTAGGCTATGTTTTTTTTTTCTTTAATCGAGCAATAATATATTTGTGTCAGAAATCTAAAACAGGTTTTGCGGCTTGTACATAATTAATTTGTTAGATTAGATAAAAGATCACCAAAAATCTATCTTTGACAAAGTTTGGTCAATGTTTCACTTTTGATGTCACCACTCGGTGTATAAATTTCACCAGGAAGAACAAGCAGAGTGTTTTGTTTTGGATTGTTACTTCCTTAATTTTGTATACCAAAGGTCATTTTAAGATGAAATATTTTTGGTTTTAAAATATTGGTTGTGAGCAATTTTTAGTCTCAGTCTTCCCTCCTAACTCCACAATTCAATGCATGAACAGAAGCTCCATGGATTCTAGACAAGATAAGTTTGATGGAGTTTGGGGAGAGCATGGTGAGTGGCTTGTTTCAGAATGTTAGTCCTAATGACGACTGCAATTCCATCCTATGGAGGTCTGTTACTGGTTTTGAGGACTTGAAGGTTTATGCCAGTCTCTATAAGTCGTCTGCCAATTTTGAAGTTGCGGGAGGTGTGGTTGCCTTCAGTGTAAGACATTCTCCCGAGTTTGTGCTTGAGACACTTGGAGATGAACGCTGATTCGGTCCAAACTAGTCAAGTTTTGTCACACAAGCTAGCCACTTGTGAATGGCCAACCGTAACAAACTTCAAACAGTCTGGAACCAAATGCAATGAAGATCAGAGGAGTATAATGTTTCCCCAGGTCGTTATGTCCCAACGAGCTGTGCGAGAATAATCAAACGAATAGTGATCGGGAGAATTTGAACGGAAAAGAGTTGCGATTATGAACAATTATACCTAAAGGAAAAGTTTATAAATTACAGGGGCTTAAATGCAAATTAAAGAAAATTAAAAAGATAAAATATATTAAATAAACGCTATCACTATTTTTAAAATGATGTTTTTCTTGATTTATAAAACAAAATAACTTAAATAAACTATTTTAATTAAAACGTAAACCTAAATTACCTAAAAACGTGACCTAGAATGAAAACGCACGTTATATGTAAAAATTACGCGAGTGCGCAAGTAAAAACGTGAAATTTGTGAAATAAAAGTCCTACGAGTGTTTTAGAGTTCAAAGTATCCCCGGGTCGTTAAGTCCCAACGAGGTGTGAACACTGTAATACAACGAATCTGTGATCGGGTGATATTGAACAGGAAAGGGTGATGATTGATTAAACTAAGGAAATAAAAGAAAATAAAGACTTTGAAGTCATTTTAATTCTATATTTAAAATCGTTTAACAATTAAAACCTAAAACGTTAATGAAAATAAAGCAAGAAAAACAAAGTAAACACTTATTAAACCACTACTAAGCCTAAGGAACCATAAAATGATGCTAAACTAAATCCTAGGGTGCTAAAACGTAAAAACGCGAAAACCCGAGCTAATCCCGAGCTTCAAAAGTGAAAAAGATGCAATTTAGGTCCTACGAGTACAAAACTAATTTTCCTACATTCTAAAAGACCAAAAATAATTTTAGGAAAAAGCCGGGTATTTTTTCGACTTTTAAAATAATTACTAGGAATTAAAAACTATCTTAATCTAATTAATTAATTAAAAATACAAAACATTTTAAGAAAAATCTGGAAAAATCTCAAAAAGTACCTTGAGTTATGCTTAATCTGTGAAAAATGAGAAAACAGTAGGTCGCTTTGGAAATAAGCTCAAAATAAGCTAGAATGAGCTTAAAAGCAAAACTGACTAAACGTCCTTAAGTAATAAATGTTGCAAAATTTAAACGAAAGAAGTCCCAAGGGCGCTGGTCATACAGGTACACACAAACGCTCCCATAAGGGAGAGGTCTCAGGTTCGACCCCTGCCTCACCCTTTTGGGAAAATTATTTTTTTTCTTGATTTCTGCTTATTGGAACTTAAGGACAGATTCAGTTTAAGGAAAACTTGTGAAAACTTTTTATATAAAAGCTTCTCAATAAGCTGTTTACACAGCTTATTGATTGCTGTCTTGGACAGTTACAAAACAAGCCTTCACCACAGTTTTGGTATTAAGGACTCAAATAAGCAAACAAGCAGAGAAATAAGCAATGGGCAACTAAACAAGCAACACCAAAATGAAAATAAGCTAGATACAAATAAAATAAGCTAGATGAACAGGGATAAGCAGTTGGGATAACTTAAGCTAGAGGGAGTCCTAAAACAGCTAGTGAAACGGGAATAAGCAAAAGCCAACCAAAATAAGCACTTATAAGCAGAAACTATACTAAAACCTAAACTGATTAAACTAATAAGAGAATACAAACCTAATTAAGCTAACTAACAATACCAATAAGCACTTGAAACAAAAAGTAAAAAAAAGAAAAGCTTAGCTGCTTTATTACTATGCACAAAAAAGCAGGGCCAAGGGACTCACTTTGGAGCTTATTTGGGATAAGCTAGAAAGAGGTTAGGACACGAGCTTCGGCTAATTGAAGTACACCTAGCCACTTGCTTTTGCCCCAAGCTGCTATTAATAAGCATTTACAGCTTATTAATAAGCTAAGAGAAAACTTGCAGTTGGACTTAATACCCTGCACAGAACACCAACCTGTCCAACTGACCCACTTTGACCCAATGGCAGACCTTATTAACCAAGGGCCATAAATAATATTTTCCATTTTTGAGAATCCCGGGGACTTGTTTTGCCATTTTTTTTGAAAGTTGGGGGACTGAAACTGTAAATTATGTAAACTTTGTTGTTTTTCAACAGTTTTCAATCCTTTTGTACTTGTAACACATAAAAAACACATTTCAATGATATTTGTAATATTTATATGGCCATTTGTGTGTTTTTGGCTGTTTTTGTGGGTTTAAACAAGGTAAAATATATGTGTTTTTAGACACATATCAAACGCACACACCATGAGGTAAGTACTACTACTATTAGTAATCCAACACACACACTTGCACAAGCTATACGCAAATTTACTGCATTTCAATCTTAATTCTTGTGACAGTAAGACGTGCTTGGGGGGCTTAGAAAACTATGTACATTGAGAAAATACTCAACTGGAGGTGACTCCAGGAACAACATAGCTGCTTCTATGGTAATTGGTTGTTCACCCCCCCCCCGCGTAATTTAACTCCTTACAACATTTGATGATGTGTAACAGATTCACGGTTCTAGCAATGAGATGTTGATCAAAGAAGTGAATGTCAACCGGTCTGAATCACTAGTGGTGTGGTCCACCGTTTCAAAGAAAGTTTTTGATCTCATCAGGCTTGGCAAAATAATTGCAGAAGATTCCGTGCCTGATATCAGGGTTTTCCATCAGCACCGATCACACCACAGGTGGTTCAGTTATTACACTGGTATCTCGGATGTTGGTTGAGGGCAACCAACCATTGCAGGAAAAAATGCAGTGGTCAGCAGAATTGATCACTTTTGCTATAAATCAGACTGTAGGGAAAGTTAAGGAGGCAAGGGAGATACAGCACCTACCTTCTCCTGTCACATAAATGGTTCTTACTAGTGTAAAAGGCTAGAAAAACAATCTGTTTCTATTTATATAAAGACGCAATACGCACATGTATAAGCCTTATGGACTTATTATTTGGAGCGAATCAATACGCACATATATAACATTGTTTTCTAATATATCTTTTCATATGAACAATTATCAGGAGACTGACCAACGGAGAAGCAGCAAGTCGGAGCTCATGACATTGCAAGTGAAATTATGCAAGAGGAGTTAGGAATGCTTAAAATGAATTAAAAAGACATCTATCACAGTCCTTTTGGTCCAAATTATCTATTAACTATTATATATTTTGTTCAGTTATGATATGAGTTGCTCAGATTAATGCTCATACGATATTAAACTTTTGCGGTCTACAATGAACGAGATTGTTTTATGAGGTTTTATTTGGATGTTAAATTTGTATGTAGAATTGTGGAGTCCTCTTGTGTGGTAACTTTTATTATTTCAATTGTAGGCACAAATAATTGTACAATTGGTCCTTTAACCCAAATGTCGAAGTTGGCCTTTTTTATTCTTGGTTTGAACATATAAATAATCAAAAGTTATTGAGTGTCATAAGTGTAGAAACAAAATGCAGCTGCATGAGATATGTTTAACGATATTTTTGGTAGTTTTGTATTAAATATATCTATGAAGATCTTCATCTGGGTGTTTCTGAGGATGTAATTAACATACTCTTGGTGACCAAAAAAAAAAAAGTAAAAAAGGTTTCTTTTGTAAACATAAGGCTATAGTTCTTTTTTCTTCTAAAAGAGATGAGTTGTTACTACAGTTTCCGTATGTTTTTCCTACTACTGTCTCACATGTTTCAAGTTCTTAGAGAAACTAGTAGATAGTAGTTGCTTTTAAATTTGCTGATAGCATCAACTATACAATACATCTTATAAATCAACAAAGGTGGAAACTTACTCAATTTGAGAAATGGTTGCAGCAATTTGTCCAACAGCATCTTCAAGTTTAGAAAACCGAGTCAAAAACTCGCCACAAAGATCCGGATAATCCAACTGATTTTGCTGCCACAAGCTAAGGCCGCTAGCAATTGCCCTCAAGCCATTCAGCAACAATGAAACTCTCTCACCTATTCCATCTGGAAATTTTCTTTTCTTGTTAGTTTGTGCTGTATCATCTATCTCCATTGCATCACTAGCGATGGTCATCATTTTGTGGGCCATTTGCTTTAGCAATAAACCATTAACAAGCAGCGCAAGCTCATTTGAACCAGGGGTAGTTTTGACATTAGCCACTTCCTTTTCAAAGAACACCTTAAACTCAGACATAAACCTTTCATCATTTACATCAACTCCAGACTCCAAATCAAACGATAATGCTGCATCTGGTGGTACAAACCTCCACAGCTCATTGCAACTAGTACGTGCAGAAAAATACCCAAACGCTGTCATTGCCAGATGAGCTAAAGCCCAATGACGGTTCTTTTAATAGCATGTGAAATAATTCCCATGAAGCTGAAACCTTTGAATTATTATCAATTTCTTCAAATTGAATGTGACCAAGTCCCGCCACAAAAGCAGCTAAATTTGGTTTGCACTTCCCATTTCATCAGATGTATATAGATGCTTCATGCTAGAAATGATCCCTAATGTCTCACTGAGAAGCTTACAGTACTGGTCCTTTGAGTTGTCACTGGAAGTGTTGTATTTATGGATGATGGTGCTTAATAGCTTTATTGTTTTCATTTCTGTGTCTGATATGCTCACCTGCCTGCATAACATAGGAGGTGGAAATTTTAGCGAAAGGTAATTAAGACTAAAATAAATAATGAGTTAATTGAGTGAGAGTTAACCAACTTTCCTAAAACTTCTATTATGGGTAACAGTATATTCTGAGTCATATAAAGGTACAAACTTTCGCTAAGTTTTTAAAGTTACTATAAAACTTGACGTTTTTCTATATACAGGGTAACCAACATTTTAGTTTTTTGTAGTTTATAGTAACCAACTTTCCGTTTTCTAATCTGGTTGTTGGATGTTGTATCTGCGTCAAATTCACTTACTGACTAAGTTTAACAATTTCCCAAACCAGAAAAAATGGAAAGTGTGTACTTCGTTTGTGAATGAGAATACGTGTTTGAGGAAACTTGGTTAGCATTTTTACAAGCATAAGCCCAAAATTGAACATAACAGACTTGACTCCCTGGAAATGGGCCAAAATCAAGTGTTACTTACAGAGATTGCAGAGCAGCAGACAAGGCAAAAACAGGAGCACTAAACAATACATTTGAATGTTCCCTTGATGAGTCATTATTGAATACATCCATGCAGTTAAAATACTCTGTTAGTAGTCTTTGTTTAGCAACACTTCTGACCTTATCTGAAAGACCATTTAATGGGAATCCTTCCATGAGCAAAGCTATATACATAGCAGACGATAATTTGGATAAATTGCTGTTGGTGATGAAGTTAAAAACTCTATATGTCATTAAATGTGAACCATGCTTAACGAGCATAGAGATTGATCTCGCGAGTTTACGAAGAACACTGCCAGAATCCAGAACTGATTCCCAAGAAACAGCGATTTTCATTAGTGTGCACAGTTGATCAATAATAGCATTCCCCATGTCTGACTCAGCATGTCGAACCAAAAAGCACCAAAATTCCATAATAATCTCCCTACAAAGATGATGTGGATGGAAGAAACTTTCAAGCAAAAACGACTCAACTTCTCCGCAAACTAAAGTTGAAGAAGCCACAAGCATAAAGGTCTTCATTGCATGTATTACAGAAGAAAGCATATTCTGATTACCAGAACCGTGTCAAAGCGGCAAAGCAATAATAGATGAATAAACATCTTCGTTGATTAGAATATTCAAAAGCCATTCTAGCTTTTTGGCAATCTCAAGTTTCACATCATCTTCCAGATCAAGAGCACTTCGCAGAAGATTAACAAATAAGGCAACATGACCAAGTAACAGTAACTTTGACTCATGCATTGAAGCACAAGTCAAAGAAAAGATTGCATCCATTGATTTGTCATCTTTAGGGACAAAAGTTGATGTTGTAATATCACTGAACAGCAGTCAAGAATTTGACATTTATGCTTGTGTCCCAATTGCACTGAATTTAACAAGGAATTGAGCAGATGAACTGATGTTGGCTCCAGAAGTTCTGCCAAAGTGTCACTTGCAGATTTAAGAAGCTCGTCTTTACCAAGGAAGATACAACGGTTAGGACCATAAGGATGCAAAGCGTTATATCTTTGAAAACTGAAAATGCTTGGGATGGGTAGTGGGAAATAATCCTGGCAGCATTAATCAAGTAAAATTTAACTGGAATGAATATTCTTTTAGCTTCAGCCGCAGAAACCGGCTCTATCAATGAAGACCAAGTCTGAGCTGCACAACTTAAAGCTCCTTTAGTCAATGAAATAAGGGACAGAATAATGTCTGATATGTTCAGCTTTACTGATAAAAACCCTTTGCCTAGCTGAAGTAAAGTAATGACTCCTATCCATGACAGATTTAGTACAGTCACTAAATTTCCACCAGCATTAGCAGCAAGGATCCCCAATTTAACCAAATTTTCAACAGTACATTTTACTACACTGATAACATGATTCACATGGCCTGATTCTTTGACACTGCTTTGTACATCTTTTTCAGTCCTACCATTATCATTTGACTTCGTGTTGTTGCAATATGCTTTGCATAGACATATAACAGCATCAAGGATCACTTGTGATGCCTTTAGTACTTCTGAAAGAAGAGCAAAATTACCATGCGGTTTCAACTATTGTGTAACTATAGATAGCTTAAGAAAAAATTCAATCAAAGTAGACTAAATGGTTAATAAGAAAATTGATTGGTATCCTTTTAATAGAACAGTGTGTAAGCCAACCTTCCACAATCACTAGCTTAAATGTTACACCATAAATTTAGGATTCGAGTATATGGGAATACATCAATACAATCATGTGATACATATATACTACTATACTAGTACTCAATATCTCTAAAAAACTAAAGATATGGGGGTGCCTTTATACATGTGAGCATTAGGGTATTCATATATACAGCTCAGAAACCAAATCGATAGAAAATTTACAGTCATTTCTTGATACATATGTAAGGTAATTTGCCACTTAATTTATAAAACTTAACTTTTATTAGTCTATTAGTGGTCCAATTTAGTCAAGACTCAAAACTTAATTTACAGTCATTTCTTGACCTGGTTTAAATTGACCCGTTTTTTGACCGGAACGGTTCAACCGGTTGAACCACCCGGTCGAACCGGGTTTCAAAACATAATGTTTAATCCCCAAATCCTCAAACTTTTATTATTTTTCGTTTATAACCTATAAACTTTTTTTAGCACTAAAACTATTTGCCGCTATAAAATCCCGTTGCTATGCACGGGTACTCGTCTAGTATTTCAAATGGACGAAGTCTTTAGAGTTGGACTTCATCTACATAAATAACTATTGTTTTTAAATCCATATTGAGAAAAGGTAGCATTTTACAAAGAAACACTGATCGTGTGAAGTAAAGGTTAACTTGAACAAGGATATCACCTGAAAAAGAGGCCATAATGTTCTTCCTTTTGAGAATCATCTGTGGACATAAGTGTCATCTTCATGTGTTTTCTACACCATATGCTTCCCTGTACAAATTTGTAAAGCAACTTAGTCTACAGGGTTACCTCGTCAGTTTTTATAATACAAGTGCTGGGGTGCAGAGCAATGTACCTTGGTTCCTAAAGTAAGCAGTTGGCTGAGGCATTTGGATATATCCGATTCTAGGTAATTTGAAGCCACTTGCAATATTAATTTGTTTAACATGCACTGGGATACATCCAGACAGGTGAAGTCTTCCCAGAATGTCTAACCCAATGTTAAGGTGACAATAGAAAACAAGCACTAAATATAGAACTATAACAGTTTTTTTAACAGTTATAGTTAAAACTCCAAAAATATGTGTGAGTTTATAACGTCTCCAACGATAAGTCAGGAAACAACATAGCACGTATACAGAAAAACATATAACCAGTTAATTCATGGTCGCAAACACGAGCATATTTTTTATGATGTAGCCACAATGGATGAAAATGTTAAGCAGGATACTGTTAGACATTCCAAGATAGAAGCCCGTCCATTTTCATCACTAACATCTAACTCCCAAGTTCAGAGATTAGCTGAGTACGGCTCTCTACCACCTGTAGAATTGTAAGTCCAACTTTAAGTAAGATCACAAAATTAATTCTACTTTTTTCATAATGTTACCTTCTCCCGATGTATTGGAAAAAAAAACCGGAAAATATGTCAAATTATATATATAGACTTTGAAAACACCTAAATTCTTAAGGGTGGGATATCATGGAATAACAGTTTCAACTTTGAATTACATATGTACCTTAGACTCACTGTATAAACTGTAACACGCCGAGCTCAAAGCATCAAACTAGCCAAAATCTTCCAATCAACTAAATCCATGGTAAATCATAAGTTGCATCATAAATGATGTAGGAAAATAAGTTGCAAACTCAGAGACTTATATTCCTAAATGTCCACATAATCCTTACACAAAAACCAAAGCAAACTTATTCATATGGGTGCACAATTTCAATTCAGTTCACATACGAGTTCTAATACCAAATGGCCAAAACCACATCTGCATGCTACACGCGTCCTCAATAATCACATAATAGCCAGAAACCTACAACTTATATACAAACTCAGAAACTCACAATTCATACAAAACCGATACAAGACGTAAAATTACAAAAACAGTCCCTTAGAGTAGTAACAATAGATGTAAAATCTTATTAACAATCGATAAAGTCATAAAACTATTAATAAATCAGGTGAATATGCAACTAATTAATACTCCCTGCATAAACTAGAACACACTAAATCAGGCCGAAATTATCAAAGCCGTAAACCTCCAAATCAACTAATCCCGTGATAGGAAGTTCTCACACTTATATTCACACCATAAAAGTCCTAGGTACCGGTGGCCTATAACACACAACCAATGTGGACGTATGGTCCGGACGGAGCCAGGAATGGGTCAGGCCACTGGGCCAGGAATGGGTCAGGCCCGGTAGATGCGGCCCACTCTACGCCTAAACCCTAATCCATGTCCTATATATACATGACAGGTTATCTCTAATCCTAACAACACTTATTATGCTACATCGCATACTAACTTGACCGTCGGAGGTGGACCCCGGGGCTACGGCCTCGGGTCCACTCCTAACGGGTTCTCTTTGTTGACAGGTCTACTAGGGCTCGAGAAGACGACTAACGGCCAAGGAGAGTCGTTGAATCTAGTCCGCGCCAGATTATGCTTCAACAAGTTGGCGCCATCCGTGGGACCACGAATAAACTATGTTTCGTGTTCTCATATTACCGAAAAGCAGAAATCAATTTCTAAAGTCGGTAACTCTAAAACCTTTGCATCATGCCATGCCAATACAAAAACAAGCAAGTTTACATTAATTTGTGTTACCTCGTTAATAAAAAGATTCATATGTAGAGCATGACTATGCGACGTTAAAAACCAAACCGTATGTCGAGTTTCATCTCCTTATGTCATATATAAATATGAAACAATAGAAGTTTGATCATGCATAAACTGATGTTGAGATAAAATATTATAATTATCATTATTAGTTGTTTAATTCACGTGAACCAACATCTAATATAACATGTATACGATTCATGATTTTCTTTACATAAGATACTAGAAAAGAAAAGTCCGCACAATCGGACCTATTTTATATTTTAGTCCACATGATCGGACCTAAGAAAATATCCGCACGATCGGAGCTATTTTATTTTTTTAGCCGCGAATTAATTCGCGCAGATACTGTTTTTACGGTTGGTATGCCTGTTCGCGCTCGAACAACGCAGTCATGATAAATCTACCCGCGTTAGGCCGTGCGTTCAGACATCTTCGCAGAGAACGCGTATGCGCGAACACCACGATGCTAGTCAATCGCCATGATGCGCACTGGACAAAGGCCGTGGTATAAACATCTGCGATCATCCACAAACGTTCGAGTCTATGCGGTTACGATAAATCCATCTGCGTCTATTAGTCGCGGTCACGGTTTTATTTTATACATTAAAAAAAAAAAAATTAAATATTTTGTCGGTACGCATCCCACGACGGGTGCACACTGCCACTTCTCGTATGTGCTATATATTATTTATGTTATGCGCAATATATTATTCATGCTATGTGCTGTTTATTGTTTCACTTCATTAGGTTTTATATGCTGCGATTCGCGGCATATACTTTTAATCTTTGCATTCAGTGTTTTTAGCAGATTAAATAAGTTTAATGCTCCTACATGAGTAGCACCATCAAACTTTGGGGGCTACCAGGGTATATACTACCACTGTTTCCGTATGCATCACGCAGATTATTTGGAAGCGGTACAAAAGACGGATTTAAATATGCGCACCATCTTGCCGCAGGGGAGACATCCTCTGTTGGTCGTAAAGACGGATGTAATGCGCGCAGAAGCACGTCTTCTGTCATCTATGCCGCGCACAGCGCACACAGCGCAGAAGCACGTCTTCTATCGCACATCTTTGCCGCGCACAGCGCAGAAGCACGTCTTTTGTCGCACCTCTTTGTCGCGCACAGCGCGCACTTCTGCCGCAAGCACGTCTTCGTCGCACCTCTTTGTCGCGCCAGCGCTCACTTTACTACGAAGCACGTCTTCGTCGCACCATTCTGCGTCGCTACTGGTACAAAAGGTACGCCCTTACCCAGGATGCAGCATACGGGATTCACTTTCACCTACGGCCATCGAACTTAAGTCTAGCATAACATAGCCATGCGCTATATCATACTAGACTTGGGGGGCTTGTGGACGTATGGTCGGACCGGGCCAGAATGGGTCAGCCCGGTAGATGCGGCCCACTCTACGCCTAAACCCTAATCCATGTCCTATATATACATGACAGGTTATCTATAACCCTAACAACACTTATTATGCTACATCGCATACTAACTTGACCGTCGGAGGTGGACCCCGGGGCTACGGCCTCGGGTCCACTCCTAACGGGTTCTCTTTGTTGACAGGTCTACTAGGGCTCGAGAAGACGACTAACGGCCAAGGAGAGTCGTTGAATCTAGTCCGCGCCAGATTATGCTTCTAACAACCAAAAAAACACACTCACTTCACTTTCTATTTAAGTTAAATTCAAAAAGAAAAACTTGTTTTGGCGCCGCCAAAGGTGCCACGGCGAGGTGTGCGCTCTAAGTAACTTAGGACAATAGCTCTGCCACTCAAATACCAAACTATATCATAAACACAGTCCTAAAACCAACGGCGCTTAAATCCCTAATGAAACCGTAAACACCACTTCTAACACCTAAAACCAACGGCGCAAGTTCAAAAACCACCTCAAAGTTACATAAAAACTAGTAATTATTAGCCATAAACCAACTACTACTACTTGTATATTGATGCAGCAAGAGTAAAGAAAAGTTCTGGAAAACTTTAAAAGTATCATTTAGTTCCAGAAGTTGAGTGGTTTGTGTCTTTAAAGTTAGTAGTCTAAAAGTCATTTCGAATAAATGTGGTTCTATCAGTTTTGGGTCTATTGGTCTATATATTGTCCTGCTATTGTCATCTAAGGGCAGACAATCACTTTTCTTTCTGGTAATAAGCTTTAAGCTTAATCATCTATATAATAAGAATCATCCTACTACCCCTGTCATTATTTCTTCTCTAAGTTGCAGGGTTCTGCACCAATTGGCATCAGAGCAGGTTGTGGTTTGTGTTTGTTCTGCTTAATCATGCCTCCTAAACGTAGGCAACCAGCAGGGACACCTACCAATCTACATGGCGATCCAAGAGAAGAGGTGAATGAACTAAGGAGGCAAGTCGAGATTCTGACCCAACGGTTGGCCCAGCTCGAACCTTCTCAAGAGGAAGATGAGTTTGAGTCGGAAGATGCCTTCCAAAACCCATTTCATAGGCATGTTCGTCAACGTGAACCACCTATGCGTAATGATCATCGTAGGTGGGAGGCTAGCATCAAGGTCGAAATTCCAGATTTTTTTGGAACTTTAAAGGCCGAGGAGTTCATTGACTGGTTAAACACCGTTGAGCGGGTGTTTGAATTTAAGGATGCACCTGAAAACAGGAAGGTAAAATGGGTAGCCATCAAGTTGAAGGGCCGAGCATCTGCCTAGTGGGAACAACTCCAGTTGATGCGAGAAAGAAGAGGAAAACATAAAATAGTAAGTTGGGATAAGATGAAAAAGAAACTCCAAGAGAATTTCCTTCCGTTCAATTATAAACAAACAATGTTCCAGCGATTGCAAAATTTAAGGCAAGGAATCAGGTCTGTAAAGGAGTACACCTAAGAATTCTATGAGTTGGTGTCACGAAATGATTTATCAGATAGCGAAGAACAGCTTGTTTCAAGGTATTTGGGAGGTTTGCGCCAAAGCATTCATGATGTGCTTTGTCTCTACACCTTCTGGTCAGTTTCTGAGGTATATCAGAGGGCGTTAGCAGTAGAGAAACAACAAACAAGATCAGGGTATCATCGTACAGGGGGATCACAAAACAAGTTTGTTCGACCAAAGCAAGCCGAAGATGATGCCAAAACTCAAGAATCTAGTGTTGGTATATCAAAGAGACCGGCTATTGTGCGTGGAGGTGGAGTTGGAAACACTACTAGTTCATCGAACAAAACTTTTAAATGCTTTAAGTGTGGAGAACCAGGCCACAGATCTTCAGATTGTAGGAAAGAGAGAGGTAAGCAACTAATGATCAAAAATGGGAAGCTTGAGAGCTATGATTATGAAGATGAGGTAGAGTATACCGGTGAACCAAGTTATGATGAGGATGAAGAAAGCAACGACGACAGTTTTCTTTATGGTGATGTTGGTCAAATGTTAGTTATTAGAAAAACATTGTTGCTGCCAAAAGAGGAGGAGTCTAGTGATTGGCTTAGAAACAACATCTTCCACACAACCTGTACCATCAAAGATAAGGTTTGCAAGCTCATCATCGATAGTGGAAGTTGTAAAAATGTTGTTTCTCGGGATGCGGTAGAAAAGCTGAATTTAAAGCAAGAAAAGCACCCAAAACCGTATAAATTGAGTTGGTTCAAGAAAGGAAATGAGGCGAATGTTGATACTCGATGCTTGGTTTCTTTCTCAATAGGGCAAAAGTACTTTGATAACGTTTGGTGTGACGTTGTCTCGATGGATGCTTGTCACATCCTTCTTGGAAGACCTTGGCAGTTTGATCGTTGTACAAGCCATGATGGTAGATCAAATACTTACAGTTTCAATAAAGACAATGTGAAAGTGACTTTGGTTCCATCAAAAGAAGTTGGCTTCACCAAACCATCTAAAAGAATCAGCGAGAACCTTCTTTCAATCTCTAACTTCATGGGAAATGTGGATGAATCTGGAATTATGTTTGCATTGGTGGTTCGTGAGGCGGAAACCCCTTTTTCAGCCCACCATTTAGTAAAGTAAATTCTTGAAAAGTATGCTGATGTGATGCCAACAGAACTTCCTTCAGGGCTGCCACCGATGAGGGACATTCAACATCAAATAGATTTCATTCCTGGTTCCAGCTTGCCTAATAAACCAGCCTATCGCATGAGCCCAAAAGAGCACGAAGAATTACAACGCCAAGTAGAGGAAGCCATAGAGAAGGGGTTGATAAGAATAAGCATGAGCCCTTGTGCTGTTCCGGCCCTTTTGACTCCCAAGAAAGATGGTTCGTGGCGCATGTGTATTGATAGTCGGGCAATAAATAAAATCACAGTGAAGTATCGCTATCCAATTCCTCGCTTAGATGACATGTTGGATCAGCTTTCTGGTGCAAAGGTGTATTCAAAGATCGATCTTCGAAGCGGGTATCACCAGATTCGTGTACGACCAGGTGATGAGTGGAAAACAGCATTTAAGACCTGTGAAGGTTTATATGAATGGTTAGTGATGCCATTTGGGCTTTCGAACGCTCCAAGTACCTTCATGCGGGTCATGAATCATGTCCTTAAGCCTTTTCTTCAAAAGTGTGTCGTCGTATACTTTGATGATATCCTGATATACTCGCCCTCATTTGAAGAGCACAAACAACACCTAAAGGAGGTACTTGAAACTTTGAGGCGGGAGAAGCTTTATGTGAATCTAAAAAAATGCAGCTTTGCTACCTCAATGGTGATGTTTCTTGGGTTTATTATATCAGCAGAAGGGATTAAAGTGGATGAGTCCAAGGTTCAGGCTATCGTTGAATGGCCTACACCTCGTTCAATCCATGATGTTCGAAGCTTTCATGGTCTAGCCTCATTTTATAGACGATTCATTCGAAACTTTAGCACCCTGGTCGCTCCCATTACCGAATGCATGAAAGCTGGTTTGAAGTTTTACTGGACTCCAGAAGCTAATGAAAGTTTCCAACTTATAAAGAGGAAAATATCTCAAGCTCCGGTTCTTGCTTTACCAGATTTTGGGAAGATTTTTGAAGTGGATTGTGATGCATCTAAGGTTGGTATTGGTGCTGTTCTAAGTCAAGAAGGACATCCCATTGCTTTTTTTAGTGAAAAACTAAGTGGGTCAAGGCTGAATTATACCACGTACGATGTTGAGTTTTATGCTATAGTTCGAGCCTTGCGACATTGGCAACACTATTTAGTGCATCGGGATTTTATCCTAAATTCAGACCATGAAGCACTTAAGTACATTAATAACCATCAAAAGTTGAGCCCGAGACATGCAAAATGGGTAAGTTTCTTGCAAAACTTTACTTTTGCATTAAAATAAAAGGCTGGAATTCAGAATAAGGTCGCCGATGCCTTGAGTCGACGAGCTTCTTTCCTATCAGTAGTAAGGGCAGAGGTCCAAGGTTTTGATACCTTCAAGGAAATGTATATGGATGATAGTTATTTTGGACCTGTTATGCAAGACGTTCTGAATGGGAAACGTTACGAGTATCAGCTTCAAGATGGCTTTTTGTTTAAGGGCAAGCAATTGTGCATTCCAGAGTGCTCTTTGAGAGAAAAGGTTGTTGCTGAACAACACGCTTTGGGACACTTTGGCCGTGACAAAAGCATTGCATTGGTGGAGAGCAAGTACTTTTGGCCTAAACTTAAACGGGACGTTACTAGATTTGTAGAGAGGTGTGAAGTATGTCAACGATCAAAGGGTGTTTCAACTAACGCAGGATTGTACACCCCACTGCCCGTTCCACCTTCTCCTTGGATTGATGTAAGCATGGACTTTGTCCTAGGACTCCCGTGTACTCAGAGGCGAAAGGATTCCATCATGGTGGTAGTGGATAGATTTTCCAAAATGGCCTATATCTTGTCGCAAGACAATGGATGCCTCAAACGTGGCAGATTTGTACTTTAAGGAAGTTTTTCGTTTGCATGGGCTCCCTCGAACAATCACTTCAGATCGTGATCCCAAGTTTATGGGGCATTTTTGGAGGACCTTGTGGAAAAAGATAGGTACCCAACTATGTTTCAGCACATCCTACCATCCAGAGACAGATGGCCAAACGGAAGTGGTAAATAGAAGCTTGGGAAATCTGCTCCGATGTCTTGTTGGAGACAAACCAAAGCAGTGGGATTTGGTGCTTCCATTTGCTGAGTTTGCATTCAACAACTCGAAGAACCGGACAACTCAGCGAAGTCCTTTTGAGATTGTTAATGGACTCAGTCCATACAGTGTTAGTGACCTGACCCCAATCCCTAATTTAAAGAAAAGTAATGTGAAAGCTGATGAATTTGCAGAGCATATCAAGAATATTCATGAGGAGGTCAAATTGCAAGTTGAAGCCCACAACGCCAAGTATAAAAATGCTGCTGACCGACACCGTAGAAAAGTTGTTTTTGAGGAAGGAGACCATGTATGGGCTGTTTTGACTAAAGATAGGCTGCCAGCAGGAGTAAATGTTAAATTGCATGATCGAAAGATCGGTCCTTGTCAGATTCAAAAGAAGATAAATGATAATGCCTACCAGTTGCAGCTACCAAGCCATCTAAATACCTCCGACGTATTTAATGTTAAGCATCTAGTTCCATTTAAGGGAGATCTTACAAACAGCTATAACTCGAGGGTGAGTTCTTCTTCAACTAGGGCCGACTGATGCAGCAAGAGTAAAGAAAAGTTCTGGAAAACTTTAAAAGTATCATTTAGTTCCAGAAGTTGAGTGGTTTGTGTCTTTAAAGTTAGTAGTCTAAAAGTCATTTCGAATAAATGTGGTTCTATCAGTTTTGGGTCTATTGGTCTATATATTGTCCTGCTATTGTCATCTAAGGGCAGACAATCACTTTTCTTTCTGGTAATAAGCTTTAAGCTTAATCATCTATATAATAAGAATCATCCTACTACCCCTGTCATTATTTCTTCTCTAAGTTGCAGGGTTCTGCACCATATATAAAAGAACACACTCACTTCACTATCTATTTCGGTTCTATCTATTTATGATTTTCGGTTTGAGAAAACCAAAACGGTTCAAAAACATTCCATAAATAAAATATTCGTATAATTTAAACATATATTATTCCTAATTTGTGCATAAATACAAAACATGATGACCTAAAAATTAATGAGTAAAGTACGTAGGGAGAAGATATAAGTAATATATACATCTGAAACTTTAATGGAGGTCTGGACTTCTGTTTCCCCTTCGTTTTCATGTCTCACGCGCCGCTTCTTATTTTTTTGGTTAGAGTGGAAAATGTTGTTGTTTAAGTTTTCTTTTTTTAATAGCATAGTGTAAAGCTCCGAGTAATAATACTAAGTGTTCCTTTACATTTCACTTGTTCCATTCTTTAAAGCTTTCTTTCGTTGAGTAATCGAGTAAGGCTGAGCTTAGTCAAGACTAAGTGCCGCACGGAAGACCTTGTAGAGACAAGTCCGTGACAATAGTATGGCATCTAATATGTCGGGTTTTTCATTTTTAAGCGGTATGCAATGTGATTGTACAATAAACCGTACGACCAGGCCTTCGATGGTGATCGAATGGTATGAGGGGTGATATGCTTGCGCCAAACTTGTAGCCAATCTGCAATAAGAAATAGTAGACACTTCGTTAAGTGATTGCGCAGGGGTTGGGCCCTGCGAACCACCTCCTGAGTGAGAGTAAGTATGTGATATGTGTTGTAAATAATATGGAGTATATGAGATACTGTGTTGAGTGAACATACCATTGAAATGACTTGTCCAACCTATTTATAGGTGAAAAAAATAGCTTAGAGAGTGCTAGCACACGTTTAGGAGATCATGGGGGCGTCCCTTGATTTGTGGTAACCGCTAGGGCTTCATCCCCACTATCTCGGACTTGGCGGGGAAGCTAAAGAAATAGTGGGAACGTGGGGGAAGACCAAGTCAAGGTTCCTCTTTGTCTTGGCATCTTCAAAGAAAGACACCGAAGGGCATAGGCCTTCGGCTGGCGAATTCCCAACTGGTAACCATGTCAATGATGAATGGTTTTACGCCACCAATGACTTGTGAAGAAAGACTTGGGTCTTCGTAATGTAATTTCGACTGAGGCCGAAGGGGGGTCCTTCGTCCTGATTGGAGGGTACGTTATCAAGCCCCCCAGTCGAAAGTGATATGTACGAACAAGAAATATTGCTTACGACTCAGAAATAAAAACGAAACCTCCTCTTCATCACAAAAAACGAACGAAGATGAAAAGTCTTGTAATTATTGACCGTAATTAATGCAAACACCTATCCTAACCACTCCCTTTTCCTTGGTAAAAGAAAACACCATTTCAAATTTTTAAAAGGGTTTGAAATTCGGTGGTAAGGGGATAAGTCAGGACAAGTGTAGGGCCGAGATTTAACATATGTGGGGGTATATAAAGTTAAAAAACAGTAAAACCCTACCATAATTTTATCTCTCGCCCAAGTTTTTCACCTACTAAAACCTCTTCCGATCAGGCTTTCGATCAAACAAGGTAAAGTGTTCCTTCGTATCTGTTTTCAAATACTTTATTGTGGATTTTAGAAGGATCAATGTCTACAAATAAAAAATTTGTAATCAAACAACAAGGTTGCACCTTGACAAGGGAGGAGCTCAAAGCGTTCCTCACCGATTACCCAATTCCAAAAGAACATAAAATCATGTTACCTAGTAAAAATCAAGGGATATTTGATGCCCCTGACAACTATGTAAGCATTTATACCCATGCATTCACCACCTCCAACCTTAGGATACCATTGCACCCATTGATTTTAGAACTCCTCCAGAACTATGAGGTACACATTTCTAGGTTCAACCCTTTTGGCCTAGCCAAGCTTACGACATACATTGTGATGTGCAAAGCTTATGGGTTTGAACCATCATTGACTGTGCTTAGGGGTTTTCTGAATTTATACCCTGGGAGGAGATTGGTTGACCTTGGCTAAGAGGGGTGAAAGGGATGTGCCCATTCTCATAGATAGGCCGTTTACGAACATCAAAAACTGGAAAGGCAAATTCTTTTACATCCAAAACACCATTATCCCTTCGACCTACCCTGCATTGTTAAACCCAAAATTTCAACATGACGAAAAAAGGTTCAACGATCCCTTGCCCTATACTGTGAGAAGGAATCCTTTGTATCAGCGTTTAGCTCGTCATCCAGCTGATTTTCAAACATTCCCTGAGCCAATTCTTTTCATGGCTGGCATTGCGGAAAGATGGGAGGGATCTTCTTTGGTGCCTAAGATTATTTGTGATGGAGAAATTATGTATTTTATTGATTAAAATAAGAAATAAAAACTTGTCTTTCTGATATCATCTTATTTGCTCCTTCGTGCAGAAATGTCATTCAAAAACTTTGTGGTAGCTGGTGGTGCAAAGGAGGTGAGCTTCATTCCAAAGAATCTCCAAGAGACAAGCTATGGCGTGGGTTCTCCGTCAGTGTCAATAAACGACAACGATGTGGAAGCCCAGCCCATCGAACATGTATCCTCTGCTCCTCCATCAAAGGAACCCATAGATGTGGAAGACCAACTTGTGGAGAATGTTGCTGAATCTGATGAACTAGTCTCCGAAGGACAGTTGGCCATCGTAGGACCCTCCAGCATAGGTGAGAGGGTCCGAAACAGGAAAGGTACCAGTGCAAAAGCTGTGAAGTCCGCTTCGGAGAGGAAGCTTATCCTACCTACTCCTCCCTCTCGAACTACCCGGCAAAAGAGTGCCCAGGGTAAGGCTGTGGAATTTCCAGCCATCGAAGGTCCCAGCGGTGATGATATCCATGGTAATGTTTCTTGCCTGTAACAAAAAATTATATACCAGTAATAATATGTTAACAAATTTATATGTACAGCAGGACTTCCTGATACGAAAGAACTTCCCTCTCCCCTAGCTTGTCACCAACTCGTGGGCCATGTAATCCCACCCAAGTGGAAGGGGGTGATGGACAACATGTCCATAGAAAGGCTCTGCGACCTTCATGACAAAAGTTATGTCCGACAGTGCATGCTAGACAACCAACTCAATGCTAGGACAAGGGAGCTGCTTCGTGCTATCACCAAAGCTCGAGAAGAAATGGATGTTATGCTGAGAAGGGAGAAGGCTAGGGATCAGAAGTATGCAGACTTGGAGAAGAAATGTGAGGATGCCTTGGAGGATTTTGACAAGAACCCCTTGGTGCAAGATCTCAGAGCTGAGAATGAAAAGCTCAAAGATCAACTGGCAGCAAGCGAAGCTGAATGCAGCAGGCTAACTATCGAAGGCTCAAAGGTCGTAGGCTATAAAGAGCAGATATCTGTTCTTTCATCCATATGTGGAAGCCTCGAAGGTGAGAGAGCGAAGCTGTTGGACCAATAGATCAAGCTTAGAGAAAAGGTAGATGGGTTAAACCTTCGTCTAAAGATGCTGAAGAAGGATAGGGTGGATTTGGTAACCAAGGTCATCCCGTACATTGCCATGGAACTTTACCATAGCGATGATTTGAGGATTTCAATTGGAAGTGGTGAACGCGGCCATTTTCCATGGCAAATGTACCACTTTGGAGGAGATAGCTGCGACGGGGAAACCGGTGAAGCTGGAGGGAGTTCCTTACTACAAGGAAACTCATGAGAAAGAGTATGATGATGCATGCAATCTCGTAACTGCTCTAGAGTTCCCTTTCCTTGCAGATGTGATGAAGGACCCAGCGGCCTCTATTGAAGACCTGTTGGCCAAGAAGCCAAGGAAAGTCCAGCCTCCGTCTCCCTCTAAGAAGACTTCGTCACCCAAGGCTCCCTCCCCAGGTTCAGCTGATCCCACTCATTCCAAAGTTTGATAAAGGCAACCATGTGGTTGTGATTTGATCCCCAGGGTGGTATGTACCCTGCTTTAAAACAATTTGTCTGTGTTCTTTTCCAGGCTTTGTGCCTGATGAAACAATTAATATTTGGTATGTGTGATGTAGGCTACGGCCTAAGACAATGTTTTGCTTGGTTGGATCGTTAAGGCTACGGCCTGTTTAGACTAGTTAAACTAGTCATTAATCTACATTAAAGCCACTAGGGCTTGCATTTTGCCATGTGTGATTCTTCTCTTTTGGTTTTACTTGCGTAAAATTTTTTACAACCTAAGGTGTATGGTAGATGCATAGCCTCATTGTGTGTAGTTACTTCACCAAGAATATTAGCAATCGTATAATTTGACTGCTGAAAGAGGGTCGCGACCCACTCCATCTTAATCCTTTGGGCAGCGAAAGGCTTAAAATACCTTAAGGCCATATAGGAAAGTTAATGTGAAGTTGAGGTGGATGTTATGCATATGAGCAAGACATGTTGTTAGTCTTTATACATCCCTTCGACATTGAAACTTACAAAGCGACTTGGTGGGAAAATCTTTGTTGTATTGAACGAAACAAGAGATTTGAGGGAAATGCGTTATATCATTAAGTGGGTAGGGAGGATTACATCATTTTAAGAAATGAATACTAGACGCCTACCATTAATGCTTCTTTCCCCAAGTGAGAAGAATGCAAATACATTGATTGAAAGCAAAATAAAAAATGTCCTTAGACATTGTAAGTTTCATACGTAGAACTTACGAAGGGTAGTGCCATTCCAAGTTCTATCAATAGCGTCTCCATCCAAGGTTTCCAGCTTGTAGGCTCCATTGTCATATGCTTCCTTAATAACGTAGGGACCTTCCCATGTAGGTCCTAATTTACCCTGGTACTCAGCTTTACTTGCGTTGTTGAGTCGGAGGACGTATTCCCCTGGTTTGAAGGTTGATTCGCTCCCAAACCGTCAAGTTATCTCACACAAGCTAGCCACTTGTGAATGGCTAACCGTAAAAAACTTAAAACAGTTCAGACACCAATGCAATGAAGATCAGGAGAGTCTAGTGTTTCCCCAGGTCGTTAAGTCCCAACGAGCCGTGCGAGAATAATCAAACGCGTAGTGATCGAGAGGATTTGAACGGAAAAGGATATTTGATTGATTATAACTAAGGAAACATTTTATAAATTACAGGGGCTTAAATGCAAATTAAAGGAAATTAAAAACATAAACTATATTAAATAACCGCTATCACTATTTGCAAAATGATGTTTTTGATTTTTTTCTTTTAAAACTTAAATTAAAAACTACGTGACGTACAAAAGAAAATGTGAAACTGAAGCAATATTAATCCTAAAAATATGAAAATGACATTTTTACAAACCTAATGATAAAAGAAAATTTTTAGAAAAAGAAAATTAATTTTTTAACTATTTATCTAATTATTATTAATTAAAAACTATTTTTAACTATTTAATAATAACCTAAAATACAAGAAAATATGAAATAAAGCTAGAAAAATGAAATTATGACTTGGAAAAATCTAAAATAACTAAAAGGAATTTTCAAAACTATTTTTATATTTTTCTGATTATTTTTCTATTTTTTATGAATTAAAAACTATTTTTAACTAATTAAATTGCTAAAAATTACAAATTAAACTATGAAAAATCTGGAAAAATATTTTTTTGACTTTTTATATTTATCTTAATCTAGGAAAAATGAAAACTTATTTTTTTGAAACTTTTCTGAATTAATTGTATTAAAAGCTATTTAAAATGACTTAAAAACTGTTTTAAATTAAGAAAAATAGTAAACTGACCTAGAAAAATCTGAAAAATTCAAGATAAGTCTAAAATAATATTGAGAATCTAGTAAAAATATAAAAACAGTAGGTTGTGTGCAAGAAAATGAAACTGCTGTGACAAGTGCTTATAAATAAGCACTTGGAATAAGCAAATGAACAAAATAAGCTACCAAACTGAAACAGAGGCTATAATATGCTACAAGTACTCAAAATGAACTAAAAACAACTACTCTAAACCACTGAATTGCAAACTACCAAGATTTGGATGATTTGATTTTAGTGCTAAGAACAGTTTTGAGGCCTACTTGCAGCCCAAGAATAAGCCACCAAATAAGCTGAGACTCCAAAAACAAGAGTGGGAACCTAAACTAGACCTGGCTAAGAACCTGTAAACCAAATATGAGCCTTGGACAAGCTCAACTGAGCTTGTTGCAAGACCTGCAAATTACCTGTGCACACTCAGTATACACTGAGTGTGTACAGGGCATTTATTACCATTTTGATAAGCAGTTTTGGATATTATAAAAAATTTACAAAAATCTACAAAATTGGTAATAAGAAAATAGACCAGCTGAACTTTTAAAGTCCTAAGTTTCACTTGAATTGACCCAAAACTAAGTCAATGAAAAATCATGCTAGTTGGGTGAAAAACAGATATCACCACTTTTGACTTTTGAAACAAATTTGATATTTTGACTAAATTGAGATTTGAACTCAATTTGTAGACTGATTATGATATTAAATGATGAAATAGACCTAATGCAATCTAACTCTATGTATTACAAACCTAAAACAAGCTTTTGATTTCTAAAAATCCTAACAAAGGAAGCAGTTAAGACAGTTGAGGTGTAATTTTGACTTTCACTGACTTGATGTACAAATAACTGACTCAAATGAGTCTAATGTGCCTAAAGGGGACTTAGCAAGCTGAGTCTAACAATTTTTAAACACTGCAATACCAAATGACTGCTTAAACCAAACACTAGCTAATCCACTGTCTTGCAATTACTCTACCTAAAAAGATTATCTAGCTTGTGCTAATCACTAAAACTGAATCAATGTATCTTAACAGCAGTTTAATGAATGGTTAAGAACTAATCCTACCTACAGATTCAAACTCAAACTATTTGTGCAAATTATAACAGTTTATAAAAAGAAACTTACAAGTAATCCATTGTGTAGAGCTTAACCCAGAACCAACCTACTCTATCCTAAGCTAAACCAACCCCAAATCAAGTCGCATCAACCCCATTTCCAATTCTAAAACTGCTTGAACCACTTTCTCTTCACTGTTGACTTTTGTTGACCATTTAAGATTTGAGTAAATTTTTAAGATTGAAACAAATTTAAGCTCACAATAAGCTATAACAGGCTTAAATGAGCCTAATCAATCCACTTTAACAAGTTTAATTTAACAAGGCTTAATTTGGAATTTCAACTTTAAAATTGCAAACTTGAGAATTAATGCTACAAACTTGAAACTGAGATTGAAATAAGTTCAAAGTACATTAAGGAAACAGAATACAAGCTAGGATTTTTAACTTTAGAAACAAACTAAGATCATTTAAATAAAAACGACATATAGGAATTTTTTAAAAACTAACTACTTGCTTGTATCTTGCTTCCCTTTCTTCTTTTATACACCAATACTGTTCCTCTCTCTCCTCTGAGTGAATCCCAGCTTTAATCATGGCCATTGGATGTCTAGAATTCATTTTGGCCGTTTGATCATTTTGGCGGGAAAAGGCTATTTTGACTGTTGGGCTCTGAACTGGCAAGTAGGGGGTGGCATTAATTGTAGTGGGTTGTGATGATGAGGGGGGAGGTTTTAGGAGAAAAGGTTATGGGAGGGTGGCCTGAGTGTTGCAGGGCAAGTGGTGAAGAGGATAAACAGTGGTAGGCGGGTAAGTGGTTTGGTTTGACTGGTTGTTGACCAGGGGTTCAAAACAGGTAATGGCAGGGGGTCACAATTGAATTATGAAAGGGGTCACAATGGATTTTGACAAGGCTTGGTTTTATATTATAAGGACTTGTTTTGCAATTCTGCCAAACTAGAGGGACTAAACTTGTAATTTTCCAAAGTTCTCACAAGGGTCACTTTTGACAAGATTTAATAGTGCAAGGACTATTTTTGACATTTTCAAATTTTCAAAGGACCATTTGTGACAATTTTGAAACTTGAGGGACTAAAGTTGTAATTTTGCAATTTTTGATTTTAAGGACCAATTTTGACAACTCATGAATCCCTAAGGACTTAAAATTATATTTTTCTTTATTTTGATTTACCAGGGACTGTTTTTGACAACTTTTGAAACTTGGGGGACTAAAACTGCCAATTATGCAAACTTGATACGTTTTTCATCCGATTTTGATATTTTTGCATTTAAAACACATAAAACACTTATTTGTGATATTTTTATCATTTTGATGCATTTCTGAGTGTTTTCAGATGTTTTTGCAGTTTAATTGGTACAAAAATGATGAGTATTTAGACACTCATCAATCCCCCACACTAAGATATTGCTAGTCCCTAGCAATGTTTTGAGAAAAATTAATGGATTTCAATCTCTTTACCAAAAGCCATTACTTCCGGAGTAGCCAAATGTTTCAGTTCAAGTAAGAACCTTGGTACACCGATAACCAAATGATTTTGAGCAAATCACCAACTTCCAACGGATTTGATTTGTCTTTACCAGAAGCCGTTTGCTTCGGACTAGCCAACTCTTAGATAAAATATCTTTGGTGAGCTGATTACCAATTATGGTTTTTCCATTGCCTTTACCACAAGCCATAAACTTGCGGGCTAGCCAACTCTTCACTTTTAAGGATATGGTGAGCTGAATACCATACAATTTTAGGCAAATTGCAAGCCGTCAACGGATTTGAGATATCTTTACCAAGAGCCGTTTGCTCCTGGATTAGCCAATCCTTTTGTTTATTAGACATGGCGGACTGATAACCGTATGTTGAGTAAGTGAAAAACACTTACTCCAAAAAAAAATTTGGCCAAAAATGGGGGAATTGGGCGGTATAATTACATGATAAAATTCGTGAGAATTCCCCCCCACACTAGAAATGAATATTGCCCTCAATATTCAAAGTACCGGCGGTTATGCCGAAACATAGAACGTAAAAGGGAAATACTACGGCCATTATTTAGCAAGATTTTTTTATTTATTTATTTTTATTTTTTTATTTTATTTTTTTTTTGATGAAACTCTTATATACAACAGCGGGGGGAAACTCCCCCACACTAGGGTGGTACACACGGGTGAAAACCCATGTAGCATGCTACTGTTTTTGATTCCCGAGTCGCTAGCTTGACTCGATCCCGCATTCATTGGTTCATGGGGAAAGTTTGTAGATCCGGGACAACCACATGGGGAATGTCCTCTCCAAAATAATGCTTCAATCGATGACCATTCACTTTAAAGTTTGGACCATCGGGTTGAGATAACTCAATGGTTCCATATGGAAATACTTTAGTGATGGTGAATGGTCCAGACCAGCGGGATTTTAGTTTTCCGAGAAAATCTTCAATCTTGAATTGAAAAGAAGGACTCGATCACCGACGTTAAAAACGCGGTTTTTGATTTTTGAGTCATGAATCTTCTTTGTCTTTTCTTTATAGATCAAAGAGTTCTCGTATGCTTGATCACGGAGTTCATTTAATTCATTCATTTGAAATTTCCGGTGATCACCGGTATCTGGATATCGAAGTTGGCATGCTTCAAGGCCCGGTATGCCTTGTGCTCAAGCTCAACCGCAGATGACATGCCTTCCGTATACAAGCTTGTATGGAGTACACCCGATGGGTGTTTTATAAGCTGCACGGAAGGCCCAGAGTGCGTCATCTAGCTTATCCGACCAAGAGGCACGGTTTTCGCCAACCGTCCTCTCAAGAATTCTTTAATTCCCGGTTGGAAACTTCCACTTGCCCACTTGTTTGGGGGTGGTACGCAGTAGAGAGACGGTGAGTTACACCATACTTCTGCATGACTCTTTCAAACTGGTCATTGCAAAAATGCGTACCACGATCACTGATTATAGCTCGTGGAGTTCCAAACCTAGCAAAAAGAGATTTTAAGAATTTCACAACAACTCGGGCATCGTTGGTAGGCAAAGCCTTAGCTTCAACCCATTTTGACATATAGTCAACAGCCACGAGTATGTACTTATTACCGCGAGAAGAAGGAAATGGCCCCATAAAGTCAATGCCCCAGATGTCAAAAATCTCACACACTTGAATGGCGTTTTGCGGCATTTCATTTCTTTGTGAGATATTCCCGTGACGTTGACAAGCGTCACAGGTTTTGACAAATTCATGGGCATCCTTATAAATCGTGGGCCAATAGAATCCGGAATCAAACACCTTCTTGGCGGTGTAGTTGGGGCTATGATGTCCCCCAGTAGGTCCAGAATGGCAAGCCTTGAGAATGTCAATAGCTTCCTGACGATACACACATCGCCTGATGACTTGATCCGCGCAAATTTTAAACAAGTAGGGGTCGTCCCAGAAATAATGTTTTACATCTTTAAAGAATTTGTTTTCTGTTGGGACGACATCCCTTTCACCACAAAGTTACCCGCATGGTAATTTGCAAAGTCAGCAAACCATGGGGTAGAAGAGTCTCCACGAAAAGAAACCACATTGAGTGTTTCGAGAGGAAATGTTTCATTTATTTCCTTTTTCTCGAACACATCCTGGTGAGGGTTTTCTAGACGGGATAAATGATCAGCAGCTAGGTTCTCAGCTCCATTTTTATCACGTATAATGATATCAAATTCTTGCAGGAGGAGAACCCAACGGAGCAATCTCGGCTTTGCATCTTGTTTTGCAAAGAGATATTTGAGAGCCGAGTGATCCGTATACACCACGCATTTGGTCAAGATGAGGTATGGCCGAAATTTCTCAAACGCATACACCACAGCTAATAGTTCTTTTTCTGTAGTGGTGTAATGGGTTTGAGCTTCAGTCATAGTTTTACTTGCGTAATGGATAGGCTGAAAATGCTTGGTTTTGCGTTGCCCCAAGACTGCACCGATAGCAAAATCACTTGCATCGCACATGAGCTCAAAGGGTAAATCCCAGTCGGGGGCAACTAGAATGGGTGCTTCCGTAAGCTTTTTCTTTAGTGTTTCAAAAGCTTTGATGCACTTAGGAGAGAAGATAAAAGGAGCATCTTTTTCAAGAAGATGAGTCATAGGCCGAGCGATTTTAGAAAAATCTTGTATGAATCTGCGATAGAACCCGGCATGACCTAGAAAACTCCTAATACCTTTGACGGTAGTAGGATGAGGCAATTTAGCAATAACATCAACTTTTGCTCTATCTACCTCAATCCCGTTTTTGGAAATCTTATGGCCAAGGACTATGCCTTCTTTGACCATAAAGTGGCTCTTCTCCCAATTCAGACAAAGATTGGTGTCTTCACACCTTTTGAGCATTTTATCTAAATGGGAGAGACATGTCTGAAATGAGTCCCCAATGACCGAGAAGTCATCCATAAACACCTCCATAGTTTCCCCGATCATGTCGTGGAAAATGGCCATCATACATCGTTGGAACGTGCCAGGAGCATTACATAGGCCAAAAGGCATACGTCTGTAGGAAAAAGTTCCGTATGGGCAGGTGAATGTGGTCTTTTCTTGATCCAGCGGATCAATTGGGATCTGAAAGTAACCCGAGAAACCATCAAGGAAACAATAGTATTCGTTTCCTGCTAATCTCTCAAGCATCTGATCCATGAAGGGTAGAGGAAAATGGTCTTTACGGGTGGCTTCGTTTAACTTGCGATAGTCAATACACACACGCCATCCCGTAACCAATCGAGTTGGAATTAACTCATTTTCTTCATTTGTGACAACAGTAATGCCACCCTTTTAGGAACACAGTGAATTGGGCTAACCCAAGGACTATCTGAGATAGGGTAAATTAAACCGGCATCAAGAAGTTTGAGAACCTCTTGTTTGATAACCTCATGAATCTTAGGATTCACCCTTCTCTGATGTTGGACTGCTGGTTTGAAGTCATCCTCCATTAAGATTTTGTGAGTACAAAACTCCGGGTTGATACCCTTAATGTCGGAGAGTTTCCAAGCAATTGCTTGCTTGTGTGACTTCATGATCTTTATGAGAGCATCTTCTCCTCCTCGTTAAGTCTTTAGCAATTATGACGGGTAATTTATCATCACCCTCCAAGAATGCATACTCGAGATGAGGAGGTAGGTCCTTAAGTTCAACCTCGGGAAATTCTTCAGTAGATGTTTGTACTGATTTGATTTCCTCAATTGTGATTTCTTTCGGAGGGAGTGAATGTAATGGATCTTCATTCAACAATTGCTCCAGATAAAGGATATCTCCCTCCGAATCATAAACACCATCAATTCCCGGCGGAATTGATTCATCAGTAGCAAGAAATTCATCGATCTCTTCCAGAAGGAAGTCACCTCCCTCAAATGGAGTGAGAGAGGGGGAAGAGTCGGCAATGATTGGTTGAGAAGATGTGGCGGAATCTCCACTCACAGAATTATGAAGATAACCAAGAAACTTTTGAGAGTACTCCTCTGAAGCAATATCAATTAAATCGATTCGATTGACCGATTCAGCATCATAATTTGAGGAGTACCTCGAAGTTTGATCAAGGTTAAAGGTAACAGCTTCATTACCCACACGTAACGTGATTTCTTGCTCAAATACATCAATAAGAGCACGGCCCGTTCTCAAGAATCCTCGTCTAACAATGAGGGGAACCCGAGGATCGGCATCGAAATCAACAACCACAAAGTCAGCTGGAAAATGGAACTTTCCTACTTTCACAAATACATCCTCGGCGATGCCTAGAGGACGCGATATAGAATGATCTGCAAGCTCAAGAGTCATGCAGGTAGGAACAAGTTCTGGAAGAGAAAGTTTCTTCCATACTTGAATAAGGCATCGATTGATGCTTGCACCAAGATCGGCAAGGGCAAAGCATTCAATCATTCCTGGAAAAACACAAGGAAGAAGGAATTTTCCAGGATCTCCAAGCTTCTGAAGCTTCTTTAACGAATCTGCAGAGCAGTTCTCGTTCAAAGGAGTTTTAGCCATTTCAAACAGCTTTTCCTTATTGCTTAACATGTGTTTGAGAGTTGATGCAAACTTGGGCATCAGCATGATAGCATCCGCAAAGCTTATGTCAAAATGAAGTTCTTGGAAAATTTGAAAAAACTTTTCCATTTGATGACCTGGCTTTTTCATGAGCTTTTGCTCATGTAAACGTGAGGGGTAAGGAATAGAAGTTTTGATTTGGGGTTACCAACCTGGAGGTTCAAAACAACTCCAGTTTGGTTTTGGGTTTCGGGACAACCTGAGAATGGACATTGCTGGTACTTCCGTTATTAGTAGGAAGTTCCTTGTCCTTTGTCGCCTCAGGTTCACTTTCCACTACCTTCGGGAGAGAAGAAGAAGAGGTAGTAGGAATAGCGGGTCCATCATATGAAGTACCACTTCTGGTTGTGATCGCCTTTGCATCGGCCCTCGGATTAGCGATCGTGTTGCTAGGTAAAGTACCTGAGCCCGAGGGTCGATCATTTAAAGAATTCTTAATGTCAAAAATTGGCTAACCAACAACCGATTCATTTCCTCTTGGGATTTCATGAATTGTTTCAACAACTCATCAGATGATGGTCCATTTGGAACAATGGCTTGATTTTGCACAGAAAATTCGCCTCTATTGTTAGGATTAGGGCCTTGATTTTGAAAATTTCCTTGATTATTGCCATGAAAATACCCTGGGTTGAAATTTCCCTGACCTGGGTTTCTATTGAAATTTCCTTGGTGTTGGAAGTTTTGATTTTGAAAACCGTTATTTTGACTGAAATTACCTTGGTTTTGAAAACCTTGGTTTGGTCTATTCTGATTTTGATTACGGTTTTGGTTTTGGTTGAAACCGGGTGGTCCAGGGTAGTGGTTAGGACGGTGGTTCGGGTCCATAGGAGCACGATATTGGTTGCCTCCTAAATTGGGAATCCCGCCCACAGCATTTGCTTCAAAAGGGTTACCATCGGTGGCCATACAGTCGTAATAGGCATGGGGGCCACCACAAGTAACACAGACTTCCACTTTCTTAACTTCAGCAGGAGGTGAAGTTTGTGGAAAAGAAACTTTCTTTTGGTTGGAGAGAACCAAAGCTTGAATAGCTTCCGTGAGTTTGTCAATCTTAGCATCAGTGCTAGATTGACTCACTGGTGATGAAGAAGAAGGACCAACACTGACTTGGGAAACAACCGGTTTGCTTCGTGCAGTGCGGACTTTAGACTTGTTTTCAATTATTGTTAAGGCTTCTTTGACAGTTTTGCTCAAGAAATTTCCTCCAGCGGAGGAATTGAGAGAATCTTGATCAGATTGACTCACTCCATTATAGAAAGTATCGAGTTGCATCAACTCGGAGAAATCGTGGTGAGGACATTTGCGGAGCAATTCCTTAAAACGATCCCACGATTCACTGAAGGGTTCATCAAACTTTTGTGTAAATTTGATGATTTCATTTTTAAGACTCGTGGTTTTGGAAGGTGGATAAAACTCGTTCACAAATTTCTTCACCAGGTCTTCCCATGTTTCGATTGATTTAGGGGTTTTTTTTCAAGCCAAATCCGGCTTGCCCTCAAGGGAAAATGGGAAAAGAAGAAGCTTAACAGCATCTGTAGGGACATTCTTGTATTTGATGGTAGATGTAATCTTGTTAAACCATCGAATATGAGCATGAGGATCATCCCGCTCAAAACCATAGAACTGACTTGAGGTTACAAGATTTAGTAACCCGGTTTTGAGTTCAAAATTTTCAGCCACAATGGCTGGGATAACAATAGCATCTCCATACCCGTCGATGGGTGCCTGGAGAAGCTCACACATAGGACGTTCTTCCGCCATGACAACGGAAGTAGTATGAGCAGTCCGGATCTCGATCCGACGATGGGGCGAAAGTCTACGGACACGCCTTCTTGGAATCCTGACAAGCTCACGAAATGGGCTCACGGACCTAGAAGAGCGAGCGATACACTAGAGTTAACTCTAAGAGATCTCAGAGTTAAGGAAAGGAATTATGAAAATGGTGAAAATGGGGTAAGAAGAATCTTTTTGGGTTTTTATGTTTTTGACAAGTAGATATCACAACAAATCCAATTAAAAAAAAATCGAGACAAAACAACAGTGAACTTAAACCAATAATCACAAGATGAATGGCTTCTTTGAAAAAGGTACACCAATCACAAGGACACAAAGGCAAGTTTTAAATCTTTGGTTCGGGAACTTATTATGGTCGTACCCCCAGTTAGGTAGTACACTGCCTTGGTTTGCGGTGGTAATCTTTTATGTTGTTATTATTAAAGAAAACGACAAATCTTTTTGTATTTTTTATCTTTGATACATATATAGAAACAAAAGGAAAATATTTTTGTGTTTTATACGTTTTTGGATGTTTTTGGGTTTATAGATTTTTTATAAGAAAATATATATAGATATAGATAGATGGTATGAACAAGGAGTGAATATTCAAATCACTAATCTGCTAAGCGTAAGACAATTAGCACAGCTCCCCGGCAGCGGCGCCAAAATTTGATTCGCTCCCAAACCGTCAAGTTATCTCACACAAGCTAGCCACTTGTGAATGGCTAACCGTAAGAAACTTAAAACAGTTCAGACACCAATGCAATGAAGATCAGGAGAGTCTAGTGTTTCCCCAGGTCGTTAAGTCCCAACGAGCCGTGCGAGAATAATCAAACGCGTAGTGATCGAGAGGATTTGAACGGAAAAGGATATTTGATTGATTATAACTAAGGAAACAGTTTATAAATTACAGGGGCTTAAATGCAAATTAAAGGAAATTAAAAATATAAACTATATTAAATAAACGCTATCACTATTTGCAAAATGATGTTTTTTGATTTTTTTCTTTTAAAACTTAAATTAAAAACTACGTGTCGTACAAAAGAAAATGTGAAACTGAAGCAATATTAATCCTAAAAATATGAAAATGACATTTTTACAAACCTAATGATAAAATAAAATTTTTAGAAAAAGAAAATTAATTTTTTAACTATTTATCTAATTATTATTAATTAAAAACTATTTTTAACTATTTAATAATAACCTAAAATACAAGAAAATATGAAATAAAGCTAGAAAAATGAAATTATGACTTGGAAAAATCTAAAATAACTAAAAAGAATTTTAAAAACTATTTTTCTATTTTTATGATTATTTTTCTATTTTTTATGAATTAAAAACTATTTTTAACTAATTAAATTGCTAAAAATTACAAATTAAACTATGAAAAATCTGGAAAAATATTTTTTTGACTTTTTATATTTATCTTAATCTATGAAAAATGAAAACTTATTTTTTTGAAACTTTTCTGAATTAATTGTATTAAAAGATATTTAAAATGACTTAAAAACTGTTTTAAATTAAGAAAAATAGCAAACTGACCTAGAAAAATCTGAAAAATTCAAGATAAGTCTAAAATAATATTGAGAATCTAGTAAAAATATAAAAACAGTAGGTTGTGTGCAAGAAAATGAAACTGCTGTGACAAGTGCTTATAAATAAGCACTTGGAATAAGCAAATGAACAAAATAAGCTACCAAACTGAAACAGAGGCTATAATATGCTACAAGTACTCAAAATGAACTAAAAACAACTACTCTAAACCACTGAATTGCAAACTACCAAGATTTGGATGATTTGATTTTAGTGCTTAGAACAGTTTTGAGGCCTACTTGCAGCCCAAGAATAAGCCACCAAATAAGCTGAGACTCCAAAAACAAGAGTGGGAACCTAAACTAGACCTGGCTAAGAACCTGTAAACCAAATATGAGCCTTGGACAAGCTCAACTGAGCTTGTTGCAAGACCTGCAAATTACCTGTGCACACTCAGTATACACTGAGTGTGTACAGGGCATTTATTACCATTTTGATAAGCAGTTTTGGATATTATAAAAAATTTACAAAAATCTACAAAATTGGTAATAAGAAAATAGACCAGCTGAACTTTTAAAGTCCTAAGTTTCACTTGAATTGACCCAAAACTGAGTCAATGAAAAATCATGCTAGTTGGGTGAAAAACAGATATCACCACTTTTGACTTTTGAAACAAATTTGATATTTTGACTAAATTGAGATTTGAACTCAATTTGTAGACTGATTATGATATTAAATGATGAAATAGACCTAATGCAATCTAACTCTATGTATTACAAACCTAAAACAAGCTTTTGATTTCTAAAAATCCTAACAGTGAAGCAGTTAAGACAGTTGAGGTGTAATTTTGACTTTCACTGACTTGATGTACAAATAACTGACTCAAATGAGTCTAATGTGCCTAAAGGGGACTTAGCAAGCTGAGTCTAACAATTTTTAAACACTGCAATACCAAATGACTGCTTAAACCAAACACTAGCTAATCCACTGTCTTGCAATTACTCTACCTAAAAAGATTATCTAGCTTGTGCTAATCACTAAAACTGAATCAATGTATCTTAACAGCAGTTTAATGAATGGTTAAGAACTAATCCTACCTACAGATTCAAACTCAAACTATTTGTGCAAATTATAACAGTTTATAAAAAGAAACTTACAAGTAATCCAGCTTGTTTAGAGCTTAACCCAGAACCAACCTACTCTATCCTAAGCTAATCCAACCCCAAATCAAGCTGCATCAACCCCATTTCCAATTCTAAAACTGCTTGAACCACTTTCTCTTCACTGTTGACTTTTGTTGACCATTTAAGATTTGAGTAAATTTTTAAGATTGAAACAAATTTAAGCTCACAATAAGCTATAACAGGCTTAAATGAGCCTAATCAATTCACTTTAACAAGTTTAATTTAACAAGGCTTAATTTGGAATTTCAACTTTAAAATTGCAAACTTGAGAATTAATGCTACAAACTTGAAACTGAGATTGAAATAAGTTCAAAGTACATTAAGGAAACAGAATACAAGCTAGGATTTTTAACTTTAGAAACAAACTAAGATCATTTAAATAAAAACGACATATAGGAATTTTTTAAAAACTAAGTACTGCTTGTATCTTGCTTCCCTTTCTTCTTTTATACACCAATATTGTTCCTCTCTCTCCTCTGAGTGAATCCCAGCTTTAATCATGGCCATTGGATGTCTAGAATTCATTTTGGCTGTTTGATCATTTTGGCGGGAAAAGGCTATTTTGACTGTTGGGCTCTGAACTGGCAAGTAGGGGGGGTGGCATTAATTGTAGTGGGTTGTGATGATGAGGGGGGAGGTTTGAGGAGAAAAGGTGATGGGAGGGTGGCCTGAGTGTTGCAGGGCAATTGGTGAAGAGGATAAACAGTGGTGGGCGGGTAAGTGGTTTGGTTTGACTGGTTGTTGACCAGGGGTTCAAAACAGGTAATGGCAGGGGGTCACAATTGAATTATGAAAGGGGTCACAATGGATTTTGACAAGGCTTGGTTTTATATTATAAGGACTTGTTTTGCAATTCTACCAAACTAGAGGGACCAAACCTGCCAATATTCCAAATTTCTCACAAGGGTCACTTTTGACAAGTTTCAATAGTGCAAGGACTATTTTTGACATTTTCAAATTTTCAAAGGACCATTTGTGACAATTTTGAAACTTGAGGGACTAAAGTTGTAATTTTGAAATTTTTGATTTTAAGGACCAATTTTGACAACTCATGAATCCCTAAGGACTTAAAATGATATTTTTCTTTATTTTGATTTACCAGGGACTGTTTTTGACAACTTTTGAAACTTAGGGGACTAAAACTGCCAATTATGCAAACTTGACACGTTTTTCACCAGATTTTGATATTTTTGCATTTAAAACACATAAAACACTTATTTGTGATATTTTTATCATTTTGATGCATTTCTGAGTGTTTTCAGATATTTTTGCAGTTTAATTAGTACAAAAATGATGAGTATTTAGACACTCATCAAAGGTCGAAGGCCAAACCCGACTGTTGTAGTACTTTTCAATTTTTTGTTTATGGATAGCCTCCCTTATTGAGGCTATTTCTCTTCGTTCTTCGAGTAGGTCTAGGTTGTTACGGAGTCTTTCTTCGTTGTCTGCAACTTCGAAGTTCATGACCCTTTCTGTTTCGACACTTACTTCTGAAGGGATGACAGCTTACGTGCCATATGTCAAGCTAAAAGGCGTCTCCCCATGACTTGACTTTGTATGCGTTATGTGAGCCCAAAGTACTTGAGTTAGTTCATCTACCCAACCGTGGTGACTGTATCCCAGCCTTCGTTCTATTCCTTGAATGATGTCCCTATTAGTAACTTCCACTTGTACGTTACCTTGAGGATGGTAGACGGAAGTGAAGGATTGTTTGATATTCAGGCCTCCGCAAAACACTTGGAATACCCCTTCGGCGAACTGCTTCCCATTATCTGAAATGATGATGTGGGGTACTCCGAATCGACAGATAATATGTTCCCACACGAACTTTTCCATGTGCCTTCCTGTGATGGATGCCAAAGGCTTCGCTTCTACCCATTTAGTGAAGTAATCGATGGCTACGACCAAGAACTTTACTCCTCCTGGAGCAATTGGCAGAGGACCTACGATGTCTATTCCCTATTGGCTGATGGGCCATGCGGACGTCACAGAAGTCATATCTTGTTTTGGTAGCTGATAACGCTACACGCGTCGTTCGGGGTTAAAGGAACTTCCTTTTCTTCGAGCAAGTTTTATAACACCCTAGGCAGTGAACCTAATCGTTGTAGTGTAGTATTAGGGTAAGCCACGGGTATTGATATCGTTCTCTAAGGGAATAGGAATGCTAGTGAGGAGTTACTACGCTAAGGTTGGGGTTGAGGAAGATTATTTTTTCTCTTTTTTATGTTTTTTTTAGGAAATGGAAAAGTACGAATCTTGGGGTTTGGATTTGGGGGTTGGTATTGCTACCGATTACTATACTTATCTAATTATCTAATATAAGGTGTATGTAGTCTATGTCTAATTATTGTGTGCTCGTATGATAGTTTAAAGATGTGTTGACTTAGGTTTTACTACTCCTTAATTATCTCCTATTGGTGGTTGAATTGTCACGTCCTTATTCTTAATCGCGTTGTTTGTCTAAGGTTGTAGGGTATGCGTTTATCCCTAAATCTTTGAAGTTACCAAAGGGTCTCGTCTACAAAATACCACTAGGGATCATAAACCCTAACTCTAAGGCCTCTTTGGATAGTTTAGCTTACAACCGCTCAAGGTGGTATAACCTATGGTTCACAAAGACTAATCAAGCATTAAGTACACAATGAATGACCTATCGCATTACTAGATCATTAACAACTAAGATAAGAGACAACCAATCAATATTCAATAATTAAGTTTCATATTTCCTAAGCAAACACACAAGTAAATTAGCCAGACATGGAGAACATGCAAGCATACACACAAATAATCAAAGACATAATTGAATTAATGAAGTAAAGCACTTATCTTGATGTAAGATAGGGTTTGGAACCCTAAAATACTGTACAAGACAGCCTTGGTTCGGTTTAGGTTTTTACTCCAAAAGACTACACACAAATACTGAAAAATTCGGATTCTATATATAAGATTACATATGCGACGGTGTCACCTTATGTTTTGTGACGCCGTCGGATCGCCGTCACTAGGATTTCGTCTTGGCCACGTTAGACTTGCGACGGCGTCACCTTGTGCTTGTGACGCCGTCCTCTTCAGCTTCTGAGGCCGTCTGGATCAAATCTAGGCCGTCTGAGTTGCGACGGCCTATTCTTTTAAAGCCCGACACCGTCACTTGAAAATATGGATTTTGGCTTCTGTGCCATCACAAAATACTCCGACGGCGTCGCGTATAGGCTGTGACGCCGTCACCTTGTCATTCAGCAGCTTGAGTGTCTCGATTCTTGACTTTGGCCATTTTCTTCGTATATCCACGCCTTTTCGTCCAAATAAGTGTCATTCCAGCAATTTGCCTTCAAGAGACCTAAAAAGTGAAAAGGAACGATATTAAGTAATAACGGATACAAAAGTGATCAAATAAGGGCTTAAACGACCCCTCAAAAGGTACATTTTAAAACCTTATCAAATATCCCTACACTTGGTATTTGCTTGTCCTCAAGCAAATGTGCTTTTAGCGAATTAATTTATAAGTTAGGGGTCATGAAGCATTGGTTTAAAACAGTCCACAACACATATAAGCCCCGCAAAAGTCATAACAAGCACGGAAATTACATACTAGCACCTCACATGGGGTGTTTGGATACTCACATCTCTTTCGGGTGTATATGAAATATAACAAGTTTGAAATGGAAGATTAAACACTCATTAACCGGTCCTAGTACATAGATTACCATAGGCTTGAGAATAGATCAAACCTCCATCCCTTTGGCGTAAGCACCTAGGAAAGACTATCAAAGAGGTCTTTAAAGGGTTGTAATGTTAGGCTTACGGTAGAGAAATAAAGGGTTTGGTGGGATAGGCTATTTAGTGGTGGCAAGTCAAAAATCTCTATGTACAAGCATACGAAGAATGGCGTTGCTAAGCCAAGACTCGACACTCTAGACTTTAGCTAACTGAAACAAACAAACATAAATTTAAATGATAGATGTAGGATGGTAGCCCGTATGTTTTTTTTTTCACTCTATTTTTTTTCTTTTCTCTTTTTCTATTTTTTTTTCATTTTTTTTCATACACTTTTACTCTACCATCCTCGACGATAACATCAAAATGATAGGGATTTATAGGCACATCCCTACACTTGAGTTTTTATTACTCTAACACTAATTTGACCCGAATTGAAAAGATCAAAACACTTGGGGTATGTTATTAAGAAAATCAAGGAATTTAACGTTCCCTTCCAATCATTTTATAAACTTTAACTTTTTCCCATGAGTCCCAATCATCCCAAAACTGTGTACAAAGGATATGACTCGACTTAGCAACTCATGCAAGAAACTAGATAATTGAACTAAGGGTTTAGGGTGATAACAATAATGCACTAAAAGTGAGTGCATACAAGGTAGGCTAAGGTGATTTGGGTGTATATTTTGGGGTGGGGTGTAAACAATGCTCTTCATTGATATTCTGGAAAAACCGAAACATCACGATAACCGCAAAAAGGATAGGCTCTGAGGGGTTAACTAGGGGTATCGTGTACTAAAGATGAGTACAACGCAAAGGGTGTGGGGGAATTACTCAACCGATGTGGAAGAAGTAATTATATTACGGGTATCAAACAAGGGTTATCCTAATGCCTCTTATCATTTAGTTATTCCTAACTACACAAGTGTAGTCTTACTAGCGATCTCGGGATGCATCACAAAACAAGTTCTAGAATCTAATATACTACCGGTTCACACTCTAAGCATTAAAGATGAATGCTTTAATTCCTACTAATCTAAGGGCGATCCTCACATTTTGGGTGGAATATAGGTGGTAAAGGGTTTTTGTGCTAGTCATGCAACTTCCTATCCGTGAGACGCTTTTGTTAAGACTAATGGCCCACTCCTATATGTCATAAAAAAATTTAAATTTGGTGCCAAAAATACCCTAACCGACATTTTCTCATGGTTTATTACACAAATACAATTGGACAAAGCAAATAATCAAGGATAAGCATAGTTTCAAAGTTCCCGTTTTATTTTCCCTCCCTACACTTAAACTGAACATTGTCCCCAATGTTCCCCGAAAGTATCAAAGTTATGATAAAAGAAGGTAATGAGAAACGAAAGAAACTAATACTCCCCTGATCAGCTCGGTAAGATTCGTATGTGAAGTAGTGGTTAAATCTTTTCCAAGAAGAATGTGTGCGTGAAAAGCTCCTTCCAATCTTTTGTTTCTTCTTCTTGATAAATGAAACCTGCACAATTGAAGAAAACAAACGAAACCTTCGTGTAAAATCAGTGGTAATAATATATATAAGACTCTACTAAACTAGGATATAATGCTTGTGGAATGGATGTTTACAGAATTTCTGGAAAATTAAGACCTGGAAAATTCTAAAAATTTATAAGTAGCTCAGAAAACGAGAAAAAAGTAATCTGTTGTTTTACTCCTTCTGACGCCGTCAGTTGCAATCTGACGCCGTCAGTTATCCTGACAAAAACGGTCTGCGATTTTCGGAAAATTTATATCTTTAGAATCCGGAAAAATTTCTGCAAAACATCCATTATGACTCGATACAAGCATTTGACTCGAACAAACACACCTATATATCTTTTAATGAATTGTTATTCTCATGTTTACGTTTCTTTTGAAAACGTGTGTAATCCTCCCTACACTTATCCTTTATGTAAAATACCTTTATATGCAATTAAGACGAGGTTAAAAACAAAATAAAGCATTTTTACAAATTTAAACATGAGAATAAACAATCAATAAAAGATATATGACACTAACAAGCAAACAATTAAGCATGGGTTGCCTCCCACGAAGCGCTTTTCTTTATTTAAGAGTCTTGTAGCTAGACTTGTAGTCGTGCCCTCACGTGACTTTGTTACCGCCATCTCCTTCCTTTGACTTTCCTTCGTCGAAAGGGTGTAGACGTTGTATGCTTACCGTAGATTCCTTGCCAACATCGTCTATTATGGTGACGGTTTTATCCTTTAGATTGGTTTCCTTCACTGTGAAAGGCCCAAACCATCTTGGTTTGTTTCTACCTCGTAATACCCTTATCCGTGATTTGTATAAAAGTACTTTTTCTCCCTTTAGAAATTCCTTAGGGTTCCTTTGTGCCTTTGGTATCGAAGTGGGATTATTTCCTAACTTCTTATCGGGTTTCCACAATGTTGCATACAATCCTTGAACCATAAAGTCCCTAAGCCCTTTTTCCCAATCATTCATTTTCTTCTTAACACTATTGCCAGGGGCTTGTGGATTTCCACCCGTAATCATTTCCATGATCTTAAGAGGATACCTTGGGATGATGGGTATCCTAGCGTACCCTTTCCCGCTTTTAAGTACCATGATGCCCTCTCCACATTTGATGGTTGCCTTGGCAGTGGCCAGAAATGGTGTCCCAAGAATGAGTGGCATGTTTTTATCTTCCTCAACATCAATGATCACAAAATCCACCGGATAAACGATATTAGCCACCTCTATTAAAACATCCACCGCGATTCCTATGGGGTAGACATAGGTGTGATTAGCTAAGGAAAGTCTAAGATCGGTCTTAGCTGGTTTCTCCTTAGTTAACTTATTATAAATTGATAGTGGCATTATGTTCACATCAGTCCCTTGATCAGCTAACGCATTTATGTCAATATCACCTATGCTACAAGGTATCACAAAGTTCCCTGTGGTGTCTCGTTTTTTTGTTAATGGTTTTTTTATAACCAACTCATACAGAGGTCCCATAGGTAAGGCGTCATACTCTTCTTCTGTCATTTTTACTTCAAGGGCTTCCCTAAGAACCTCATTGTACCTAAAGTTGTTTACTTGGTTTGCAATGGTCTTTCTGTTAATTTCGTGCTTAAGGTAGTACTCAATGGTCTCAGGCTCATCATTAGGTTCCGCCTCCTCCCTCTTGCTATCCTCAGTTTTCCTCACCTCAACCTTTCCATCCTCAGGCATAATGGAAATGGCGTTAACAAACGAAGTGGGAGGACAATCGTTGCTTCTTACTAGTACCTTTTCGGGAACTTTTGTTTTGGTAAATTCTTTTACCAAGTTCATCATTTCCGTCATTTTTGCTTGCATTTCCTCTCTCTGCCTATAAACCTCCTCTTCAAATTTGGCTAATCTCTCCATATGAGCTGTCATGTATTCCCTCATTTGTTCCTTAAAGCTTGGTGAAAGTGGTATTGGGGAAGTATAACGGAAGCGCCTTTCAGAATTGGGGTTTTGCTCACGACTTGGGGATTCTGAAAAAGGTGTTGGGTGGTTGGTGGAATTGGCGGAGTTAACTGCTTCTCGAGGAATGTGCACGGGAGCCCTTTTATGTCTTTCCATGAGATAATCAATCCCTCTCTCAATAGCACTCATTTGCTCTTTGGTGATGTCGGACGATTCAAGAGAAGTTGATATGGCATTAACCATGTTAACATGGGTTTCAGGAGATTCATTCCAATCTTCGTAGCTTTGATCAGCGAGTTCTTCTATAATTTCCCAGGACTTCTCTGCATTAAAGTCGCTGAGCCTTCCACCGGCGGCTTGATCAATAGATCGTCGAGTGATGAAATCAACATGGTCATAGAAGATTTGGATTTGAAGCCAAAGATCAATGCCATGATGGGGAAGTTTATGGAGTAGGTCCTTGAATCTAGTCCATGCTTTGTAGAGAGACTCACCTTGAAGCTGTTGAAACATTAAGATATCTCGCCTAAGTTTAGTGGTTCTCCCCGGTGGGAAAAATTGAGCAAGGAAGCGAGAGGTGAGATCATCCCAACTTGAGATGGAGCCGGCGGGAAGTCGCTCAAGCCAATTACTAGCTTGGTCTCGTAGAGAGAATTGGAAGAGACGCAGGCGCGTGGTCTCTCGAGTAGTAGCATCAAGGTCAATGGAATCGACAATTTTAAGGAAATCCCTAAGATGCTGATTAGGATCTTCGGAACGAAGTCCATGGAATGCACATCCGTTTTGCACCAACCGGATGGTGTCGGATCGCAGGGCCGTAGTTTGGGCTTGGTCGGGAAGTTCAATGGTGTTCCTATAGCCTAGGTGGCTTGGTCTCGACTATTCACCAAGAGTATGGGCACTTGGCGGGTCATTTGGTGGTAGGTTGATGAATGGTGGTTGGTTATCACCATCCATGATGAAAAGTGATGGGATTACGAACAAACGTCACGAAGAAGGGGGATAGACTAAGAGAAAGCTAAAAATAAGATAAATTTACTTGATAGGAATCAAGCAAAGAAACCTAAACGAGGTGGACTACTAACTAGCTATTCTATTCCCCGGCAGCGGCGCCAAAAACTTGATAACGCTACACGCGTCGTTCGGGGTCAAAGGAACTTCCTTTTCTTCGAGCAAGTTTTATAACACCCTAGGCAGTGAACCTAATCGTTGTAGTGTAGTATTAGGGTAAGACACGGGTATTGATATCGTTCTCTAGGGGAATAGGAATGCTAGTGAGGAGTTACTACGCTAAGGTTGGGGTTGAGGAAGATTATTTTATATCTTTTTTATGTTTTTTTTAGGAAATGGAAAAGTACGAATCTCGGGGTTTGGATTTGGGGGTTGGTATTGCTACCGATTACTCTACTTATCTAATTATCTAATCTAAGGTGTATGTAGTCTATGTCTAATTATTGTGTGCTCGTATGATAGTTTAAAGATGTGTTTTCTTAGGTTTTACTACTCCTTAATTATCTCCTATTGGTGGTTGAATTGTCACGTCCTTATTCTTAATCGCGTTGTGTGTCTAAGGTTGTAGGGTATGCGTTTATCCCTAACTCTTTGAAGTTACCAAAGGGTCTCTCCTCTACAAAATACCACTAGGGATCATAAACCCTAACTCTAAGGCCTCTTTGGATAGTTTAGCTTATAACTGCTCAAGGTGCTATAACCTAAGGTTCACAAAGATTAATCAAGCATTAAGTACACAATGAATGACCTATCGCATTACTAGATCATTAACAACTAAGATAAGAGACAACCAATCAATATTCAATAATTAAGTTTCATATTCCCTAAGCAAACACATAAGTAAATTAGCCGGACATGGAGAACATGCAAGCATACACACAAATAATCAAATACATAATTGAATTAATGAAGTAAAGCACTTATCTTGATGTAAGATAAGGTTTGGAATCCTAAAATACTGTACAAGACATCCTTGGTTCAGTTTAGGTTTTTACTCCAAAAGACTACACACAAATACTGAAAAATTCGGATTCTATATATAAGATTACATATGCGACGACGTCACCTTATGTTTTGTGACGCCGTCGGATCGCCGTCATTAGGGTTTCGTCTTGGCCATGTTAGACTTGCGACGGCGTCAGCTTGTGCTTGTGATGTCGTCCTCTTCAGCTTCTGATGCCGTCTGGATCAAATCTAGTCCGTCTGAGTTGCGACGGCCTACTCTTTTAAAGCCTGACACCGTCACTTGAAAATATGGATTTTGGCTTCTGTGCCATCACAAAATACTCCGACGGCGTCGCGTATAGGCGGTGACGCCGTCACCTTGTCATTCAGCAGCTTGAGTGTCTCGATTCTTGACTTTGGCCATTTTCTTCGTATATTCGCGCCTTTTCGTCCAAATAAGTGCCATTCTAGCAATTTGCCTTCAAGAGACCTAAAAAGTGAAAAGTAACGATATTAAGTAATAACGGATACAAAAGTGATCAAATAAGGGCTTAAACGACCCCTCAAAAAGGTACATTTTAAAACCTTATCAGTAGCCTGGTAACCCTTGAGTGAACTTGACAAGATCCACACTTCTGAATGATTTCGACAACGTCCCTATGCATCGACAGCCAGTAGTATCCGATCCTCATGATTTTAGAAACAACGGAGCGGGGTCCTGCATGAAGCCCGTAGGATCCTTCATGCACTTCTTGAATGATGTTGGCGGCTTGCCAAGGTCCTACACAACGAAGCCATGGGGACAAAAAGGATCTTCGATATTCCCCATGATTCTGTACTGTGGTGCTTTGATGCGGACCTTTCGAGCTAATTTCTGATCCTCCGGCAGTATACCACTTATTATATATTCTCTAATTGGAGTCATCCAATTTGAGTCTTCCTCCTGTATCACGTCAGACACCTCCTTTCGGATGATGGACCTATCTGCCAACACTTCGACCATAACTTCTTTAGTTAAATGAGCAAATGCCATTGATGCCAGTTTGCTAAGTGCATTCGCCTTCTTGTTTTCATTTCTCCGAACATGCACTATGCTGTAGGATGTAAACCCTTCGAGCATTTCCTTGGACTTATACAGGTATTGCTTGATCACAGGTTGTCTCGCCTCGTAGGAGCCTTTTATCTGGTTGGCCACCAGTTGCGAGTCAACGAAAATAGCCAAGTCTTCTACCTCCATGTCCTTAGCCAATCGGAGGCCTGCTAGCAAGGCTTCGTACTCTGCTTTATTGTTAGTAGCATCGAATTCAAAGCAGAGTGCATAAGTGTACTCTTTCCCTTTGGGGTCAACAAGCATGAGACATGCGCCAGAACCATCGGAGCTAGAGGCTCCATCAGTATAAAGTTTCCACCCTTCGACAACTTTATCAGGCTTCTTTTCAGCAACCTTTGTGTCCTGCTTTGGTTCGGAGGGTGTTTCTGCCAAGAAGTCTGCCAATATTTGCCCTTTGACCGAGTTTCTACCATTGTATTCAATTTCGTGCTCTCCTAGCTCGATAGCCCATTTAGCTATCCTTCTAGATTTCTCCAGCTTCGAAAGTATCTGCTTAATGGGTTTGTCAGTAAGTACAGTTATGGGGTGAGCTTGGAAGTACCTTCGAAGGCGTCTCGCGGCATGGACCAAAGCCAATATTATCTTCTCCAATGCTGGATAATTTAGCTCGGCTCCCTATAGAACCCTGCTAATGAAGTAGATAGGGATTTGCTTCTTCTCCCTTTCTGCCAATAACACAACGCTGATGCTTTCGAAGGAGGCTGCGATATACATAAACAACACTTCGCCTTTGATTGGGGCAGTAAGTGTAGGTAGAATAGCCATGAAATCCTTGAGCTTTTGGAAGGCAGCTTCTGTATCCGTACTCCACTGAAACATCTTTTTGTCCGTTCATCCTTTGAGTGTCTTGAAGAACGGCAAAGATCTGTCTGCACCCTTCGATAAGAACCTGCTGAGGGCTGCTAGCTTTCCGTTCAGACTTTGTACTTCCTTTAGGAACTTAGGAGGCTGCAGATCCGTGATGGCCTTAACCTCCGAAGGATTGGCCTTAATACCTTGCTTGGTGATCAGATGTCCCAAAAATTGTCCTTCTTCCACACCGAAAGAACATTTCTTAGGATTTAACTTCATGTTGATGGCGCGAAGCTGGTCAAAGGTTTCCTTGATGTCGGAGAGCATATCCTCCTCCGTTCTGCTTTTGATAACCATATCTTCTACGTACGCCTCTAGATTCCTACCTATCTGCTTGTGGAAGGCTTTGTCCACTAAACGTTGGTAGGTGGCACCTGCATTTTTCAAACCAAAAGGCATCTTTTTGTAACAATAAACGCCCTTTCCTATAAAAAAAAAGGTTGTCTTCTCTTCGTCTTCTTCCGCCATTTGAATATGATGGTAACCCTTATAAGCGTCCAGAAAACACTTCAGTCAAAACCCTGACAAGGATTCTACTTTCCAATCGATTTCTGGCATAGGATAGCAGTCCTTCGGATAGGCCTTGTTAATATCTGTGAAGTCCACACACATTCGCCATCCTCCATCGTGTTTCTTGACCATCACCGGATCAGCTACCCAATTTTGATACTTCACCTCCCTGAGTATGCCTGCTGCTACGAGCTCATCCACCTCTTTGCATGCTGCAACATTTTTTTCAGGAGCCTGGCTTCGACGCTTTTGCTTGATAGGTTCAATATGTTTGAACTCATTAAGCTTGTGTTCAGTGCCGAAGGGCTTTCCGTCTATAGTAAGAGTTCTGGGGACACCCGTCATGTGAAGACATCTGCATTGGCCCGTAGGACCTTCTCCAATTCGGCTTTAAAGGAGGTAGGGAGCTGCTTTCCGATTACCACCATCTGATCAGGATAAAGATCGTTTACTATGATGCGTTCTTCAGCATCAGTGCAGCTGAGAACATCTTTTGGAGGCTCTTCCAAAACTTTTTTAACCCTTTTGCCTACTTCCGTAGGCTTCTTCGTGTTGTAGCTGGAGAAAACCTTTCCAATACCGAACGGTGTTTGGAATTTGACCGCGGCATGTATAGTAGATACAACGATGCCCATCTTCTGCATTGCCGTTCTCCCTATCAATAGGTTATAGGGAGATTCAGACCTTACGATCGTAAAAATCAGAGTTTCTGTTCTTTTTAGCCTTCCTCCTCCAATTGTAACCTCTAGAGGGACTTCTCCCAAGGGCCATGAGTGCTCCCCTGAGAACCCTACTAAAGGTACCTTCAAATCTACTCTCTTCGACCTTATCGAAGGTTTGAGCTTTAGAAAACAACGTTTGTAGATCACTTCACAGGAGCTACCACAGTCTAGGTAGGCCCTGTTTACTTCCCTGTTGGAGATCAAGACCTTGATGACCACGGGGTCATTTGAAAGAACTTTTCCTGTGATTGAAGGAAAAGTGACATCGCCTACTCCGCTTAGTGCTTCCTCCGCTTCTTTTCTCTTTAAACCATAATCATACTTATACACCGTGAGGATAGGTGCTTCGGTAGGTGTGGTATCTTTCCCTAGCTGTGTGTCAGAGATCTTCTCTTTGCCTTTCTTTATACCTTTCACCAAATTTCCCAATTGGCCAAACTTCACTGCCTCTTCTATCTGTTTCTTGAGCTCTTTACAATTTTTGGTGTCGTGTCCATAATCGTCATGGAAGTAGCAGTACTTGGAAGTATCTCTGGGCCTTCCTCTATTTGCCAAGCGAGGAGGAGGATCAAAGGTCTTCGCAGCCTTTTCCGTAGCTAGTATCTCCCTTGGAGATTTGGACAGATTAGCCAAGAGACCGTGGTTAATGTTTTTATGGTATGGTGTAAACCTGTCCCTTCCTTTGTGTCTACTTTTTGACCCTTCCCACGAAGGATGCTTCGGGGCTTTGCTATGACCTTCTTTATTTTCGACCTGAGCCCCATTGGTAGACACTTCTTTGGCTTCGATCCAGGTGTACGCCTTCTCCACTAAACCATTATAAGTTGCAGGAAGGTCAGTGGAGAGGAATTCAACCAGACTTCTTTTTCGGAGGCCATGCACGAAACCTGAGATGCGTTGGTCTTCGTGCAAGCCCATTATCTGTAAGGTATCATTGGTGTATCTGGCAATGAAAGCCCTGGTGCTCTCGTTTTCCTTCTGCTTGATGTTGTGCACTGTTAGGTGCGTTCTTGTAAACTTTTTCTACTGGCTGAAATGTGATCTAAACTTGGCCTTGAGATCATCCAAATTCACAATGCTACCTGGTTTTTGCCCATTCCACCATATACGAGCAGAGTCTCGTAGGGTATATGTAAACATGTGGCAAGCAACGGGCATAACCCATTTCTGCATTCTGATAGCCCCTTTGAACAGGTGTAAGAAGTTATCCGGGTCCCCCTTTCCATCATAAGTACCAATATGTGCGGGCATTTTCAACCCATCAGGCAAAGGGTAGTCTTCTATCCATCTTACGAAGGGTGTTGTGGAGCCCATGGGCTCCGAATAAAGGCAGTTATAAGGTGGCATGTAGGTAGGGGCAACATTGTACGGGTTATGATTTGGAGATATTCCAACATGGTTTTGGTTAACATATTGAGGGTAAGCAGTAGGTATATAAGGTGGGTGACTTGACAGGTACTGAAGGATATGCCATAGGTTTCCGTAGGGCATGCTTCCGTATGGTTGAGTAAAACAGGGGTTGCTAGCCTGCCCATTAGGTGGGGGATAAACCCCTTGAGGGAAAGATTGAGTCTGAAAAGGAGGGTACATACCATGAGGAGGAAGATTTCCTTCCCCATTCATTTGAGATGGATTGCCTTCTACGCGGGATGCGTGAGAAGGCTGCAACAGGACTCTTGCCTCGGTTCTTCCTAGATGAGCCACCAAAAGTGGTGGCAAATTAACATCCGTAGTATCCCTTCGGTGACTCCTTCCATTAGAGCCTTCTATCGTACCTTCCCTTCTAGTCGGAGCCCTCTCCAGAACATCTTCAAAACCAACCGACCTTCCACTAGGCCTTCGACTGATCGAAGACCCAATCCTTAGGACTGAGCATGTGGCCCCAGGAACCAAGGGCCTAGCCTCCATTTCCAACTCTTCGTCATACTCATCGCTTGAGTATTCTAGCTCCCTACGCATCTCCACGTTCCGAGCTTGCTTCCTTCGAGCCCTCAGTAAAGATTCTAATGCTTCGATGTTAGCTTCGACAAACGCTGGACTGATTACCGGTTCGGGGTTAGCCGAGGTTGAAGCATGGTTGTTGGGAGTTATTTCAAGGTGAGATCGTGTGGTAAAGGTGGATGCGGTTATATTGGGAAGGTTGTTAGGATCATTGACTGGGATTGGTGTCAAGGTCGAGAAACCCGGAGGGGGTGTATCCTCTCTTCCTTGATTCATGCCGTGAAACTAGTGAGAGTGATTGACTGGGTGTAAGTTTAGAATAACGAGACCAATAGTAGCGGGTCCCACGGATGGCACCACTGATTGTACAATAAATCGTACGACCAGGCCTTCGATTGAGATCGAAGGGTATGAGGGGTGATATGCTTGCGCCAAACTTGTAGCCAATCTGCAATAAGAAATAGTAGACACTTCGTTAAGTGATTACGCAGGGGTTGGGCCCTGTGAACCACCTCTGGCGTGAGAGTAAGTATGTGATATGTGTTGTAAATAATATGGAGTATATGAGATATTGTGTTGAGTGAACATACCATTGAAATGACTCGTCCAACCTATTTATAGGTGAAGAAAATAGCTTGGAGAGTGCTAGCACACGTTTAGGAGATCATTTGGGGCGTCCCCTGATTTGTGGTAACCGCTAGGGCTTCATCCCCACTATCTCGTACTTGGCGGGGAAGCTAAAGAAATAGTGGGAACGTGGGGGAAGACCAAGTCAAGGTTCCTCTTTGTCTTGGCATCTTCAAAGGAAGACACCGAAGGGCATAGGCCTTCGGCTGTCGAATTCCCAACTGGTAACCATGTCAATGATGAATGGTTTTATGCCACCAATGACTTGTGAAGAAAGACTTGGGTCTTCGTAATGTAATTTCGATTGAGGCCGAAGGGGGGTCCTTCGTCCTGATCGGAGGGTACGTCATCACAATGAGGGTTAGTATTTGACGGTTTACCCGTTTAATAGTTCGAAATGCGTATTTGAATTTCCGTAAAGTATATATATATATATATATATATATATATATATATCCCTCATTTGAATTTTGTAAAAATTGAATGTTTATGATAAAAATTACAACTTTAAATTTGTATTATTGTAGTTTGTAATATCTATTTTAATACTAAAATTTAATGTGTCGTTAGTGTACATTATAAGGCAATTATTAATGTGTCATTAGTGTACACAAATTTAGATATCCATACTTGTACTCATTTGAAATATGTATTTTAGTTTGTTATATGTTCTCTTTGACGTTCGGGCTTGTGCCCTGATGACGTATAGTACGTATAGCAGGCTCACTGGGCCTAACTCGTGCTATACACATATTGGGCTCAGGCCCAACAACGAGAATAACTATGAACACTGGACCAACAGTAAGCCCAATAACGAAATTGGCTATAGTCCAGGCCAAAAGACGCATGCAGGATACTTAGCAGACCGAACCTCCGGCCGCAGAAGGTATCATGTGTCCGCATCCGCGATTAACACGGAACTTTGCTCGACAAGGGTCCGGCTCTGGCAGCCAGCTACTATATGCGAGTAACCAGGAAACCCTAGCGGTAAACTCGGCCTATAAAAGGGGCTCTAATGTCCATACAAGTTACAACTCTCTCTCTCTCATAATTACACACACATACTCTTGCTTCTCTTACAAGAATGTGTACTTACTCTCACGTCGGAGTCTTATCGTGGGGTCCGTCCCCACGGTAAGGCTAACGGTTTACTCTTCTTGTGCATGGGATTCAATCAAACTACTTGGATTAGTACAAGATCAGCCCACCAACAGCTTGTTAACCCAACCCAACAAGCGCCACTAACACCTATTACAATCCGTCACACTTTTTATACTAACAAGTTGGCGCCATCTGTGAGACAAGTACACAACTGCGTTTCGAAAAATACTCACCATGGGCACTCGGTCCGAGCCAACTCCCGCTCTTGTATCCACATTGCGAAATACAGCGGAAGGAGAAAATCATACAACTTTGACGGATCTTGAAGGGTCTGCGTCTGACGCAGCCCTCCGGAAGTATTGTGACAAGTACTTCGATCAGATCTTACCTATTGTGACAGAGAAAGTTAGGAAACGGAAGAAAGAGCCAAAGCGGTGAAAGCACTGACAACTCGGGTGGATCTCCATAAAGCCTCGCATCATCATGAGTCGGAAATACCAACGGGAAGAAGAGACTTGAGGAAACAACTTGAGTCACTGAAGCATCGGAATACGCAGGATAGCAGCGGTCGAAGACATACCCGGTCTAGGTCACCTAAAATGAAAGAAGACGAACGGGAAACGGTGTTCAAAAGGTTGCGCAAAAGTGTGTTCCACCGACTGGGAGACAAAGAAGAAAGTATCTCCGTGTACTCTAAAGACCCCAGAAGACCAGTCCGCCATGTCACTGAAAGGAAAGAAAAGAGTAGCTACCGAAACTCTCAATCGCAACTAGTAAGGCCAAAATTCAGAGGGCATGGAACCGAAAGGGCGCGGTCGCAGAAAGCGGGCAACTGCTCAAGAGATGGGTCAAACGGAAGTAGATGTCGAAGGTCCGAAGTCAAAAAGCAGAACCAAGTAATAGCGATGATGACGGCCTGGCTAGGCCCTGGGTCTGTAAGGAGATTGATCCGTTCACTCCACGTATCCGCTACTTTGAGATGCCAACAAAAACACGAATGCCAACTAACGCAAAAACATATGCTGGGGAGTGAGACCCAGAAGATCATCTCAAAATCTTCCAGGCAGCTGAAAAGGTAGAACGATGGGCCATGCCAACCTGGTGCCACATGTTTAACTCCGCACTAACTGGATCCGCTAGGGGTCTGGTTTGATGATCTCCCGCCAGAATCAGTGGACAGCTATGATAAACTGAAGGAGGTTTTCTTGGCTAACTTCTTCCAGCAAAAGAAGTGCATCAAGGATCCCGTGGAACTTCATCACATTAAGCAAAATGAAGGAGAACCAGCGGAAGACTTTATAAGAAGGTTCAAAGAAGAGACAAGGGATACAAAAAGAGCTCCGGAAGTTATGAGAATCTCAGGATTCATGCACGCAATCACTGATCCGGAACTGATTAAACGGTTACATGACAGAATCTCAAAATCGATGAATGAAGTGATGAATATAACTACTTCCTTCCTACGAGGGGAAACAGCCGCAGGAAGTCGCGAAAGAAGAAGGCCATGGATACAAACGCCAATAGGGCAAGCTGCAGTCAAGTATCGGCAAAGCTTTAAAAGAGAATTTAGAAACAAACCAAGAAAAAGAGAAAATCAACAGAGTTTCCACAACCCGCAAAAACCTTTCAGAAAAATGTCGGCACAAAGGAGAGCAATGTCTCCAAATCCGTCCCCAGCTACCGCAATCGAAGAAAAGACTGACGGCAAATTCTGTGAATTTCATGGATGATGACGTATAGTATGTATTACAGGCCCACGAAGCCCGATGCACACTATACACATACTAGGCTCAGGCCCAATGATTACCAATCTTGGGCCTACAATAAGCCCAATGGCTAAATTGGCTATGGTACAGGCTTTGAGATGCGCGTAAGGCACGCAACGGGCTGAGCCTTCAACCTTTAGACCCTATACGTCCGCATCCGCAATTAATACGGAACCCTTGTCCGCCAAGGGTCCGGCTCCGGCGACCAACGACTATATGCGAGAATCTAGGAAGCCCCAGCGGCAAACCCCGCCTATAAAAAGGGCTCTAATCCCCATACAAGGTACAACTTTCTCTCTCATAATTACACACACATACTTCTACTTTCCTTATCAAGGATGTGTACTTACTCACACGCCGGAGTCTAATCGTGGGGTCCGTCCCCACGGTAAGACTAACGGTTTACCTTTCTTGTGCAGGGATCTCATCCAAACTACTTGAATAAGTACAAGACTAACCCATTGGACGATGGTCGGTCCGGTCCGATAAGCTACGTTCACATCTGTTACCACCCATCACATAAATTGTACTAACAAGTTGGCGCCATCCGTGGGACCCAGTACCCAACTGCGTTCCGAAAAAGAAAAATGCCTACTGAAAGAGCTCGTTCTGATCCTACTCCGGCCCCAATCTCTGTAGTGCGGAACAAGGGAGGACAGAAGAACGCGATAGATCTGGAGGGATCTGATGGGTCTGCATCCAGTGTAGCCATCAAGAAGTACTGTGACAAGTATTACAAACATATCTTACCCATTGTGACAGAGAAAGTTCGGAAGTAGGAAGAAAGAATCAAGGCTAGAGAAATAGTGAAAACCCGATTAGACTTTAGCGAAGCATCACAACAGTGTGAGTCCGAAAAGCAGGCGCGAAGAAAATATCTAAGAAAGAAGATTGAATCTCGAAAGCGCCGGAGCACAAAGGAAGACTCCGAACCAAGACGCGGCCGATCCAGATCGCCGTGGAAGAAAAGCGCCGAAAAGGAAGAAGTATTCGGAAGATTGCGTAAAAGCGCATTCCAAAGTCTTTGAAACAGAGAAAGGAGTATATCCATATGTTCCGGAAGCACAGAGAGAACTAAGCGTTGAAGATCCAAAGATGGCAGGGGAACTCACCACCGTTCTTCTTCGCAAAAAATGGAACCATATTCCCGAGGATACGGATGTAGTCGAACATACTTACGAAGGACGATCGGGCACTCCGGAAGCGAGGACAACGGAGATGAACACTGGAGTTCCGGGTCAAAGAGGCAGAAGTCGGACGCTAAGAGCGACGACTTAGCTAGGCCATGGGTATGCAAGGAGACCGACTCGTTCACTCCGCGCATTCGCAAATTTCGACATGCCCAAGAAAACGCGGATGCCCACCAATGTAAAGACATATGACGGAAGTGAAGACCCGGAAGATCACCTAAAAAATTTTCAGGCCGCAGGAAAGGTAGAACGTTGGGCTATGCCAACATGGTGCCACATGTACAACTCTACCCTCACCGGGTCTGCTAGGATGTGGTTCGACGATCTCCCACTGGAGTCGGTAGACAGCTATGACGAACTAAAGGAAGTTTTCTTGTCGAACTTCCTTCAAAAAAAGAAGTGCATAAAGGATCCAGTGGAGCTCCATCATATCAAGAAAAAGGAAGGAGAAACCACAGAAGAATTCGTGAAAAAATTCAAGGTGGAAAGTAGGGACGTCAAGGGAGCTCCGGAAGTTATGAAGGTCTCTAGCTTCATGCATGGAATTACTAATCCCGAGTTAGTTAAGAGATTACATGACAATATACCCAGATCGTTGGACGAGATGATGAGGGTGACCGCATCTTTCCTCCGTGGAGAGGTGGCCGTTGGCAATCATGAAAAAAGTAGAACGCTACCCCAAGTGCAATGGAAGTCACACGAATCCGTACAAAATCAAAGCTTCAAGAGAGAATACAGAAATCCGCTCAGGACGGATTAGAAGCAAGATAGGTTCACCCTCCTTTCAAAGACGCCCAAAGAAATATTGGCATTGGAAAAGGCGAAATTCAAGACTCCTCCTCCGATACTTACGCCAATCGAGAAGAGAAATAGCAACAAGTATTGTGAGTTCCACGGAGAAGTAGGACAAAACACGGACAGATGCATGCATCTAAAAAGACAAATAGAAGAACTGTTGAGAACCGGGAAGCTGTCAAACGTAATAAAGGAACTTAAACAAAATTGTGGCAAGGATCAGCCTAAAGCACCTAAGAAAGGAGAAACATCAGGGAAAGATAAGCCTCTTACAATCCTGATGGTGCAATCTCAGCAGCGGGTGACCAGACAAAAAGTCACACAAAGATTTTCTCCAAACCAGAACATTTCATTCCCACCACTCACAAGAGAAGAGGGGAATGATGGACCAATGGTTATCGAAGCAGAGATAGGTGGAAACTTTATACATCCAATGTATGTTGACGAAGGCTCCGCGTCAGAAGTCCTATACGAGCATTGTTTTGAAAGGCTCTGGCTAGAAATAAGAAAGCAAATGGTACCTGCTACAACCCCTCTTATGGGATTCAGTGGCGAAATAATATGGCCGATTGGGCAGATATCACTATAACTAAAATCAGAGATAGCGAACATTCGGCATCAGCATGGATGAACTTCGTGGTGGTTAGATCCCAATCGCCATACAATGGGATCATAGGAAGGCCAGGAGTGCGAAAATTACAAGCCTTGCCTTCGATAGCGCATGGAATGATGAAGATCCCAGTGGAAGGTGGAGTGCTCACAATCCGCAGTAGCACAATGGTCTCGTTGGAATGTGCTATGGTTTCTGAACCAACACCGCAGCCCGCAACGGAAAAGCAAAGTGAAAAGCGAATACACGTGGTAATACATCCAGGACATCCGGAACAAACAATAGCCATTGGGTTAACCCTGTCAGCTGAAGGACGAAAAAAGTTATGTGACCTGCTAAAGCAGAACTTTGATATATTCGCCTGGTGTCCAGCGACATGACAAGCGTCCCATGACACATAGCAGAACACAGCCTAAACATACGGGAAGGATACACTCCAATAAGGCAAAAGAAAAGAGGCCAAGCACCGGAATGGAGCAAGGCGATACAGGAAGAAGTAGAGAAACTCGTGGACGTAGGAATCAAGAGGGAAGTACATTATCATAACTAGTTGGCCAATCCAGTAATGGTGGCAAAGCATGATGGGAGCTGGAGAATGTGTGTCAACTTTAAGGACCTTAATAAGGGATGTCCGAAAGATGGCTACCCATTACCAGAAATAGATTGGAAGGTGGAGTCACTCTGCGGATCCCTTCAAATGTTTCCTGGATGCGTACAAAGGCTACCACCAAATCCAGATGGCAAAAGAAGATGAAGAAAAAACAACCTTCATCACAAACCATGGAATATTTAGCTATACTAAGATGCCATTCGGACTAAAAAACGCGGGAGCGACATACCAGCGGCTAGTAGACAAAGCTTTCCACAAGCAAATTGGCAGAAACTTAGAAGTGTATGTCGATGATCTGGTGATCAAAAGCCGCTCGGAGGAAGAAATAATAAGAGACATAGCGGGAAACTTTCAAACGTTAAGGGAAATAAATATGAAGCTAAATCCCAAAAAGTGCACTTTTGGCATGGAAGAGGGGATGTTTTTAGGATACACAGTAAATACTAAAGGAATAAAAGTATGCCCAGACAAAGCAGAGGCCGTACTAAACCTTCCATCTCCAAAATGTCTCAAAGATGCTCAAAGATTGAACGGAAAGCTAGCAAGTTTGAATAGATTCTTGGCTAAATCCACTGAAAAGTCACTACCATTCTTTTAAACACTCAAAAAATGTACAAAAAAGAGTTACTTTCAATGGACACAAGAAAGCGGAAGAGGCTTTAAACATATGAAAAAGATGATAGCAAACCTCCCCACCCTAACCGCACCTCAGGAAAAAGAAGAGTTAATAATATACCTAGCAGCAGCCAGAGAAGCGGTTAGTGCGGTTCTAATGATAGAAAGGGAAGGCAAACAGACGCCAGTATACTTTGTGAGCCGAGCCCTGCGAGGACCGAAAATAAATTACACGCCAATGGAGAAACTAGTTTTATCCTTGGTACACGCTCCAAAGCGACTGAAGAGGTATTTCCAAGCGCATACGGTAGTAGTCATTACGGACCAGCCAATCAAGCAAATACTTTCAAGGCCAGAAGTCGCAGGTAGGTTACAAAAATGAAGCATCGAGTTGGGGGAGTATGACATACAATGCAGACCAAGAACGTCCATTAAAGGACAGATTCTAGCGGACTTCATAGTAGAGCATCCAAAAGATGAAGAAGAAAGTGAACGAATGGAAGTTGAGGAACTTCCGCAACCATGGGTCATGTTCATGGACGGCTCATCTTGCATAGACGGTACGCGGAGCAGGCCTCATACTGACAGACCCCCAGGGGACGGAGTTTACTTATGCTCTAAGGTTCGGTTTTAACACAACAAACAACGAAGCTGAATATGAAGCCTTGATAGCAGGATTACGGATAGCAGAAAAAATGAGAGTTAAGAACGTGCAAGCAAATGTAGACTCAAAACTAGTGGCAAATCAAGTCAATGGAACATACATTGCGAATGAATCAGGAATGATTCAATATCTGGAAAAAGTAAAAGAACTCTCAAAAAACTTCCGAATGTTTTCAATCAAGCAAGTGCCCAGAGGCGAAAATAAAAAAGCGGACGCCCTAAGCAAAATGGCTTCTACTAGCTTTGCACATCTAAAGAAGCAAGTACTAGTGGAAGAACTGGGTGAAAAGTCAATAGAAGAAACACCGCTCGTAGCAACCACGGAAGAAGAGGGGTACACATGGATGACACCAATATATGAATACCTAGCAAAAGCGACACTTCCAGCAGAAAAAGAGAAAGCACGAGAAGTTAAAAGAAAGTCACAAAGATTTGCAGTAATCAATGGGATACTTTACAAGAAATCTTTTCTTGGACCATGGTTACGGTGCGTTGGACCCCTTCAAGCTAACTACGTGTTACGAGAAATTCATGAAGGATCTTGCGGCATGCACGCAGGGACAAGATCCGTAGTGGCCAGAGCCCTTCGCACCGGATACTACTGGACTACCATGCATGGCGATGCCCGAAAACTAATCCAAGCATACAAAAGTTCTCAAGTGCACAGGCCAATTCCAAAACATCTGCAAGAAAAGCTAACGCCTATTACTTCCCCATGGCCATTCCACAAGTGGGGAATTGACATTGCAGGGTCTCTACTGGAAGGGCCGGGGAGAGTCAGATTCCTTATAGTAGCAATAACAGGAAATCAGATCAAGAAATTCGTGTAGGAAAACATCATATGCAGGTTCACCCACAAGCAAATGGACAAGTTGAAAGAGCAAACAGAAGCTTAGGGGAAGGCATAAAGGCTAGTTTGGAAGAAAAAAAAACTGGTTGGATGAATTATCGCACGTACTATGGGCACATCGCACAATGATCAAATCTAGCAACGGAGACACTCCGTTCTCGTTAACATACGGAACAGAAGCTGTCATACCAGCTGAGATAGGGATGCCCACATGGAGGACGGCAGAAGCAAACATGGAAGAAAATGATGAGGCGCTGGAAGTGAACTTGGACCTCCTTGAAGAAAGAAGAAAACATGCGGCAATACATGAAGCAAAAAGCAAGGCACAAATGGAGAAATATTATAACTCAAGAGTCCGAAATACAAGTTTCAAACCAGGAGACCTAGTATATTGGAACAATGACGCGAGTCACGCCGAAGAAGGAGGAAATCTATTACCTAAATGGGAAGGACCCTACATAGTTACAGAAGCATTAGGGAAAGGCGCATACAAGCTAAAGGACCGTGCGGGGAATCTAATCCCATGGACATGGAATTTTTGCAATCTCAAAAGATGTTACATACATCAGGTGTAAGCAAACCCATTCCTCGCGGATTTCGTGAAGGAGGGTTCCTGCCAAACCTATCTTTTTTCTTTTATATTGTAATGTCTTGTTTTTCCTTTTAATTGAATGAAAAAAGGTGAAGCTTAGCTACCTTCACCAGTTTTAATTTAGAAAACTTTTCTTTTTAATCATAAAAAAAACTTATGTACGTAAGACGCGCATGCACATGGGCATTACCCATACAATGTTATTCCGAATAACAAAAGGCTGAGTAACCTCCAAATTACCTCAAAGATACGTAAGAGATATTGCAAATCCAGTATCGGGCGAATAACCCACAAGTATTCAGAAAAGACTATCATAATAAGCACATCGGTGTGAAGATTAAATAGCAAAAAGTTTTGAAACAAACGAAATATGCATACAGTAGACTGTCTATAAAAAGAAACAAAAGTGCCGCGCTTCGGCAAGCAAAACAACAAGAAAGCATAGTCACAATAAACTACGATTAAGTGGAAGGGTTTACGAGCGGACCCGTACCAACTTGTGAACAGGTATCCACACCAAGGCCACTAGTAACACAAACATACTCAGGAACGGACAAACGAACCGACTCCACTATAGGCTCCATGCACGGAGGATCAACAAAAGAAAACCAAGTATCCACGAGTGCCAACCAATCATGCAGAGAACCTTTCCTCGCTTTTTTAGCTCTATCAAAACAACATTGGATTCCAGCGGATAGGGAAGACTGACTCGAAGAACCTCCAGAAAGACAAGCAGGAACGACCGGGTGCTCCAGGCAAGACTACTTCTCAACAGGGGGCAAATCATTAGAGGATACTTCAGGACGACGCAAGCGAATGATGTCTTCAACAGGAGAATCCTTAAGAGCCTCTAAGGAAGAGAGTAAAGGAACTTGAAGACTGCGGAGCACTTGAAGAGCATTTTCATAGTTAGCTTCGGCAGAAGGGTTAAAAGCAGCAACGCGGGAAAGGGTCTTGGTCGTACCGTGGATATGTCCGGAAACAAGCCCATCTTGCATCCCTTTATCAACAGCACAGCTAATAGCATCAACCAATGCGTCCAGGTAACCCTGCCAATGCCAACATCCAAATACAACAAGCTTGAAGCCTTCAGACAAGAGCCAACGACGAATGGACATGGCAGTAAGCAAACTCGGATAAAGTTTCTCCTCTAAATGCAAGGCAACCTTCAGAAAAAGCTCCCGCAAGCAAACCAGCTCTAAAGCACGAGGACGGAGCTCCAAACATTTGTTGTTCAAAACTTGCACCTACAAAGGCAAATTTAGGAGGAAAATAAAAAAAAAAGAGAAGAAAGAACGGAATGAAAAACAAAGAACAAAGGAAAACCTGTTTAACGAGCTCAGCGTTACGGGATTCCAAAGTAGAAATACCACACCGTAACTACCCAAGCTCGAGATCCTTGCTGGCAGAAGAAGCTTCCAGATCCTTGATCTTGGCACGTAACACTTCATTCTCTTTGTCAATCGCCCTTAAAGATGATACTTCACCACGGAGAGACAAAATCTCGGACGTAATAGATTTAGCCTGAGCCAATTAGGACTCCAACCCATGAATCAAGTTAGCCTGAACATCGCACCTGGCGGATAATTTCTCCTTCTCTTGCAGATAATATTCTGCACGAGTCCGCAACTCAGAACCAAAACATAAATGGCGAGCTGACAAAAGGTTAAAACCTGAAAATAAATCGTCATGACTTATTTCAAGAAGTAAAGAGGAAAACTTCGAAGGAGCAACACCGTCAACAATCTCACGGCAGTCCAAGGGATTGTCAAGCAGAGACCCGCTCAATACTCTCCACTCCGGATGATGACACTCCTGTGAGAACAGGGGGTCAAACTCAACAGAAGCCTGGGCATTACTAGTCAAAGGCTGGCCGACAAAAGGTCCAGCAGGATCTTTAGCACTACGGTTAGCCCCACCACTGGAAGACGAATTGAGGAAAGGAGAAACATTCTCCAATACAGGGAAAGTAGTCAGAACAGTTGTGGTAGAAGTAGTAACATCCAGAAGATTCTCAGACCTGGTACAAGAAGTAACTTCAGCTCCAGCAGCAGAAGTACTAGAATCAAAAGAATCAGAAGAAATAACCAACCTTTCGGGAGAACCGATATTAGGTTGATGCCTGAAGAAGAACCAAACAGAAACCCAACCTCACGTTCAGAGGTGGTGGAAATAGAAGAAGTAATGAAAGGCCCAGTGTGAGGAGCCGTATAGCCTAGCTCAGCCTCCAAGACACTACTATTTAGTAATTCCTAAAAACCACAAACAGGAATGTTACTGCTAAAGGGACCTGGTTGAGATTCAAAGCAAGGCCTCTTGGCAGGACTAGATGGTCCCGGAACACTTGACAAAGGCCCCTCTTTCCTTTTCAAAGGACCAGAGGAAGAAGGGTTAGCATCAGAACCCGTAGCCTCAGCAGGTGATCCACCACCAGTATCAACACTAGTACCTTCCGGCTCAAAAAGAAGATTAACATCAGCAACCAATTCACCATCCGCGCGAGCAGGAGCAATAGGGATAAGTGGCACAGTACGACGTACAGCAACTTCAATAACGGACGGTTCCCCTTCACGACACGGACGGGTAGTCATCGTAGCCTTCAGAGGCTCTGGGGACTGAATATACTCGGGCCAACTCATCACTGCATAAAGCAAAGTATATTCGTTTAAAAAAAAAAAAAAAAAAAAAAAAAAAAAAAAGGAGTGTCGCAAATGAAACTCACCAGTTTGATCGTCACGAAGATACTCAGGGTACACATCCTCACCTAAAGTATAATAGCGACTCAAACCAACCCAGCAAAGAAAGGGCTCAGGGAATGCCAGAAAAGGATAAGGATTAGCAGCAAGAGCAGCAAAATGGTCAGCATTATATTCGTCAGGGCGAGGAACAGGATCTTTGGAGATGTTCTTCCTAGAATGCCATGGGAACAAGACAGGAGAGGCAAAAGCATCAACCCAGAAAAATCGGTCGTTCCAATTATTGACAGAATCAAGAGTCTTAGTGCAAAGGGCAGGAACACCATCGCGCTTGCTAAAGGAAAACCACCCTTTCAACTTTGAGTTAACATAAAAACAACGAAACAGAGTAACAATGGGATTCCGAAATCAGAAGAGAAAGGCACAATACCCGCACCGGGAAAGCCAGCGGAAAATGACAACATCAGCAAAAGCACATCCAGCCAGGACAATCCTTCAAGAAAGAAAATTACAACTATTATAAAAAAAGACAACCCATTACGGGTAACCACTAAAGCAGACTTCCGCAAGAACAAATAAATGCAGAAAATTTTTAGAAGCACAGCTTCAAAGAAAAATGATGTCCGTCATCAACAAAGTTCCGGAAGAGACACGGCTCCAACGGCCATAAGACTCAGACTAAAAAGGGTAAGATCAATTGACAATAGAAAAAATGTATAATGTATTTGAATCTACCAATTTTTGTAATGTATTTTGAAATATATCAAATCAATAAGAAGTGAAGATTAGCTACCTTAATTGTTTTATTTTTTCAATAAATTCATTTTGATTAAGTGCATAAGACGCGCAAGCACAAGATTGGGCACGACCCAAAGAATGTTATTTCCGAATAACAAAGAGTTATCACAAATAACAAAAAGGTGAACAACATAATCACCAAAGTACATAAGAGGTATTGCAAGCCCAGTACTGGGAGGATAACCCAACATTATCCGAAGACTATTACAAACGTGCATATCCGTATAATGTTAAAACAATAGCACTGCACAAATTAAAAAATAGTGTGCACAAAAGACTATTAAAGATGTGCATATCCATATAACGTTAAAATAATAGCAACGCACAAAACAATGTGCACAGAGGTTATTAAAAACATACATGTCCGTATGACAAAAAGATAGTAGCATAGCACAAGTAAAAAACAACGTGCAGAAGAAAAAATAAAAAAGGAAAAGTTGCACGCAACCATTGTAAACATTACAAGACATGGAAAGCTAAATATTGTTCAAAGGATTACAAACATCCAAGAAAGCAAAGTAAACTAGCTTTGCTCCAAGACAGTCGCACTTGCTTCGGGCTCAGACAAAGCGGAGGGAACTTCACTCGCTTCAGGGTGCGGATAATCTGCAATATCAATAATAACACTAGACCCTCCAACATCATAATCATCGGTGGAAAGGGGCCTCATAGGAACAGAAGAGACACTAGCAGGAGCAAGTGCAAGTGGCAAGGAAGTAGTATAATTCAAAGCCAACTTGCCAGTTGAAGGTCCTTCCACACCCATAACATTACGGGTGGACAATTGATCAATTGAAGAATTATAAACATCAGCAACAGTGGACCGATGAGCAGCAAGACGCTTTCTAACCTGGTCAACCCTTATCTGAACTACTCCCAAAGAACAAGACAATGAACCAGTGCCAATAATAGCGCTAGTATCCTATCATAGACAGGAACCACAAGCTGTTCAAGATCAGGTTCTAACTCAGCAATCATAGGAGCGTTCGCATGCGACCCCTCAACCCGAAGAAGATCCATAATCTTCAAAATTCCAAAGATCCTTGTTAGACTTAAGAGTGGAAAGCAAGGAAAACTCTACATCCGCAAGGGCCTTCATGGCGAAAAGATAGTGAGCTTCCGCAAAAGGGTCATACGCATCAAGATCCAGAAGCTCTTTTTTCTTTTTACCATGAATAATACCCGCCGCTAGTCCAACTTGCATGCCTTTATCAATGGCACGGCTAATAACTTCCGCCATTGCTGTAGAATACCCTGGAGAATTCAAACATTTGAACACAGCAAGGCTCATGCCATTAGTCAACAACCAACGACGGTTGGAAAACAAAGTAAGAAAGTGAGGATAAAACTCCTCATCAAGGTGAAGAGCCAACGCAGACAAATCGGCAACTGCCGAATCAACCTTCTTTATAATCGCAGCTGATTTCTCATCTTGAGTTTTGCAAAACTCTTCCCTCAAAGCATCAAAAGAAGGAATTTGGCTACGAAGCTCAGAACATGAGGACTCCAGAGTACGTATCTACAAAAAAAATAAGAAGTCAAAAGACAACGGAAGGATAAGCAAGCAGAAAAACTGGCCAAAAAACATTGATACATACCTGTCCGGAAAGATTAGCATTATGAGATTTGAGAACAGCAACTTCAGCCCTCAGGGTGGACGACTCAGAATCTTTCCCATCAAAAGATGATCGAAGTTCCGCTAACTCAGCCCGAGAATCTCGTTCCCGCTCATGGGCATAATTTTGATTCCTCAACGAAATAAGTTCCGCAGCAGGAGCTGCAGAAAACCAAACAACGGAAGCCAACTCAGAGGATGCAGCCTCAGTAGCTTTAACCTTAAGGGTCGAAATATCCTTTTCCCTCTCCTCTAACAAAGACGATAGGCGTTTCCTCTCTATCATATTATACTCTAACCGCATACGGACTTCAGAACTAAAGCACATTTGCCGTGCCATAGAAACATTAAACTCAGCAAGAAGTCGATCATACCCAATCTCACGAATGGAAGAAAAGTAGCAAGGAGGAGTAAACTCATCCACCATACCACGACATTCATCATCATCATCAAGGAGTGAGTTCTTGGCAACATTCCATTTCGGTACATAAAAACCAGACGAAGAGCTGGAATCTGAATCATCAACGGCACGGATATCTCCAACCGAGATATCACAATCAGAGAAGTCATCAAGAACGGGGTGAACACCGCCAGCAGAATGAGAACTGTTAGGAAGGGAGGAAGGAACATTGTTGTTCCCGCTTCACAAGTAGCTTAAAACAGTTAAATACTACTAATTGTGAATCATGACTGAAGTAATGCAAGTAAAGATAAGTTTTAACAAGATAAACACACTGATTAAATTTTCAACGTTTATATTCTTTATTAAAATGAATCAAAAATAATACAATACCCAAGTACTTGCGGAACAGTACTTGGGATTGAAATGACAAGTATGGTGAACTCCTCACGAAGCTTAGGCTATGTCTAAGCACAACTACACAGGAACCACTGAGCTATCTCAGGGACAAAGTTGTATTTGGAGGAGTGAAAGATTGCTTGTGTGTGTATTATACAATTCATTGTACAAGCTTGAAATCTTTCACTCCATCTCTTATGGCTATTTATACATGTATGGTTTTTAACTATATCCTAAAGGACAAACTGACAGGTTACAGAAGACAAAATACTGCTGTTTACAATGGCTATTTAGAGTAAGTGACAAGGCTGCTTTCTTCTAGTCAGTGATGACACTGAGCCTGGTAGTTAGCGATTCAGGGAAAGTTTGACTTTGGTTGATAAGGACTTCGTCTAATCTGTTCAAACTTATCCTGCCTTGTCCCGCTCATTCTTCAGTCATCTTAGCCTTCAGTCTTCATCTTCAGTTTGTCTTCAGTGGTAGTAGTTGATGAGGAGTTTCGGGATTCAGTGAGTTATTGTCATCACTCACTGAATCCACCATCTTCTTCTTGACTCAGTCTTCACCCCTTAAGTTCCGCCTTACTGAGTGGAGAGACTTCTTCTTTATCTCGTAGTGAGTATCCCGAAGATAGCTCACTGAGTGACTATGCGCTCAATGACTTCTTAGTGTTTAAGGATCTAAACCCTTAGGGTATTTTCTATTCAAATCCTAGAATTAAGGGGTTTGGATATTCACTGAACCCAAAAAACATCTACTTGATCCTTCTCCTTTTCAGCAACAGAAAGAACGGTAGTAACGACAACATCCGTCATGACTGGCACAAGAGACCTGCCAAAAAAAAACAAAAAAGAAAAACAACAACAAAAAGTAAGTTAACAAAGGCAAGAGAAACAGTTCGACCTTTGGTTAGTTCCAGCAATTGAGGCTCATCTTCTTCTAGCGGTCGAGCACCAACCTTCAAATTCATGGGATCCTTCATTTGAACTAAAGATAGCAAATCCATCGCTGCAAAAAGTAGAAGAAAAGAAGCACGGTATAGACTACACAAAAATAGAATAACAAGCGAAGAGACATAAACATGGCGTACCCACCCCAATCATCTTCATCATAAAACACAGGGTAAGAATCCTCGTTCAAAGTGTAATTACGGCTTAACCCAACCAAGCAAAAAAAGGGGTCCAGAAATTTGTGAAAAGAAAAAGCATGGGCAACAAGGGAAGCAACGTGCCCAGCATCAAACTCATCATCCCAGGAGTAGCGTCCTTAGGAACGCTCTTTCCATCATGGAAGGGATGAATAACAGGACAAGCAAAGGAATCGACCCAAAAGAAATGATCATTCTAACTTTTAAGAGAGTCAATGGGTTTAGTATAGCAAATGCCAAAACTATCAACTCGTTTACTTAAGGACAGCCAACCAATTTTCTAAGATTGAACATAAAAACACCTAAATAACCCAACTGAGGGTTCGATGCCAAGAGAAAAACAAAGAATCTCAAATTGAGAAACTTTAGCAGCACCAATAATAGAAAGTTGCGATATGTGGATGCGATAGTAATTAAGGACAGATACATGAATACAGACAAAGGAAGACGGAAATTAGCATACTCTAAAAAGCGGGTATATACACCAATTTTCCCATCCGGCGCCTCTTGAATGGTCTGGTCAGGTCCAGGCAATTTTGGATGAACAAATTATGGAATCGAATATTTAATACAAAAGCAATCAAGTGACCCTTGTGAAAGCTTAGACTTAGCAGATGCAAAAGTACCCATAACGGAAGAGAAAAAAGAATTAGACCCTAACCTGAAAATGGAACCTGGAAGACAGATGCAATCCAAGGAGATTAGATCGAAAGGAAAAGGAAGCAACACTTGCAAATGAAGAACAGTAAAAGGAAAAATGGGGTAAGGGAAAAGTAAAGGGTATTTATACAAAGAGGTTGCTGGCGTCCAAAGAAAACCCTAAAGAAAGACACGATTCAAAAAAGTAACCCGATCCAACGGTGAGTAATCAAAAGGACAAAAGCAAGGCTAGTGAAGGGACACACGGCCTATGATGTCCAATCAGCCAGAGCATGCACGGTCAAGAATTGCCCACGCTGCATAGCACGCAAAACAAGAAGGAAAGCGTCATAAAGACACTTTAAAGGTGCGGAAAAGAAATGGCTCCGTCAAACTTAAAGTCTAGCAATATCCACCGCACGCGATAAATATCCGCGTGCAATAAAAACGCCAGACTGGGGGGACTTGATGACGTAGCACTCCCTAAAAAATAGGAACATCAGAAGGACACTTCAAAAAAGCACGGAAAGGAAAAGCGCTTAGTCAACCGAGTCTAGTAATATCCACCGCACGCGACAATATCCGCACACAATGAACACACTAGACTGGGGGGACTTGATGACGTATAGTACGTATAGCAGGCCCACTAGGCCTAATTCGTGCTATACACATACTGGGCTCATGCCCAACAACGAGAATAGCTATGAACATTGGACCAACAGTAAGCCTAATAACTAAATTGGCTATATTGCAGGCTAAAAGACGCAAGCAGGATACTTAGCAGACCGAACCTCTGGCCGCAGAAGGTATCATGTGTCCGCATCCGTGATTAACACGGAACCTTGTCCGACAAGGGTCCGGCTCCGGCAGCCAGCTACTATATGCCAGTAACCAGGAAACCCTAGCGATAAACCCCGCCTATAAAAGGGGCTCTAATCCCCATACAAGGTACAACTTTCTCTCTCATAATTACACATACATACTCTTACTTCTATTACAAGAATGTGTACTTACTCTCACGCTGGAGTCTAATCGTGGGGTCCGTCCCCACGGTAAGGCTAACGGTTTACTCTTCTTGTGCAAGGAATTCAATCAAACTACTTGGATTAGTACAAGATCAACCCACCAACAGCTTCTTAACCCAACCTAACAAGCGACACTAACACCCATTACAATCCGTCACACTTTTTGTACTAACAAGTTGGCGTCATACTTGATGACATATAGTACGTATAGCAGGCCCACTGGGCCTAATTCGTGCTATACACATAATGGGCCCAGGCCCAACAACGAGAATAAGTACGAACACTGGACCAACAGTAAGCCTAATAACGAAATTGGATATAGTCCAGGCTAAAAGACGCACGCAGGATACTTAGCAGACCGAACCTCCGGCCACAGAAGGTATCTTGTGTCCGCATCCGCGATTAACACGGAACCTTGTCCGACAAGGGTCCGACTCTGGCAGCCAACTACTCTATGCGAGTAACCAGGAAACCCTAGCGGTAGACCCCGCCTATAAAAGGGGCTCTAATCCCCATACAAGTTACAACTTTTTCTCTCATAATTACACACACATACTCTTACTTCTTTGACAAGAATGTGTACTTACTTTCACGCCGGAGTCTAATCGTGGGGTCCGTCCCCACGGTAAGGCTAACGGTTTACTCTTCTTGTGCAGGGAATTCAATCAAACTACTTGGATTAGTACAAGATCAGCCCACCAACAGCTTGTTAACCCAACCCAACAAGCGACACTAACACCCATTACAATCCGTCACACTTTTTGTACTAACATGCCCGTTTGGCCCATTGCTCGTTCGTTGATGTGTCGTTTGTTGTGCAAGTTTTAAATTTATAAACAAGGATTACCGAATCTAAGAAATTTTATTCTTAAAACTACCAATTGTACTCGTGAAATAAGAACAAGCAATTCTAATGATTTAGAGAATTCAAATGATTAAATACTACACTTGTTTAAACTAGTTTGCATAGTGTAATTTACATGATTTTGATAACTCCTTTTAACATGTTGATTATGAGAATTATAGGATGTTCTAATCTATTGTTTCTAAGATTCAAACCTTCGTCAAGATTATAAATTATAAAAACAAGCTTTAGGTTCAATTAATCAATTCAAGACTTAATCCAATTTTCATAAGTTTGACTCCACGTTAGTTTCACAAACTTAAACATGAAAACTCTTCTTATATAATAAAATTTGCTTAAGAAATGGTCAATAAAAAAGGTAGCCGATCATAGACAAAAGGCTACAATTGATTGATAATGGTTACCCTTTCGCCCTATGAAACTATTACCCAACTAATCCAATTTGACTAACAATGACATCTTCATTACATTCATACTTTAGTTCCTATGTTTTATCAAGAATTTTGGTTGAAAACAATCACTCATAGATAAATGATTGTGACTAGTTGAATGTTAGTAACCCTTTCGACCTTTCAAATCTCCAACAACTAATCAAACTTGATAAGGAAATGCCACTATGAAAACATAAGCATGAATGGATCTTAGAACTAGCTTGAAATTGGATTAAAACATGTTATCATAATCAAAAGTGAATTATCATAATGCAAACATCATTCAAACAAGTGCAACAAAGGCACTAGCCACTCATAACACACATGAACTTAAACTCAGAAACTTTAGCACTAGAAAAACATAATTAAGAGTCTTACAATGATTGAAATAAGATTACAAATGATGAAGTAATGATGCTGTAAGTATTGTTAATGACTTCTTGGTGATTTGGCTTCCAAATGATGACTTCTTGGACCTTCAAAGTTTCCTGGAACCCGTAGGAAGTTTTTGCTACTAGAGAAGGCTTTGAGAGAGAAATATATGACTACTCAATGATTAGAATGATTATTGCTAGATGGGATGATGAAAACACTCCACAAAGGGTCCTATTTATACTACTCTTCAAGCCTTGGGTAATTAATGCTTCAACTTGGCCTCCAAGCAGACTAGCATGACCTAAAATCCATGTAGAAAGGACCTAGAATCGATTGGAGCAAGTTAGAATCGTCATGAAGAAGTTCTAGCAGACCAGGATGATCCAGCCGATTGGTGCATGCTGATCGGTTGGTTCGTAGTACCACCCCCCAACCAATCGGCTGGGTGGCCTTAAGCTTTGGCTTTTTGATGTTTTTTCGTATTAGCTCGTCATTCACTTGTGTCTTGGTCATGTCACTTTATTCTTCACTTGAACTCGATCTTTTAACTGACTTGATGTCTGGAAAAGATGAACTCTTGGATTATCCGTCCTTGGGAAACTCCTTAGTGTGGCATTTACGCGGGAATCTTCATGCTTTTACGTTTCTTCACTTTATTTGCCATTTTCTCACTTTTTCCTTAATTTCCATGTATTTGGCTACAAACACACTATGATATGACTTTTGCACGATTAAGCAACAAAAGCTTACAAATATAACCAAATATCCCACACAAATGCATGAATAATGCTACTAAAAACATGTACAATTTGAGCGTTATCAGAGGCATCGATATCATGACCTATAACTGTCGCTTTCAAGAGTTGGAAATATTATGCCCAACGGTGGTTTCAAACAATGAGAAGTTACTGGAAAGGTTCATCTTGGAACTTGCACTAAGTATTCAAGGGAACGTAACTTCGTTTGGTTTACTCACACTGGATGAAACAATCGAGATGTCTCATAACCCAGTGGACCAAGTTGTAAAAGCTCGGACTGCTCAAAGATCCAACAACAACAAAAATAACAACAATAACAAACGGTGATGGGATGTGGAAAGTGAGAACATCTCAAAAAATAATGTCCCCAAATTAAAGGCCAATAATTAGGAGGAGCTCGTGGGAGAGCTTATGTGATGGGTGATGGGATATTGTACCAAGTCTGTTAGTTCGAGATCGAACCAAGTCCATTAGTTCAAGAGAGTAACAAGTCCGTTAGCTCAACAATATAAAGTATTTAGACTTACATGACTCGTGCATAATCAAGTCCGTGGCAACCAAATTTTGTTCTTGAAACATCTGATTCCATCAGTTCGGGTTTCAAGTGACCTTTTGGTACACCACCAAATTATGTTCTTGAAACATTTGATTCCATCAGTTCGTGTTTTCAATTGACTTCTGGTAAACCACTATATTCTTTTCTTGAAACATCTAATTCCATCTGTTCATGTTTCAAGTGACTTCAACCAAATTCGTTAGCTCAACAAATGCTTCATGTTTGCAAAGATTTTGTAATGGCAAAAGTGATAACTTAAGAATGAAATCAGGTAGTTTGAGTTCATACTCATGTCATATCGGATACAAATAAGCCCACTCATTTATAATTTATCGTTTACATAAAGAGGCGTCCTAATCTATGTAAGTAAGAAATTATAAACTTATGGTTCGGTGATTTACAATTTATTTATTTAAATGAAAATGTGTCTCAATCAATTCAAATAAGGATATTATAAATCATCCTACTTAAGAATTCCTGACACAACACTCATACTTAATCGATGAGTTACAAGGTGATTTATTACGAAACGCCGTAGGTGTTTCGAGATTACTGAACGAATGCTCACACTCATCCTCGGAGATGGAGAGTAAGACAATCAGAAAAATCGACATAGCGTTCAAAATAGTTGGTGAGTTCGTAGTTAATGTATATGAGAAAAAAGTCTTTATTGGTGAGTTAATATAGAAATTATCACATGAAATGATATTATACACAGTTACGAAATAGTTTTCTCACTATGTCTGAGAAATTAATACGACCACTATGTCAGTCACAACGTCTGAGGAAATCTTAAGGAATCATCAGAATGTATACGTATGTATAAAAATAAGCAAAAATGCTTAGAAAATTATAAATGCACAAGGAGTAAAACAACCCAGAGAAATTTAAAAACTGTAACAGGTTTCGTGATCATATGACATGATATTATATAAGGTGATCAAATAGTTTTGGAGACCATTGTATAACTTACAATTTCTGAGAAATAGGAGAGACCATTATGCAACTCACAATGTCTGAGAAATAAATAAGACGATTGTATCAACTACATACACAATAAATGTATCTGCCAAATCTTCATCACTAAGTTTCCCCTTTGTATCCAAACGATTCTAGGTCCTTCTCTTGGTGTATTCTAGTCCCTTCCTAACTCCTTGGAGGCCAAATTCAGCAATTAATACCCTAGGCCTTGGAGCTAGTATAAATAGAGGCATTTTGTGAGCATATGAGACACACACTTCAATACAAATCTCTCTACTCATCAAACAAAGCTCTTAAGCTCTCAAATTCGTCCTTCGAAGTTCAGGAAAGTTTGGAGTTCCAGAAGTTCCACATTTGGAGGCCAAATCACCGAGAAGTCTACCCCAATACTTTGGGAATCATTACTTCACCATTTGTAATCTTATTCCAAGCATTGTAAGACTTTTAATCATGTTTTCTAATGTTCAAAGTTCTGAGTTTATGTTCATGTTTGCTATGAGTGGCTAGTTTCTTTATACACTTGCTTAAATGATGTTGATTATCATATGATTAGTTAGTGATTGTGTTAACATGTTTTAATTCAATTTCAAGTTGATTCTAAGATCCAATTGTGCTAAAGTTTTATAGTGACATTTTTTAATCAAGTTTGACTAGTTGATAGTAATCGTAGAGGTCGAAAGAACTTATTGTTATTATTCAACTAGTTATAATCATTTTGTCTATGGATGATTGTTTTTACCCATTATTCTTGATTATACAAAGGAAATAAGGTGTGGTTGTAATAAAAACGTTTTTTTGATTATCAAATTGGATTGATTGGAAACATCTAAAAGGTCGTAAGATTAGTTGTTGAGAATTAATTGTAGGCTTTTGTCTATAATCGGTTACCTTTTGTATTGACCATTTCTTAAGCAATTTGATGAAACAAGTGGATGTTTTTGTGTTTAAGTTTATGAAAGTGAACTTATGAAACTTGAATTGATAAACGTAATGCTTGTTTTATGAACTAAAATCTTGACGGAGGTTTAACTTGTAAGAACAATAGATTAGTACACTAACTAATTATCACAACCGACATGTTAAGAGGTTAACACAATCACATTAATCTAAGATATGAAACTAGTTTAAGCAAGTGTAGTTTTTAATCATCTGAATTTCATTATATTTATTTGCGTTGCTATATGTTTTGGATAGACTCTGTTGATTCAAGCTTTTTATTAGATTCACTCAAATCCCTGCGAACGATCTCGACTTACCTTCATAATCTTGCTATAACGGACGAGTACACTTGCTCGTATATGTTATTGGTAATATTGGTAATTCGCCTTTTATAAATTTAAAACTTGTACACACGTAGCACATCATTGTTCCCAAAAAAATTTAGGTGAAAAACGTTGCACAAAACTTAAAATTATGTCACCACATCTTTCAGGTTTTTTATTTTCCCATAAAGATACCGTAGCTAAAAAAATACTAAACGGGCACAAACACATACATATTTTCCACTAGTCGAAAAACAATGCAACGACTTATAAATTACAAACAATAAATATAACGCATAATGGTAACACCTTTTTTAACGTACGAAGATTAAGACACTATCAGACAACCATGCTACGTCGACGTTAAAATAAAATTTATCACAAATAACCAACAAAAAAAGGCAAAAGAAAAAAAATATGTATATATATGAAAAAAAAAGGCAAAAGAAAAAAAAATTTATCACTTAATTAAAAACACGTAATATTCCAAACAAACAATCACGACTTATCAAAAATATTGACTTTAATGTCGGACATATAAAAGACACAAACTAATTGAAAAAAATGACAACAACAATTACCGGAAAACATTATACGCATTCATTAAAAAAAAAAAAAAAAAAAAAACTGCGAATGTTTTGTTCTTAGAAGCAAAGAAAAATGCGGCTAAAATTATACACCGCGCCATAACGATTGCAGACCTATCAACAAAATTTATAACGTTTGGCTTATAAAGCGACACCGATGTTTCAAATAAAAGACACGTACAATTTTAAATAATACACAACCACAGACAATCGCCATCAATACTCTGTTTATATCTCATCATATCTACACATGCTAACCCAATATTAAAAAAAAACTTAATTGCAAAAAAAAATATTATAAAATAAACTAAACACTAAAATACTCTAAGCATAAATAATGCAAAACTTTTATCCACTCCACCTATTACACTAACATGTGCTTATCCTTATCTATCTTTCCAAAAAAAATTTGTTTGACTATATATGCCACCAACACCATATTACACACACTACATCAATACACATAAACAAAAACATCCATTTAGCAATATCTCTAATGTCTAAAAAAGAGGCCGGTGAAGACTTCTCTAAAAAGAAAGACTCTAGCGAGCATAGTTATGAAGACGAATTTTTATTAGAGATGGCTAACGCGGCTCTTAAAGAACAGATAGAAACGGAAGAGGCAGACAAAGCATTGGCAGAAATAGAAGAAGCCGAAAGAGAAAGGCTCATGCTTCAGGATGAAGAGGTATTAAGAGAAATGGAAGAAGCTATTCGCAAAGAAGCAGCGGAAGCGGAAGAGAAAAAACGTCAAGATAGAGAATACGATATGTTGCATGCGAACTGGGTTGAAAACGAGTACAGCGTTTCGTGTTCATCCATCTATGACGACGGTTACGACTCTAACAACTCTCAAAATTGGGATCATCTGGATTATCTTTAATAGTCTCAATATATGTCCTTTTTTATGCATCGCATTTTTATTTCTTATATAATGTAATCCCTTTTTTCCATGTAACAAATTAATATTAAACGATCACAGAACAATCCACAACTATAAGTTCTTATAGGCATGAATCAAAAATCAGTTGCCTTCATTTTCGCTCATAACCAACAATAATGCACTTCAATTGCACAAAAATCAAATGGATAACGTGCATATAACAATATCAACAAACTTATTCATGATTGATTACAAAGGGCCCCTCTTATAAAACAAAAAAAGAAAAAAATACTAGCGAAAAAACAAAAGAAAGAAAATAAAAAATATATTAAAAAACAATTCTCCGTATGAAAATACAGTAAACAATTATTTCATGCGATAACTAAATACGCAAGAGACTACTGACAGAAAATCCATGCTAAACCACAACATCGACTAATATAATCACAACAACAACAACAACAAAATAGCTTTAGACACGCATTAACCACGGTCATAGTAAAAAAAAAAAAAAAAGCCCGCCTAAGACTTTACGGCGGGCTGCCCCTTACTTGTTCTATATATAGAATGAGAAAGAAATTATAATTAGAGTGAATAAATTAAAGATATTATAGCCTTTGGCATCCATCATAGGCAGGCACACGGAAAAATTTGTATGGGAGCATATTATCTGTCGGTTCGGAGTACCTCACATCATCATTTCAGATAATGGGAAGCAGTTCGCCGAAGGGGTATTCCCAGTGTTTTGTAGAGGTCTGAATATCAAAAAATCTTTCACTTCCGTTTACCATCCTCAAGGGAACGGATAAGTGGAAGTTACCAACAGAGACATTGTACAAGGAATAGAACGAAGGCTGGGATACAGTCACCACGGTTGGGTAGACGAACTACCTCAAGTACTTTGGGCTCACAGAACGCATACGAAGTCAAGTCACGGAGAAACACCTTTTAGCTTGACATATGGCACGGAAGCTGTCATCCCTTCGGAAGTAAGTGTCGAAACAGAAAGGGTCATGAACTTCGAGGCAGCAGACAACGAAGAAAGACTCCGCAGTAACCTAGACCTACTTGAAGAACGAAGGGAAATAGCTTCAATTAGAGAAGCTATCCATAAGCAAAAAATTGAAAAATATTACAACAGTCGGGTTCGACCTTCAACCTTCAAACCAGGGGAATACGTACTCCAACTCAACAACGCAAGTAAGGCTGAGTACCAGGGTAAACTAGGACCTACATGGGAAGGGCCCTACGTTATTAAGGAAGCATACGGCAACGGAGCCTATAAGCTGGAAACCTTGGAAGGAGACGCTATTGATAGAACCTGGAATGGCACTACTCTTCGTAAGTTCTACATATGAAACTTACAATGTCTAAGGACACATTTTATTTGCTTTCAATCAATGTATTTGCATTCTTCTCACTTGGGGAAAGAAGCATTAATGGTAGGCGTCTAGTATTCATTTCTTAAAATGATGTAATCCTCCCTACCCACTTAATGATAATAACACATTTCCCTCAAATCTCTTGTTTCGTTCAATACAACAAAGATTTGCCCACCAAGTCGCTTTATAAGTTTCAATGTCGAAGGGATGTACAAAGACTAAACAACATGTCATGCTTATATGCATAACATCCATCTCAACTTCACATTAACTTTCCTATATGGCCTTAAGGTATTTTAAGCCTTTTGCTGCCCAAAGGATCAAGACGGAGTGGGTCGCGACCCTCTGTCAGCAGTCAAATTATACGATTGCTAATATTCTTGGTGAAGTAACTACACACAATGAGGCTATGCATCTACCATACGCCTTAGGTTGTAAAAAATATTTTTTACGCAAGTAAAAATAAAAAGAGAAGAATCACACATGGCAAAATTCGAGCCCTAGTGGCTTTAATGTAGATTAATGACTAGTCTAACTAGTCTAAAACAGGCCGTAGCCTTAACGATCCAACAAAATAAAATATTGTCTTAGGCCGTAGCCTACATCACACATACCATAAGTTAATTGTTTCATCAGGCATAAAGCCTGGAAAGGAACACAGACAATTGTTTTAAACAGGGTACATACCACCCTAGGGATCAAATTACAACCACATGGTTGCCTTCATTAAACATTGGAATGAGTGGGATCAGCTGAACCGGGATGGAACCGGGGTGATGGAGTCCTCTTGGAGGAAGATGGAGGCGGACGTCCTTGGCTTTTGCCGCCAGGTCCTCAATTGAGGCCGCTGGGTCCTTCGTCACATCTGTAAGGAAAGGAAACTCTAAAGCAGTTAATTGATTACATGCATCATCATACTCTTTTTCATGAGTTGCCCTGTAGTAAGGAACTTTCTCCAGCTCCACCGGTTTCCCAGTCTTCGCTATCTCCTCCAAAGTGGTACACTTGCCATGAAAAATGGCTGCGTTCACCACCTTCCCAATGGCAATCCCCACATCGTCGCTATGGTAAAGTTCCATAGCAACATAGGGGATCACCTTGGTTACCAGGTCCACCCTGTCCTTCTTTAGCATTTTCAGACGAAGGTTTAACCCATCCAACTTTTCTCGGAGTTTAATCTCTTGGTCCAGCAACTTCGCCCTCTCTTGTTCGAGGCCTCCACACTTGGATGAAAGGACAGATATCTACTCCTTATAGCCAACGACCATTAAGTCTTCGACAGTTAGCCTTCACAGATCTCGTTTGCCACGACCTTTGAGCTTTTCATTTTCAGCTCTGAGATCTTGCACCAAGGGGTTCTTGTCAAAATCCTCCAATGCATCCTCACACTTCTTCTCCAGGTCTGCATATTTCTGATCCCTAGCCTTCTCCCTCCTCAGCATAACATCCATTTCTTCTTGAGCTTTGGTGACAGCACGGAGCAATTCCCTTGTCCTAGCATTGAGTTGGTTGTCAAGCATGCACTGGTGGACATAGCTTTTATCATGAAGGTCGCAAAGCCTCTCTATGGACATGTTATCCATCACCCCTTCCACTTGGGTGGGATTACATGGCTCACGAGTTGGTGACAAGCTAGGGGAGAAGGAAGTTCCTTTATATCAGGAAGTCCTGCAACAAATGTACATTTCGTTAACATATTATATTTGGTACCTAATTTTGTTTCGCAGGAAAGAAACTTTACCATGGATATCATCGCCGCTGGGTCCTTCGATGGCTGGAAATTCCACAGCCTTACCCTGGGCACTCTTCTGCCGGGTAGTTCGAGAGGGAGGAGTAGTTAGAATGAGCTTCCTTTCCGAACCGCGTAACTTCACAGCTTTAGCACTGGCATCTTTCCTGCTTCGGACCCTCTCACCTATGCCGGAGGGTCCTACGATGGCCAACTGTCCTTCGGAGACTGGTTCGTCAGAGTCAGCAACGTTCTCCACCAGTTGATCTTCTACATCTATGGGTTCCTTTGACGGAGGAGCAGAGGATACAGGCTCGATGGGCTGGGCTTCCACCTCATTGTTGTTTATGGACACCGATGGGGAGCCCACGCCATAGCTTGTCTCTTGGGGATTCTTTGGAAGAAAGCTTACCTCCTTTGCACCTCCAGCTACAACAAAGTTCCTGAACGACATCTCTGCACAAAGAAGCAAATAAGATAAATATCAGCAAGATAAGTTTTAATTTCTTATGTTAATTTAAAAAGTACATACTTTCTCCATAACAAATTATCTCAGGTACCAAAGGAGACCCCTCCCATCTTTCAGCAATGCCAGCCATGAACATGATTGGCTCAGGGAATGTTTGGCGGTCAGCTGGATGACGAGCCAAACGCTGATACAAAGGGTTTCTTCTCACAGTATAGGGCAATGGATCGGTGAATCTTTTCACATCATATTGAAAGTCTGGGTTTAACAATGCAGAGTATGCTGGAGGGATAATGGTATTTTGGATATAAAAGAATTTGCCTTTCTAGCTCCTTATGTTCGTAAAATGTCTATCTATCAGAATGGGCACATCCCTTTCACCCCTTTTGGCTAAGGTCAACTAATCTCCTCCCGGGTATAGATTCAGAAAACCCCTAAGCACAGTCAAGGATGGTTCGAACCCATAAGCTTTGCATATAACAATGTATGTTGTAAGCTTGGCTAGGCCAAAAGGGTTGAACCTAGAAATGTGTACCTCATAATACCGGAGGAATTCTAAGATCAAAGGATGCAAAGGTATCCTAAGGTTGGAAGTGGGGAAAGCATGGGTATATAGGCCTACATAATTCTCAGGGGCATCAAATATCCCCTGATTTTTACTCGGTAGCATGATTTTATGTTCCTTTGGAATGGGGTAATCAGTGAGGAACGCTTTAAGCTCCTCCCTGGTTAGGGTGCAACCTTGTTGTTTTATCACAAATTTTTTATTGGTAGACATGGAACCTTCTAAAGAACACAACAATGTATTTGAAATACAGAGAAGAAGGAGCACTTTACCTTGTTTGATCGAAGGCTTGATCGGAAGAGGTTTTAGTAGGTGAAAAGCTTGGGCGAGAGATAAAATTTTGTTAGGGTTTTACTGTTTTTTGCATTTTATATACTCTACAAACGTTCAATCTCAGCCCTACACGTGTCCGGACTTATCCCTTTACTACCGGATTTCAAACCATTTTTAAACTTTGAAATGATGTTTACTTTTACCGAGGAAAGGGGAGTAGTTAGGATAAGTCTTGCATTAAATACGGTCAATAAATACAAGACTTTTCATCTTCGTTCGTTTTTTGTGACGAAGAGGAGGTTTCGTTTTTATTTCTGAGTCGTAAGCAATATTTCTTGTTCGTACATATCACTTTCGACTGGGAGGCTTGATGACGTACCCTCCGATCAGGTAGAAGGACCCCCCTTCGGCCTCAGTCGAAATTGCATTACGAAGACCCAAGTCTTTCTTCATAAGTCATTGGTGGCGTAAAACCATTCATCATTGACATGGTTACCAGTTGGGAATTCGCCAGCCAAAGGCCAATGCCCTTCGGTGTCTTCCCTCGAAGATGCCAAGATAGATAAGAAGCTTGACTTGGTCTTCCCCCACGTTCCCACTATGTCCTTAGCTTCCCCGCCAAGTCCGAGATAGTGGGGATGAAGCCCTAGCGGTTACCACAAATCAGGGGACGCCCCCATGATCTCCTAAACGTGTGCTAACACTCTCCAAGCTATTTTCATCACCTATAAATAGGTTGGACGAGTCATTTCAATGGTAAGTTCACTCAACACAGTATTTCACATACATCATATTATCCACAACTCATATCATATACTTACTCACACGCCGGAGGTGGTTCGCAGGGCCCAACCCCTGCGCAATCACTTAACGAAGTGTCTACTATTTCTTATTGCAGATTGACTACAAGTTTGGCGTAAGCATATCACCCCTCATACCCTTCGATCACCATCGAAGGCTTGGTCGTACGAACTATTGTACAATCATAAATCATCCTACTTAAGAATTTCCGACACAACACTCATACTTAATCGATGAGTTACAAGGTGGTTTATTACGAAACGTCGTAGGTGTTTCAAGATTACTGAACGAATGTTCACACTCATCCTCGGAGATGGAGAGTAAAACAATCTAGAAAAATCGACATAGCGTTCAAAATTGTTGGTGAGTTCGTAGTTAATGTAAATGAGATGAAAGTCTTTATCGACGAGTTAATATAGCAATTATCATATGAAATGATACTATACACAGTTACAAAATAGTTTTCTCACTATGTCTCAGAAATAAATACAACCACTGTGTCAGTCACAGCTAGGGGTGTTCATGGGTTGGGTAATATCCGAATAAACCGAAAACCGAAACCGAACCGAATCGACAATAACCGAACCGAACTCGTAACCGAACCGAATTAAATATTTGGTTTTCGGTTCGGTTATGATTTTAGCAATCCAAACCAAAAACCGAATTCAAATAAATTTATATATTTTTTTTATATATTTATGTATAAAAAAATATTAAAACTCTTTTATACTATATATATAACATTTTTTGAGCTTGATTTTTTTTTGCTAAAAATATATATAAATAAATGGATAAATAATTAAATTTATGTAATTCGGGTTATTCAGTTCGGTTTTCGGTTATTGGTGTTCGGTTTTCGGTTATTCGGTTCGGTTTAATCAATTTAAGTTAGGTTCGGTTCGGTTATACCCAGAAAAAAAAGTAACCGAACAAACCGAATAACCCAATAACCGAACCGATGAACACCCCTAGTCACAACGTCTGAGGAAATCTTAATGAATCATCAGAATGTATACGTATGTATAACAATAAGCAAAAATGCTTAGAAAATTATAAATGCACAAGGAGTAAAACAACCTAGAGAATTTTAAAAATTGTAACAGGTTTCGTTATCATATGACATGATATTATATAAGGTGATCAAATAGTTTTGGAGACCATTGTATTACTTACAATTTCTGAAAAATAGGAGAGACCATTGTGCAACTCACAATGTTTGAGAAATAAATAAGACGATTGTATCAACTACATACACAGTAAATGGGACCATTGTATCAACTACAATGTCTGAGAAAGTTTAGTAGATCACAAAAATGTATATGATCGGGGAAATCTGGTTGTGCCATAACGCCTTGAATATGCATACACAGTCATATTTAGTCAATCGTTTATATAAACAGACTATATGTAGATAGAACATTATTGTGTTAACGAATAAGCATGGCGCACGGAATGTAGAAGACAACAATGAGTGATACGGGTTAAATGTAAGATGTAGTTATATTAACCATGATCACAGTAACAAAAATCCTTAAAGAAGAGCCCGCCTAAGACCCGCCGCAACGCGACGGGATGCCCCTTGCTTGTTCTATATATAGAATGAGAAAGAAATTATAATTAGAGTTAGGGGTGTCATCGGTTCGGCTATCGGTTTATTCGGTTCGGTTAGTTCGGTTAAAATTTTTTTCTGGGTATAACCGAAAACCGAACCGAACCGAAATTAAATCTGATTCAACCAAACCGAAAACCGAACCGAATAACCGAAAACCGAACCCCTATAACCGAATAACCCGAATTACATAATTTTAATTAATTATATATATTTTTAGCACAAAATATTTTTTCAAGCTTAAATCATGTTATATTTATACTAAAAAAGAGTTTTAGTTTTTTTCATATATATATATATATATATAGAAAAAATATATATTTTATATGAATTCGGTTCGGTTTTCATTGCCAAAATCATATCCAAACCAATAACCAAATATTTAGTTTGGTTCGGTTCAGTTTCGGTTTTCGGTTACTGTGGATATTACCCAATCCGTGAACACCCTTAATTAAAGTGAATAAATTAAAGATATTATAGCAATAAATAAAATTTAGTTAGCCCAAAGTCCATTTGGATTTGGAGTGGTGAAGCCCAAGTAACCTTAACTCGTACAAACAGATCTCCTGGAGTTGTTTTGTGTGTGTGTCGGTCAACAAGACTGAAAAACCAAACCACCCTCCCTGTGGAGTCGATATGATTTTTTTTGAGTTAAGGTTACAGTTGTTGTTGATGTGAAGATACTTTTTCAGATCTACCGGTTACTTGGGGGTGTTTGTTTCGGCCGCCAAAACAAACACCCCTTAGATCGATCGATGTATAACCCACCCACCCTTTCAAAAAATAACCCACCCACCACACCTTGACTTTAAAAAAAAAAAAAGTCAATAAACATGTTTTGCAAAAAATTAGAAAGTCTAGGGACTAAAATGCAATTTCAGCTGTTCCCGCCCATTTATAAACACCAAACAACATTTACATTCATTGATCCTCTGAACTAAAAATGAATTTTGTTGTGCGAGATTTGCCCCTGAGAGCTCTTCGAGAAGTTACAAAAGTTACAGCAGAGAGTAAGATTAATTAAACTAAACTATGTTTTTTAATTCATTATCGATGTTAGTTTAATTTTGCTTTTGTTGAGCTCAATTACGTGTAATTTGTTAACGTACGATAAATGATGATGATGATGATGAAAATTGTTAGAAATTAGTCTTGTAAAACACGCCGCAGCGCGGTTTGAGCTTCGGTCGAAACTCGGTTTGCGCCTTTGTTTGTTGTTGTTGTTGGATATAAATGCTGATATTGAAACCCTAGCATCATGAACATGAATTAATGTTTAGTTACTTGCTAAACTTGCTCTAAGTTTCGTTGTTATAACAGGGAATAAGAATATTTTTGTGACACAGTTGTATTTTTAGCTTATTATTCTTACTTAGCTACTATATTTGTGATGTTCTGAGTCTACTGCGAATCTACTGCTGATATTGAAACCCTAGCATCATGAACATGAATTAATGTTTAGTTACTTGCTAATAAACAAAAAATGTTGAATCAGTGTTGCTCTAAGACTCGGAAATAACGCTCACCGAAAATAACAAGTTTGGTTGAAACTCGGTGCTCTAACAATTGCGTTAATAATGTTTCTAAACTAGTAGGTAGCCGACCTAGCGAGTTTTACAACCTTGATGTGTATAGTTGTTTGAACGCATTGTTGTTGTTGTTGTATATGTAAATATTTGCGAAACTGAAACCCTAGCTTATTAGATAATAAATGAATGAGTGTGTGAGAGTTTGTTGAATCAGGTCGTTTAAGTTTGTATTTATTCATGTAATTTTGGATCTTCTGCTGCTTAGAACTTCAAGTGACTACTCAGTTTAATCATAACAGCAAAGTATATATCACGAATCTGAAAACATTGGCAAAAGTAATTCTAGTATATTATATGCATTTCAAGTATTTATTAAATTGAATATATCACGAATCTGATTTTGGCAAAATGGACAAGTATATATCAGTTCGGTTAAAACTCAGTTTGAAGTATTTGAACATTTGTGTTCATGCATGAATTTAAATATTACTTTTAGTAATTATCATATTACGATCGAGTATGGTCACAATAGTTCTTCTTTGGCTTATCTAATGATAACATGAATGATGCTGTCTCTCAACTTGCTCTAAGTTTCGTTGTTATAACAGGGAATAAGAATATTTTTGTGACACAGTTGTATTTTTAGCTTATTATTCTTACTTAGCTACTATATTTGTGATGTTCTGAGTCTACTGCGAATCTACTGCTGATATGAAACGGAAACCGACCCATTTGCTATATATTTACTCTTAAAGCTGAAGAGCTTCTGGTTATAGTTTGTCTGTCATAAATTCAGAAGTCGTTGGCTGTAGCAATGCATTTTTTGTCCCTTTTCTGAAAATATCTTTGGTATTCGATAATTGACCTGGTTGTTATGTTGCTGTTTGTATACCATATGTTGAATTTAGGTTTGTATAGAATCTTTGAATTGATGATTGAATAATGAGCATGTCCTATCCTCGATTCCAAAAAAAACGGAAGAAATATACATCATGAATCTGATTTTGGGGATCCAGGCCCTTCATGCCTTGTTTATAAATTGAATATAAACAGGTTACATTGATTTTTAGACTAGTATTAAGAAAGCCAAAGCCGTGTTTAGTGGGACACCAAGTATTGCAGAACTTTTTAAGAAAGATAATGTGAGATAACATGCATATATAGGAATCTTAAGTATGAATGTTTGTATTTCAAAGAAGGTTGAGCTTAACTATGGTCACTTGGTTACATTTTATAAGACGAGATTAGTAGGCTGAGTTTTTGGACAGGTACATAATTATTATGACTATTCTATGATTTACTTGAATGGGATCTTGTATATAATATATAAATACTATCTTTGATTTTGCAGATGTACCTGACCCAAATCATCAAGCTGAAATAACCCAGGTTCTCACTGTTCGTGCAAAAGATGTACGTGCTCATCTGTCTTGTAGTTGGTTAAAGTCTTTGTTCATGAAAACTATGCACTTGATAATTTTTGTTATGTTTCTTTTGATTTATAGGTCCCCAGGATTCTCGGCCAAGAAAACACGAGGCTAAGTCACATAGCTCAACAGTCAGGAGCTTGGATTGCTGTATTAGTAGATTTAAGGGCACTGCTAAATCAGTTTGCATACATTGAGATCACGGGCAATGAAGCCCAAGTACAAAGTGCTAGGCGGTTGATTGAAAGCGCGCTATTGGAGGTGAATTTTTATTCTTAATCTAATTTTCACCCCCTCCCCCCAAATAGTGTATGATTTGACTAATCCCATAGTCTCCTTCGGTTAATGCGGCTTCGTTGTATGCAGGACTATGATGCTTCACACACTAGGAGAGCTGGAACGACCGATTATATTTTTCATGAGGAAATGAGTCTTCCATTGTATCAGGTAGTAAAGCTATTTATACTAAAAATGATTGATTATTTATTATTTTCTTTGTAAAGGCAAGGTTCCACCTTTTTACAGTGCTTTTGAAAATCTTTTGCTAACACACTCTTTTATCACCCCAATATGATGTTTGAACTTTTTTTTTCTTTTTTCTTTTTTGTTTTTTTTTTTTTTGTGAGTCATTTTAAGCCTGCTAGTTTGAACCTGTTACTGCTTATGCACTAATGCAATGTCTCAACCTGTTAATGCTTATTCCTGTTAGTTCAAACCCCTTAATGGTAACTTGGAGGTGAAAAACATTTATCACTATGATATAGATGGTTAGTATATGGCTAGTTTGTGTTTGGCCCACTATGTTCTCTTCAGTATAAGTTAACCTGTGAAAATTGTATGAACCAGTGTCTTGTCATTATTTGGAAGTTTTGTGAATGCTTTACAAGTCTGTTTTTGGTTACTACTTGCATGAATATATATCTATATATGAAAAACGTTAATGAAGTCTTGTTGCTTTGGTTCTGTATTCAGGCTTTGCATTTATTGAAGAAATGCAACCTTGTTGAGATTGAGGATCAGACAGCAACGTGGATAGAGGTATGCTGTTACTATCGTCATTAATACATGCATATGTTGTGTTATTGCTAATTTTTGAAAATACATAGGTCGATGCGACTAAGGCTCGGAGGGCTTTAGCACCAATAGATATCAAGATTCATCTTTTTGGTGCCCAGAGGGGCATTGTTGATGCTAAGATCTTGATCAATCAATGTGTAGCTCATGTGAGTTACAAAACATTTGGGGATTATTAGTTTAATAAAAAAAGGAGTAACTAATTTTCTTTGTTGTATATTGGGTAGGCAAAGAAACCGGCGGGGCCCGTGACGAAAGCTGGAAGAGCCGTGTCGACGGGTGTTAGAGCTACAAGCAGACGCTTCTTGAACGGGATCAGAGGTCTGTTTTGAAAGAAGGTTCTTGAGTGCTAGCTTATGCAGGTAAGAAAAAAAAGCTGTTAACTTTTATTCCTGTTGGTTATAACACTTTTGGTAATAACACAGAGTAGTTCACTTTTACTTGCTCTCATTTTTATGCTAGTCATACTTACTTTCATTTTTTAGCTTTTTTCATTTTGAAGATCAAACTTCTTGTGTTTTTGTGTGTGAAGGGGGTATAATAGGAAAATTAAAACTGAAGAATGTACAAGTGACTTGACATATTTGTGTTTTTCTTCCACTCCACTTTGAAGTTAAGAACACTCTCTTTTTTACCAATTTTCTTTACTCTCCTCCCCTTTAGTTTACTTTCCCCTACTTTTCTTTCCTTCCATATAAAATAATAACTCCAGAACACAGTGTTAGTAGAAGTTGATAGATGAATTAGACTTGAGAACATACACATTTTAGAAGCAAATTGTACGTGTCTGTTTTTAGACGTAAGCATGGTGTCAACATTTAATTACCTCTAGGTCGAGGCTTTGTAATAAGAACCTGGTTTCATCACCAGAATGAGTGTTCTGGATTAGTGGATTGTATAGTGTAAGGTCTTGCTCTATCTTAGAATTGGTAAACACTGCCCCAATACTATAGCTTTCATCACCAGAATGAATGTTCTGGATTTGTGGATTGTATAGTGTAAGGTCTTGCTGTATCAAGAATGGTAGGTCAAAATTTTTAGCACTCTTATGCATAATAGTCTACATATGGCTAATTCTTTTTTTTAAACACTAGACTCCCATATTGACTTAAATGGTCTAATGAGTCATTTTCATGTTATAAAACGGCTTTGCCAAAAACAATCCTTTAGTGGGACTATAATGAATCTATTCTCTAAAATGCAACTCCATATCCTAAGCTAATTACAATTATTTTCTTCGTACAGAGAATTTGAAGGAGCCGGAACACAAGGATGATGTATGCACAAACTTGATTCTGGGCAACATTTGAAAAACAGGAAAAACAAAGTAAAATGTAGAGACAAAACTCATTACAACTTTTTCTCAGTAAGCTTTTTTCTTGAAGTCGTGTTCATTGATTGTGTTTTTCTTAACTGTTCGTCCTCATGCTTGTACTTTTCAACATCTTTTACCAGTTGATAATATACCATTTGCATCTATGTCAAACCATGTCCCAGTTTCGGAATTCTTTTCGGCGGCAGGAGGAATCCCGAAAGTATAAACTTTCTTAGCAAATGATTGTTTGTAGATTTCGGTCTTTCCTAGGAAAAGGGTTTACTTAGAACATGTGTTACATGCAAGATAAAAATATAAAGTCAAAGTAGTAATATATTATGATAAACTTAATTTATTGTCAATATATGAATGAAAAAACTGATCAATAATGGTGATGCTAGAATTTGTCGATAGCTGATTATGATCAACAATTAGAAAAAAATATATCGACGTGATAGCCTTTGCTCACTGTGACGACCGTGGATGATGGTTCCAACATAGACATTAATGTCATAATCTGTGTTCGATGACATGAGCATATAAACAAAATAAAACCACCAACCATTGTTTGCGACTCTAATGCCACCAAAGGTATTATTTCGTAATGTTTTGTTGGCTAGCAGGAAAATCAAAAATAATGACTAACACTATCTTTGGTCTTTCTTCTGCAACTACAACCCTCATTGTTGTTAGACCATATTGAGTCTAGCTGGCCACCGACATCACACTCGAACTAAAATTTAGATCTACTGCAAACATGAACAATGTCGTTGATCTTTGTGGTTCGTCTGTCAATAACCTTTTTGGAAACATAGATTTTTAAGAACCCATGCTTAGTTTGCATTAGAAGGGGTGATATGTTTGGATTATATTTATCCCTTTATTAAAAGACGTAAGTTTATGGGAAAAACACAACAACAGCATTACTTGTCCATTAAGGGTGTATAAATATAGCCCAATATATAAAAGGCCCAAACAAAACGTTATATGTTTTCTTTTATTAAGTCATTTATTTGACAAAATTTAGTCTTTTTCTAAGGATAATAAGAAAATATATTATTGCTTATAATAACGATTTTTCCATATCTTGCAAAAAAAAAAAAAAAAAAAAATACTTCGTATATGCTAGAACTATTACTAAAAACATGGTAATTATATTGAAACCTGTTTATAGAAATGATTTGGATAAGTGGAAATTTTTGGTAACATATCTTATGAAATATGCATATAAAGTCATGGTAAAGAGATGAAACTTGCGTCATTACATTAAATCCTCAGAATTAATATATAGCAATCTAGGAATACATTCTTCTTATTAGACAATGGGCAGCTGCAGACCCGCGATTGGGATTGACCTCGGAACAACTTACTCGTGTGTTGCCGTTTGGAAGAATGACAGGATTGAAATCATACCGAATGATCAAGGCAACAGAACAACAGCCTCTTGCGTTGCTTTCACTCGTGCAGATCGGCTCATTGGTGATGCTGCCAAGAACCAACAAGCAATGAATTCTACCAACACCATATTTGGTATGTTTATTATTCACGAATGATTTTGAACCCCTATGTAATAAGAAAATAGCACATTACTAGCAAAAAGTACACATAAAAAACACTATCAAGATATATTTTCTTTTGAGACATTATAATTATGCTGTTTTGTACGTGTATATTTATTGTTTTGGCTTGAGGAAACTATTAGCGGGTAGGACACTTATATAATCGACGACTATAATTGATCTTATGTCTTTGTGATGCTAGCTTTAACTTAAACTGAATCATATGTGCAAGATGCATGAGTCTGAAACTAGAAAAGTTTAGTAAACATATTCTACTAATTGATCCTCATCTTATACCATATTATATTAATTACTTTGCCATTTTTTTTGGCTATAATTGACTAGTCGTTGATATATATATATATTTTTTCAGGCGCTAAAAGGTTAATTGGGAGGAATTACAGTGATTCCAGCGTGCAAGAAGACATGAAATTGTGGCCGTTCAAGGTGATACAAGGGCCTTCCGACGCACCTAAGGTTGTTGTCAGCTTCAAAGGTCAAGAGAAGGAATTTACGGCAGAAGAAATTTCATCCATGATTCTTGGCAAGATGAAAGAAACCGCTGAGGCATACCTTGGAGAAGTCGTGGAAGATGCTGTCATAACGGTCCCTGCTTATTTTAATGATTCACAACGTGAAGCTACAAAGGATGCAGGTAGTATTGCTGGCTTTAACGTCATCCAGATGATCAACGAACCTACTGCAGCTGCAATTACTTATGGCCTTGACAAAAAGAACTCTAGAGACGAGCTAAATGTTGTCGTCTTTGATTTGGGTGGTGGTACTTTTGATGTTTCTTTAATGACCTTTGAGGGAGGGGGTCATGAGAAATTTGATGTGATAGCTGTTTCTGGTGACACTCATTTAGGAGGCGAGGATTTTGATAATCGCATGGTGGAACACTGTGTTGAGGACTTCAAGAGAAGATTTGACAAGGACTTGAAAGAGAATCAAAGAGCATTAGGGAGATTGAGAGTAGCGTGTGAGAAAGCAAAAAGGATTCTCTCATCCGCTACCGAAACATCAATCGAATTGGATGGCTTGCATGAGAGGATAGATTTTTCTATGAATTTTACTCGAGCTAAATTTCAAGATCTCAACATGCCAATGTTCAATAGGTGCATCAAGACTCTGGACAAGTGTTTACAAAATGCAAGTATGGATAAATCACGCATAGACGAGGTTGTTCTTGTTGGTGGTTCGACTAGGATACCAATGATCCAGAGTATGTTGCGTGAATATTTTAAAGGCAAAGAGCTTTGTAAGAGTGTCAACCCCGATGAGGCTGTTGCATATGGTGCAGCTGTTATGGCTGCGAAGTTGAGTATAAGTAATAATGTCCGGGATTTGGTGCTCATGAACGTCACTCCTTTGTCAATTGGTGTAGCGTTAGATAATGGAGTATTCCATGTTATGATCCCACGGAATACTCCAATACCTAAAACTGTATCCCATCGTTTAACTAAAACTTGTGCCGACAGATCTAAGATACCATGTGGGGTTTATCAAGGTGAAAGAAGCAGAGCTCTAGATAACCGTTTGTTAGGTGCGTTTATGATTTCTGGATTTCCTACTCCTACCCCGAGAGACTTATCAACATTCGAGATATGCTTTGACATAGATGCAAATGGTATCCTCACAGTCACGACAACGATATTAGTAACCGGTAAGAAAGAAAAATTCATGATTACTAACATAAATGGAAGACTCTCCACTTTAGAGATTGAGAAGATGTTAAAAGACGCTAAAAAGTACAGACATGAGGATGAACGATTCTTGGAGAATACGTTAGGATTGTTTATATTACCGCAAGCATGAAAAAGAAGACGATGTTTTCTATTTCTCTACCATCTTGAGGTTGACATGGAGATCTTTGGTTAAACACAGATACGTAGTAACATTTATTTTCTAAGTAATTTTCAAACCAATTTAATTTTATATGCATTTCGTAACATGTCATATGTCTTAGTATCTTTTTTTTTGACGATTTTACCCATATACTGTGTTTGTTACTTTTGGCTTCAATCTTATTGTTCCATAATAATAAAAGAATGACGAGTATTCGTGTATAGCGACGAGATCTTAAAACCACATATAATTATTGTTGTGATGTTATGGTTAAGAGTATCATGTACCGATTATGCATACAACGTTTCATAATAGCATCTCACTTTCAATTTAACAAATTATGATTGAAATAGGGATCTAGACTCAGGGTGTGTTTGTTTCATTAAAATGTTTTTTGTCTGAATCTGACTACCTACTACATCTTACTGGTAAAAAGGTGGTTGTAAAGTCTGAATCTGAATAAAATAATTTTGTTTGTTTTTTATAATTGTCTGAATGATTTTAACTGTTCGTTGTTAAATGTATATTAAACCATAGCAATACAATGAATAAGTATTGTTGTGATGTTATGGTTAAGAGTATCATGTACCGATTATGCGTACAACGTTTCATAATAGCATCTCACTTTCAATTTAACAAATTATGATTGAAATAGGGATCTAGACTCAGGGTGTGTTTGTTTCATTAAGATGTTTTTTGTCTGAATCTGACTACCTACCACATCTTACTGGTAAAAAGGTGGTTGTAAAGTCTGAATCTGAATAAAATAATTTTGTTTGTTTTTTATAATTGTCTGAATGATTTTAACTGTTCATTGTTAAATGTATATTAAACCATAGCAATACAATGAATAAGTATCTTGAATACATCTTTGAAAATGAATATTTAGGGGGAAAAATCAACTTTCAAATTCACAAACACACACGGTTTTGGTCAACACACGTTTTTAGCCGTTTTCGTCCATATTAATACAATTTTGTTCGTTTTTACACGTTTTCGTCTGTTTTATACTTTCTCGTCCGTTTTTATACGTTTTCATCCGTTTTTATATGTTTTCGTCCGTTTTTGTACGTTTTCGTTCGTTTTAGCACTTTTTTACATTTTTATACGTTTGCATACGCTTTCGTCCGCTTTCTTACGTTTTTATCCGTTTTTATACGTTTTCGTCCGTTTTCATCCGTAACTGTACGTTCTCGTCCGTTTTTATACGTTTTTGTTCGTTTTTATTCGGTTTCGTCCGTTTTATACGTTTTCGTCTATTTTTATACAATCATTTTATATGTTTGCATACGTTTTCTTCTGTTTTCTTACGTTTTTATCCGTTTTCGTCCGTTTTTATACGATTTCATCCATATTTATAAGCTCTCGTCCGTTTTTATACGTTCTCGTATGATTTTATACGTTTTCTTCTGTTTTTATATGTTTTCGTCAATTTTTACACGTTTTCGTTCGTTTTTGCGCGTTTTTGTCACTTTCTATACGTTTTGTGTATTCTTATATGTTTTTGTAAGAAAACGTATAAAAAAGAATGAAGGTGGATAAAAACGTTAAAAAACCGACGAAGACGTATAAAAAAGGAAGAAAACGGATTAAAACGAACGAAAGCATAAAAAAAAGAATAAAAACCAATGAAAACGGATAAAACGTAAGAAAACGTATAAAAACAAACTAAATGTATAAAAACGGGTGGAAACGTAAAATTAGGGATAAAACGTATGAAAACGGACGAAAACAAATAAAATTGGACGAAAACGTATAAAACCTTACGAAAACATATAAAAACAGACGATAACTTACGAAAACGTAAGAAAACAAGCGAAAATGTATAAAAATAGACGAAAACGTACAAAGACGGATGAAAACATATAAAAGCGGACGAAAACGTAAGAAAACAAGCGAAAACATATAAAAACGGACGAAAACGTATAAAGACGAATGAAAACGTATTAAAATGGACGAAAACGTATAAAAACGAACGAAATGAATAAAAATGGAAGAAAACATATAAAAACGTAAGAAAACAGATGAAAACGTATAAAAACGGATGAAAATGTATAAAATCGGACGAAAACGTATAAAATCGGATGAAAACGTATGAAACGTCAGAAAATGGACGAAAACGACAAAAACGGATGAAAACGTACAAAAACGGATGAAAACGTATAAAAGCGGACGAAAAGGTATAAAGATGGATACAAACGGAAGAAAAGGTATAAAAACAGGTGAAAACGTATGAAAACGGATGAAAACTAAATTTTAAGTTATCTACTAATGGTCGTTAGTATAAAGGACTAAAACAAAAGAAAATTTAGGATATTAAGAGGTAATAAGAGTTTACTACCACATCTTATTGGGTAGGAGGGATAACCTCTTCCCGCGTCTTACTGGAAGAAAAAACAAACAACGGTAAAAGGCGGTAAGAGTTTTTTTTAGATAAAAAAACACCCTCAGATTGAAATTACAATGAATTTAGAATATAAAATAAATAAATAATAATAAGCGTTTGAAAAGATTGAAATATATAATAAATTGTTTACTAACGTTATCAACATTAGATAGACGAAACACCTACCTTAACAATCTTCTACTACAATTTTTTATCTTGTTTGTAAATGGATGTTAAGACTAAACGTAGTAAGATCAAGTGATTCAGTCGGTCCACCCAAATTCACTAGGTCCTCCCCTCTACTCTAACTGATGAACCCAACGCGTTCCCCCCTTCCCCCCCCCAAACACCTTTTTTTATAAATACATTTGGCCTGGTCTCGAACCGAATTAAATAAAAATATAATAATAAGCAACAAAACTCTTACAGGCAAAGAAACTATAACTTTTAAGATATAAAGGCATCACTAAAACAACAATTTGTACGTATAACCTTAACCCACATAAGCTATCTTTCACTGAAAACATGCTAAAAATTAGGGCTAATAACAAAGAAGTATTACCCTATCAATTAAAGGTAAAGCAAGCTTAATCCCTAAAGTTTATATACGGGAAATATTGTTCGTGATATGTGTCTAAAAACACATATATTTTACCTTGTTTAAACCCACAAAAAGGATCAAAAACACACAAATGACTATATAAATGTTACAAATATCATTGAAATGTGTTTTTATGTGACTCAGGTACAAAAAGATTAAAAACAAGTGAAAAATGATCAAAGTTTACAAAATTGGCATTTTCAGTTCCTGGAGTTTCACAAAATAGCAAAACTAGTCCCTGAAAGTTTAAAATGAAAGAAAAGTCAAATTAGTCCTTGGATGAAAGTTTTCTACAAATGGCAACTTTTACCCCTAAGAATCCAAAATTGACACAAATGGTCCTTAAAGTTTTAAAATGTTAAAATTATCAACTTTGGTCCCTGTGTTATTGTTTATTGGCGGGATTGGTCCCTAGAAGGAAGTTTGGATAATTGGTAAACAAGGCCCCTCAAGTTTCAGAAATTACAACTTTAGTCCTTGGGCTTCTATACACTATAAACCAACCAAACCCTTATTACTTCATAAACCCCAACCAAGCCCAAAAATAAACCCAGCCCAACTCCTTTTTATATAATACCGGTTTGACTTTGGTCAAACCCACCCTTATACTCCTTCCTCTCACAGCCCTGCCAAAACCAAAAACCACCCTCCACCTCCATGGTTTCACCACCACTTGCATCCACCTCACCTCTAGCTCCATGCCTATTTCACGTTTTGTCTCCTCCACCAACACATCCCTCCAAAGTTCTTTAATTGCTCTAAAAGCTCTACACGTTACCTTTTGGATATTTTTGGCGCCAAAATCGAATCCACGACCAATATCAACTCCAATCATCCAATGGCTCAGAAGCTTGGTGGGATATGCTCAGAGGAGAGAGAGGAACCCTAATCTTCACCTATAAAAAGAAAAAGAAGCAGAAAAAAGATATAGTTAGCTTAATATAGTTTTATTTCGTAGGTAGTATAGTTTTAGTTTTCAGTCATAATTTTCATTCAAATATTGTTGTACTCAGCTTCCTTAGTGTATTTTGAACCTTATTTACCTATTAATTTCAAGTAATTTTCACAGAATTTATATTTAGCAATTATCTAGTGAAATTGACAACTTCACTGATAAGTGTTAAAAGTTGTTGTTTATTGTTCATTTCATCTCAGTTCAGTTCACTTATGAGTTTTTAAGGCTTTTGGATCATTAAAATCAGTTTAATTCAAGTTTAGTATAAAATCACAAAAATCTCAATAAATAGGTCATAAAATATAAAAATCCGTGCTCAAGGAAATTTGAAGCAAGAAGCATGGTGAAATGAAGATGTTCTGGGTTAGTGAACCTGTAGAGGTTCTATAGGAAGTATTTCTTGATCTTAGTTCTTGGTTCTAAGCTGGATTACATTTGTAAGCTTATTTGATAATTTTTGCATTGTACTAAGTTCTTGAGTTTTATGCTTTGATCTTTTTAATTCTGTGTTTGTGATAAGTAGATAAGTAGTAATAGAGTTTTAAATCATTAGCTTGTTCATTAAATTTTAAAACTGCAAGAAAAGTTCAGTTTCACAGTTAAAATAGCATATTGGTCATTTCTGCTGATGCTTAGTCATTTCTGCTGAAGTGGTATTTTAGATTCTGCCGAAGTGCTTTTAGAATTTATGGTTCTGCTGATTAGCATTTTTGATTCTGCTGATTAAAATTTAGTATTCTGCTGAACCACTTTTGATTCTGCTAATTAGTTTCTTAATTCTGCTGATTCAGTATTTTGCTTCTGCTGAATTGCTTATTGTCGCGTCTTAGGTTTTAAACGTTAATCATTTTTAAGAATAGAATTATAATGACTTCAAAGTCTGTATTAGATTTAATTTCCTTAGTTTAATCACTCACTCACTCATATTCCTTTTTCTGTCCAAATCACCCGATCACAAACCCGTGTTTAAAATACCATCACAGCCTCGTTGGGAAGAACGACCCAGGTTTGCAGTCTCTTCTGCAATACTTTGGAACACACTATACTACATTTGATTAGACGCCCCTCAAAAAGGAGCTTGTCAAATTGGCGCCGCTGCCGGGGAGGTTGTGTGCGTGTTGAAACGGTTTGCAGATTAGTGATCTTGGATATACATCCATTGTATATTTACCATCCTTGTTAATATTCTCTTGTTTTCTTATTATATATAAAATCAAAAACCCAAAAAGATTTTCTTTCTTATTTTTACAACATGTTTTTCAAAAATACCAAAAATATCCATCTTTACCCTCTCACATCTTTGATTCTTCATCCCTACCTCTCTGTAAACCTTTGATTCTTTCTATGACTTATCATCACCCTCTTGGTTGTCAATGGTGTGGTGGTCCTTATAATGGTGGCAATTGCCCCAGTTGTAGCATGGTGGAATCAGGAAACTGGTCTGTCTATAACCAGGATCCCTATTCCTACCATAACACAACTGATTTATTCCATCGGCTACCACACTGTGAGACTCAAAGCTTTTACTGTTGTGATTCGTGGTGGTTCATACTCCAGTTCGATTGTCAATCGGGAAACACGCTTGTCTATGATCGGTTCCCGATAACAATTATGACTACCACACATACAACTCACGCCACATCAGCTTTTCATGTTGTGAGTATTGTGGAGGTCCTCACTTTAGCTCTGATTGTCAAACAAGGGATCCATTTCCTTGTAACAATTACGACTCTTCGTATCATGACCAACCTCCACAATACCAAATGAATCAGCACCACCTCACCGACCCACTTCCTCAAAATCTTCTCCTTGATCTTTTGGATTTAGTGAAAGATTTGAAGGAATGTAAACACTCCCAAGATAATCCAAATCAAAAATCCATGGAAGAATTGTTAGTCGAAGAGCGGACTGCTAAATTAGATTCCCAAATTGCCTTTGAAAAATCTATTAGGGAATCAATTGCAAAAGAAAAAGCAGCCAGATCTAGCTCTCGATTCCGTTTCATTCCTGATGACGATGATGATGAAGTTACCCTTGATATTCGTCAATTTTGTACAGGTTCATCAAGTTCATCAGTTGAAATTCCTTCCATGAAAAATCAGGGAGAAAAGACTATGATGGAATTACTAGCATAAGAACAAATGGAAAGTATAAAACATATGTATGCTAGTCCTTCTCAACTTCCTCACTGTTGTTATCACACCCGATATTCCCACTCACTCTCTAAACATGGGGGATGAGCATCTTGACACTGTTTCTGAAAAGGAATCGGACGAATTCATAAAGTCTAGTGTTGAGAACCTTGTCCCAATCCCGAGAGAGTCACCGGGAACTTCTGATCATATGTGTGATTCTCTTTTCCCTCTTGAGTGTTCAAAAGATCATTTTGAGACTTTCTCCGATTTTAGCGATGATTGTAAATCTTATGGAGACATCGAGTATGTTGAAGCATCACTCCCACAGTCTGATCCTCTTCTTGAGGAGTTCACCAATGAACTCAATCACATCAGTCCACTTTCATCAGAAAGTGACAATGATCTCTTTGATTTCGAAGCCGATCTTGGAGAAACTAAAAATCTCCTATATAATGATCATCCACTCATTTCTTGTCCCATTTCCGACTCTTCCATTCCTTCTCTCACTCCGGATGAGGAAGATGATAACTTTTGGAAGGAGGTCGATGCTTTTCTTAGTGATGAGTCAATTCCAACAGGGATTGACAATACTTACTTTGATTCGGAGGGAGACATCCTTTTTCTGGAAAAAACTGTTAATTGAAGAACCGTTTCTAGCTCTCCCTCCCGAAAATTTTGTTGCCAATCACCATACAAGCTTCAAGTCTAAGCTTAAAAATCTAACAAATGGTGATTTACTCCTCACTAATGAAGAATGGGATTGCATTGTGATGCACATTTTTATTCCATTTTTCACAGATGGTGTGGTGTCTCGTTCCCTTTTCTCCTTCGGGAATGAGGACACTATTTTTGATCCCGACATTTTCATTTATCATTTTTGAGCCGGTTCTATGTATACCTCATCGGTGTGGAACTTTTACGTACTTCAATGTTTATACAAACATCTTGAATAAAAGTCCGATGGAGATTGTCTCTTCCACCTACTTCCCCATGAACAAATTAATTCGGGGTCGAGTCAAGCTAGAGACTCGGTAATCAAAAACAGTAGTTAAACATGGGTCTTCACCCGTGTGTACCACCCTAGTGTGGGGGAGTTGCCTCCCGCTGTTGTATATAAAATTTCAAAAAAACAAAAAAAAAAAAAACTTTCAAAATAAATGGCCGTAATATTTCCCTTTTACGTTCTATGTTTCGGCATAACTGCCGGTACTTTGAATATTGAGAGCAATATTCATTTCTAGTGTGGGGGGGAATTCTCACGAATTTTATCATGTAATTATACCACCCAATTCCCCCATTTTTGGCCAAATTTTTTTTTTGGAGTAAGTGTTTTGCACTTACTCAGCATACGGTTATCAGTCCGCCATGTCTAATAAACAAAAGGATTGGCTAATCTATGAGCAAACGGCTCTTGGTAAAGATATATCAAATCCGTTGACGGCTTGCAATTTGCCCAAAATTGTATGGTGTTCAGCTCACCATATCTTTAATTAGTAAAGAGTTGGCTAGCCCGCAAGTTTATGGCTTGTGGTAAAGGCAGTGGAAAAACCATAATTGGTAATCGACTCACCAAAGATATTTTATCTAAGAGTTGGCTAGTCCAGAAGCAAACGGCTTTTGGTAAAGACAAATCAAATCCGTTGGAAGCTGGTGGTTTGCTCAAAATCACATGGTTATCAGTGTACCATAGTTCTTACTTGAATTGAAACATTTGGCTACTCCAGAAGTGATGGCTTTTGGTAAAGAGTTCTTTAAAATCCATTAAAACTTCATAAATATTGCTAGGGACTAGCAATAGTTTAGTGTGGGGGATTTGATATGTGTCTAAAAACACATATATTTTACCTTGTTTAAACCCACAAAAAGGATCAAAAACACACAAATGACTATATAAATGTTACAAATATCATTGAAATGTGTTTTTATGTGACTCAGGTACAAAAAGATTAAAAACAAGTGAAAAATGATCAAAGTTTACAAAATTGGCATTTTCAGTTCCTGGAGTTTCACAAAATAGCAAAACTAGTCCCTGAAAGTTTAAAATGAAAGAAAAGTCAAATTAGTCCTTGGATGAAAGTTTTCTACAAATGGCAACTTTTACCCCTAAGAATCCAAAATTGACACAAATGGTCCTTAAAGTTTTAAAATGTTAAAATTATCAACTTTGGTCCCTGTGTTATTGTTTATTGGCGGGATTGGTCCCTAGAAGGAAGTTTGGATAATTGGTAAACAAGGCCCCTCAAGTTTCAGAAATTACAACTTTAGTCCTTGGGCTCTATACTACTATAAACCAACCAAACCCTTATTACTTCATAAACCCCAACCAAGCCCAAAAATAAACCCAGCCCAACTCCTTTTTATATAATACCGGTTTGACTTTGGTCAAACCCACCCTTATACTCCTTCCTCTCACAGCCCTGCCAAAACCAAAAACCACCCTCCACCTCCATGGTTTCACCACCACTTGCATCCACCTCACCTCTAGCTCCATGCCTATTTCACGTTTTGTCTCCTCCACCAACACATCCCTCCAAAGTTCGTTAATTGCTCTAAAAGCTCTACACGTTACCTTTTGGATATTTTTGGCGCCAAAATCGAATCCACGGCCAATATCAACTCCAATCATCCAATGGCTCAGAAGCTTGGTGGGATATGCTCAGAGGAGAGAGAGGAACCCTAATCTTCACCTATAAAAAGAAAAAGAAGCAGAAAAAAAGATATAGTTAGCTTAATATAGTTTTATTTCGTAGGTAGTATAGTTTTAGTTTTCAGTCATAATTTTCATTCAAATATTGTTGTACTCAGCTTCCTTAGTGTATTTTGAACCTTATTTACCTATTAATTTCAAGTAATTTTCACAAAATTTATATTTAGCAATTATCTAGTGAAATTGACAACTTCACTGATAAGTGTTAAAAGTTGTTGTTTATTGTTCATTTCATCTCAGTTCAGTTCACTTATGAGTTTTTAAGGCTTTTGGATCATTAAAATTAGTTTAATTCAAGTTTAGTATAAAATCACAAAAATCTCAATAAATAGGTCATAAAATATAAAAATCCGTGCTCAAGGAAATTTGAAGCAAGAAGCATGGTGAAATGAAGATGTTCTGGGTTAGTGAACCTGTGGAGGTTCTATAGGAAGTATTTCTTGATCTTAGTTCTTGGTTCTAAGCTGGATTACATTTGTAAGCTTATTTGATAATTTTTGCATTGTACTAAGTTCTTGAGTTTTATGCTTTGATCTTTTTAATTCTGTGTTTGTGATAAGTAGATAAGTAGTAATAGAGTTTTAAATCATTAGCTTGTTCATTAAATTTTAAAACTGCAAGAAAAGTTCAGTTTCACAGTTAAAATAGCATATTGGTCATTTCTGCTGATGCTTAGTCATTTCTGCTGAAGTGGTATTTTAGATTCTGCCGAAGTGCTTTTAGAATTTATGGTTCTGCTGATTAGCATTTTTGATTCTGCTGATTAAAATTTAGTATTCTGCTGAACCACTTTTGATTCTGCTAATTAGTTTCTTAATTCTGCTGATTCAGTATTTTGCTTCTGCTGAATTGCTTATTGTCGCGTCTTAGGTTTTAAACGTTAATCATTTTTAAGAATAGAATTATAATGACTTCAAAGTTTGTATTAGATTTAATTTCCTTAGTTTAATCACTCACTCACTCATATTCCTTTTTCTGTCCAAATCACCCGATCACAAACCCGTGTTTAAAATACCATCACAGCCTCGTTGGGAAGAACGACCCAGGTTTGCAGTCTCTTCTGCAATACTTTGGAACACACTATACTACATTTGATTAGACGCCCCTCAAAAAGGAGCTTGTCAGTTCGCAGCTGAGATAACAGGCGTGAAGGTGAGAAGATAAAATTTGAGAAAGATGGTGGTGTATTGAGTATCGAGTTTGCTGAACTCAAACTGTTATATATTAGTAGTAAACTTAAATATAGAATAGGGACTTAATTGAACTTTGTAATAAGATTAAGTGTTAGACATAAACTAGGATTAAGTAGCTTGGAGTGCAAGCCAAGAATGTTTCCTATTTGAATTAGGAAAGGTTTCTACCCCCTCATCTTTATAAAGAGAGATGAGGGGATGCTAGTTTTGAACATTCTTCTTCCGCGTTGTAATAATTTTATTAGGTTTTTAATAAAGGTTTGGTACAAGGGTATATCGTGTGCATATTTTTGTTGGTTCTTTGTAGTCTTTCGTGTTTGTTACGTGTGCTTGATACAACTCGCGATCTAGCGTTCTGCGATCGAGCTTCAGGTAAACTTGTTTTGAGTGTTCCTAATGAAGCACTTATCATATTCATAACTGTATTGAAATATCCACATTTGTTGGGTAAGTGAAAAGTCGACTTTCAAAAACCATCACGGCTAAGACAGTAGCTTGGCGCGCTGGTTGCGTGCTGGAGTGCCAGCAGCGCGCAAGACCAAGTTTTTGGGTCGTTTTGGTTTTTGGCTAACATTTGTGATTTTATGTGTTGCGAAAGTTTATTTGTCATCATTAAAACATAAAGGAGACCTAGTCAATGTTGCACCAACAATTATAACTCTTATAACATTAAAAATTGTCGTATAGTTATTTGTATGTTATTTTTATCATTGTGTTATATTTTTGGATTTAGATGAGTTAAATCGAGAAAAAACGAGCCTCATTCACCGCTTGACGTATTTTATTAAACAAGTCATAAACGGGTTAAACGTGTTATGCAAGTTTGGGTTAGGGTTGAGTTTGTTAACACGATTAATAAACGGGTCGTGTTTGGGTAGATGTTATACTGACACGCCAACCCGCAAACCTAAAAGGTCGACGTGAACACGAGTCGATTGACACCCTAAATATGAAAAAGGGTAAAAAAAAATAGCATAAAAGTTAAAAGGTAGTTTGTTGGTAAAATATTTTTGGGCTTAAAGAATATATATATTTATATATATATATATATATATATTTGGGCCTTATATTAAAATCCCACATGACATAGAACAAAGTACAAATGAAAGTATAGGGAAAACCCACAAAGCCCAGCTATATACCTAAGTACAGAGTGAGTTTGAGTTTGTGTGTGTTTCAAAGCCGCATATACTGTATGTTTAGTTTTTTGTCTCTCTCACACCTATCTGCTACCTTGTTGTTGTTTTGTATGAGTAGAGTATATATTTCTGTGAGATCATCAGATTTGATGTATAATATATGGGAACTTTTGTTCTTGTTATTATTCATTCGGTGGTCAGTATTGAGATGTATAATTTTATCTTTGACTAAAAAAAGTCAAAGTTTCATAATTTGCAACTGGTGATCAAGTAGAGGGACTAAAATGTAAAGAAATGTCCTGATCATTTTTTCATTTCTTCAATATAAGCCAAACAAAACCAAACAAACCACATACTACATTACTGATCATCATCGAAGGAAGGCAAAAAAGTATCTTCATATATAACATGAACAACAACAACACTAATAGATCCATCTGTAACCTTAACTCTCAAAATGGTTGTTGCATCATATCATATCGTCGCCTGCTCTAGGTCTTCTGGCCTTATTTTATCGAGTCGACAAGGAGGCTGGTTTGGAACTGTTTTTTAGTGTTGTTGACAGATAAAACAACAAAGACTCTCTGATATGAGTTACTTGCGTGGGTGGGTGGGCTTGTGGGCTTCACCACTCCAAATGGACTCTATATATAATTACACACTTAAAATATAATATGAATATGTTTAATTTATTCACTAGCATCGTACCCGCCGCCCTGCAATTATAATTTCTTTTCTCATTATATGTTTTCCGTTAGCAGCTTTCATCTTTAGCCGTTCTCTTATTTGTTCTACTTTCACGGTTGTTTCTTGTATTATCTCATGGCCTAATTGCTTTTTTCTCCCTTTTCAAACCACCATGGCGGGGTTCGGCATTTTCGTCCATATTGGGGCTTCATACGGGAGTGACTCCTATGCTTGAATGGTAACTGTTGTTGTATGAATACTCTATCACGGGTATATGTCCGTCCCAATTTCCCCCAAAGTCAATTACACATGCTCGTAACATATCGCTGCTATAACTTCTCGAAGAATTCTCCGTTCGAAATCTCGCAAAACGTAAGTCATTTTTAGTTTGTTTGTTTGTTTTCAGAGGGTGAATGAATGTAATGTTATTTGGATTGGTTTGGTGTTTATAAAATGAAATGGAAACATGGGCGGGAAAGGAACAACCGAAATTACATTTTAGTCCCTCGACTTTATCATTTTTTGCAAAACATGTTTATTGACTTTTTTTTTTCTTTTTTAAAAAAAGTCAACAAGGTTATTTTTTGAACCAACAGAACAGAACATCAGAGAGTGTTTATTAGGAAAAAAAAGTCTACTTGTTTAAAAAACTAACATTTCACAGTTTCCCAATATATTTTTAATGGTTTTGTTAAACACAACTCTATGGGTTGTGTGTAAGCATTCCAAATTTATAAAAATAACAATTAATGAACTCACATAGTCCATAATTATATAGTTTTAAGTATTATAAAAAAGGTAAGTGATGTTAATTATGGAATATTTATAGTTCATTAAATGTTAATTATGCATTTATAGAATGCTTATACATAACCCATTGGGTTGTGTTTAACAAAACCATATTATTAATAGAAAATGTTCTCCCCAGAAAAATGTGTTTTATTAGAAAATAGTTTATAGTTATGTTTGTATTTTATCCTTGATGATTGCCTATAAATGACTACACCTTGCTCTATATATATAGGAGCTATAAATTCTAGAGTATTTTACACATATTTATATATGACTTTTCTAGAGCATTTTGCCAACTTGATTTTTGTGAAATTTGTAAAATCGTTCAAAATGTATTAGATTCTTTAATGAGCTTTCAAGATATGTAAAAATAGACAACTAGATAAATTTTCTTTTGCTTACTATTATTTTGGTGCTTACCAAATGACAAATCTCTATTATTTATCTAGTTTGATCTAATGATAGAGATTAACCTAAGGGTTAATATGTCAACCTAAGTCCATTTTTTTCTAATCTTTCTTATTTATTCACATTTTTTTGTCATTTTTTTAAATTCACGTTTTTTATTTAAATTCACGTTATTTTATTTTTTTCCTTCAATTTCATACGTTTTCGTCTATTTTCATACGTTTTCGTCCGTTTTCATCTGTTTTCGTCTGTTTTCATACGTTACCGTCCGTTTTCGCCCGTTTTCTTACGTTTTCGTTCATTATTCATACGTTTTCGTCCGTTTTCATACGTGTTTTTACGCTTTCATAAGTTTTCGTCCGTTTTCATACATATTCCTCCGTTTTCTTACATTTTCGTCATTTTTTAAGTGTTTTCGGCCATTTTCATACCTTTACATGTAAGCACCCGTAAAAATAAACTTTTAATTATCTAACGTTAATATGAATCAATGATAATTTATCTCCATATTTTTTTTTTCTTCGAACTACAAATCGGTAGGTAATACATTATTCCGGGCTATACTCAAAAACCACCACGTTTTCCCAGCATGACCCTTTGCGACAATTACATTTTCTCACGATTAAACTTATAAAAATTTATTTATCATTTCTAAATCTAATTTCTAATCTTTCTTTCTCTTCTTGCTGGGCCAGTACATAATCAAACACACCCTATAACAATCTTGGGCTTGCCCAGTATTTATTTAGCCCAATCGAAACACCTTTATCCACATCTCATTTCCAAGCCCATGCCCCAAGTTGTTGTTTTCTTTCTTCTTTCGCGATCGGATGGAAAACCAAACGTGACCCCTTTGTATTACATTCTGTAGCAAAGTAAGAGATAAAATTAAACACAAGTCACAAGCTATCCCTTCCAAGCCTAAATAATACATATATACCAACCCCACTACTACTACTATGCACTTTAAATCATTTCACTCTTGCACCTTGTACAAAAGGCCAAACCAACATTCTTTCATTTTCTTTGTTTTCCACTGATGGACAACATAGTAAAGTCATTTCATTTGTTTGATTTTGATATAGACCAACTTGTATGCTTTGTAAGAACAATGAGTGATAAACCATGCTTCATTCCTAAAAAATTGCTTACACTTGACATATTGATCAAGACTACTCAATGACACCTCAAATTGCACATGTGACTTAAAAGTCTAAAATATCTTGACACTCCACACATATATACGAGCTTCACTCCCATGCACTTCCATATTCATTTCAAAACACACTTACTACAAAAACATTTCCACATTCTTACTCCATTCAATCACATTAGATACCAAGTAGGAAAAGAAATTTTATTCTAAGGGTTTAAACAAGTTATTAAAGGGGTTTGGTACGGTTCAAGCTAAGGCGAACATGTTGGGTATTCGACTTGTTTAAGAAAGGTTCGGGTTGTTTATTCTAAGTTCCTCTTGTTCGACATTCAATCTCACGAACTCTTCACCACCCTAGAGGTGTAGTAAGCTCGTTCTAACCATTTTCCATACAATTATCATGCATGCTACAATTTTATAAAATCATATCACTCGTTGTATATTGGATCGTGCACTACAATTGGGTATTGTTATGGACTTGGTTTTGACTTAAGTGATTATCACTTATTCATGGGTCCTAACAAGTATTTACCTATCTTGGACTTAAACTAATATGCATGATCCGGATTATACACCTGACTTGGTAACTCCTTGGTTTGGATTGATATGTTTGTTTTTATAGAACGTTGGAATTGGATGTTTTGCACATGAGATTTTGTGATTGAATGAGGCGTATTATGTTGAGTTTTATGGGTCGAACCTGTTCCTAATGAATATTGTGTTGAATGTATTTCACCACTCAATTATAATTGGCTTCAAGTGATAACCCTCTAATTCGGATTTGGTTTATCACTAGTAGATTGGACTTGGTGCTTTGTGATTGAATCCGAAATTCATTATTACATGGAATCTTATGAGCCAACGATAATGATGGAATGGTCGAGAGTAATTGCTTGATTAGGCACAAGGATGATATTAACCATGATTTGGATAATATGTTGTGATGAATTTTTTTTATATGAATTCGATGAGAGTCGAGATAATAAGATGGACTAATGAGTTTGGGTATGATGATGAGATTTGTTATGGGGTTTGATACTTTGGTTTATGCATTTTCACAGAGGATATTTTGTCACGGCTTGAATTAATTGAACAAATTCGACTACGGGGTTGTTTGGACGGTATTTCTTATTTGAATTTGAAGTGAGGTTTTTCCGGCGCGCTTACTTATTTTTTCTACTTTTCCGCGGAGATGACTTGTTTGGACATTATAGAGTGTGATAAAGACTTGGCTATTTAGGTACGGTTGTGATTCTTTCTTAGTTAACCCACAACGTAACTTTCACTTCGGTGTCTCACGCAGTTGAGTATACGTCAAGAGGTTTTGTACATTGGGTACACCGTTTCTTTTTCACAAGGATTAGTACAAGCTTAAGTAACAAATCTGGATAATTTTACTTCATGATCAAGTTTGGCATATCGGGTTTACTTCACCATGTTATCACTGCAATAGCCGACAGAATGCGTGAATGATGTGTTTACCAAAGCGTTTATTGGATGGTTGATGATATTGTGGGTATTGAATTATGAACCGCTGATGTACCACTGCATGTTCCCCTAAAACAGATATGCACCAAAACCAAAGTTGTCATTACACATTCAAGCTAACATTGTTTACGGTTTTGTCTTGATTTTGTAAAATCCCGCGAAAGAAACTATTTCTCGGTTTAAATCATAGACTTGTAAAATCCCGTGACAATGGAAACATCCTGGTAAAAGTAAAGCGCGTCTCCGGATCTTTCTTACGGTTTATTCTTGGTTTTGTAAAATCCCGCGAAGGAAACTATTTATCGGTTTAAACTATTGAGTTGTAAAATCCCGTAATGATGGAACCATCTTGGAGAAAGGAAAGTGTATTTCGAGATCTCTTTTGATGATGGTGCTACGTTTTCTGTTTCGAAGAATGGATAAAAAAGTATACTTCATGAGTTAGATGTGTGTTTGGATTTTAGTCATGGCAGTTTTGTTATTACATGGTTTTATGGGGTTATGTGCATTTAACCATGGCCGAGATGAAACCATTATCAAAGTTCGTTTAAATTTCAAAGAAGGCTAGATTTGAGAAATTATCCAGATGATGTGACAACGGCGTTAATTCAGTCTTATTTATTTGAGATTGAAGTGAAATATCACGGGCGATTGTACTTAGTATCTGAAGGTATCGGGGATGGTTGGATGAAGATTCTTCATGATCCTTGTTCGAGCTTTTCCCAAAAATAAAGACTTAGAAATCTAGTTATTTTTGTGAGTCTTTTTTCTTTTACCACGAGGGGAAATTGGGCTCTTATCACCACAAAATAACTATCACTTTAAGGAGTTACGTTGTAGTGCTCAGTGTCACATTGAATTGTGGGTTTTCAAGAGGTGATGTATGTCTTATACTTGATGGTTGGTTGGTTGAAGAGTATAGAGTATATAGAGAGTACTTAGAGATGCTAATGGAAATCGGCAACGCTCTTTGTTACATATGTACAAGTTTAAGTCATGAGTTCGGGGTAGTTTACTTCAGTGTCAAATTCATCATATTGGGTTTTCTCCATCAGCTGTCACGATAAAGAGCCTACTGAATGATAATGGGGTTGATTACATGTTTCGCCAAAAGAGATGATGAAAAGAGAGAGATTATGACGTTTGAACACAACAGTTCATGCCTCGTACTCTAAAGAAAAGAAAAGTATACATTTCAGTGCGCTTTATCTTCTGAAGAAGAGAAATCTTCTAATGACGTCTGTTCACATCAGTTCAGGCCTCGTACTTCATCATAATGACGTATGAACACATCAGTTCATGCCTCGTTCCTTAAAGAAAAGAAATGTGTACGCTTCAGTGCGCATTATCTTCTAAAAAAGAGAAATCTTCTTATTATGACCATTCTCATCAACATGCTTCATACTTTTTCCATGCGCTTCAGTCATCAAGTGAACCGGGCTACCACTGATTGTTTTCTCATTCCACGTGCTCGATTATAATGAAGATGGCGACATCATGTGCTTATTTTACGGGAGAGAAGTGCGAATAGAACATTCGGATGATTTTCACTTATTTAGTCAAGAATGGCATCTCCGTATGCAATTCTTGAGGGGGAGAAGAAGCGTGAATTTTTTGCATTGTTGATTGATATTTGAGAATAAAAATGGTCATACGGCTCTAAACTCATGTAAGAACCGAGCTTCTTCTTATCGGGTCATCTTCACATGGAGTTTTTTCTCTTCTAAGAGTCGTTGGTTGACATCTTCACTCGGATTGATGAGTTTATCGACAAAGTGCTTTCGATTAATGCTTCACGTATACATCAACATGATGATTCCGAACAATCTCTCTGTTCTTGTTTGATGTGATTGGTAGTTTGGTGTTACCATCTTGTGTGTTCGTTGCGGCCTGATTGCTGATTTCCTTGATGAACATCTTTCTGTTCTTGTTTGATTGGGAGGGATTTTAGTTAAGGGGATTTGCAAGATGTAAGTTAATTGGGATGCTTTTTGGTGGGATGCTTTTTGGTGTGAGTTGAAGATGTTAACTATCTATTCTCCAACTGCACAATCTTGAAGAAGGTCGAGTCTACAGTCGGTTCTACATTTTCTGCTACATGTTAGAAGACTAAAGACGAGTTGCATTTAACGATCTAAAGACTTCTTCTTTAACTGGGCATTTATCAAACAGATTGTCGGTTTAGGGGGGAGCACTAATTGGGAGAAAGTTATAAGTCAGATTCAATTCCCAATTAGACTTGCTCATATTTTTTAGCAGTGACTCCTCGAGACGTTGATATTGACTATTGTTGGACATTTGACACAAGTTGATTACTTTGGAGTTAATCATTTATCTCTTATTTGAGATTGAAGTTGACTTTCACAAAGGCGTGTTCTTATTTGATAACTTGCTCGGGCTTAAGAATTTGAGTTGAAGACTTGGCTTATCTAGTTACCAGCAGTCGAGGTGGATGGTTGAAGACCTGGTTAACTATCACTATTAGGAGTTACTTTGTTTTACTCATTGTCACACGCATATGACGGTGTGGATAATCTCAAGATGTGTTAATGTCTCATACTTTGTTTGGGTAGTGAGTACTTAGAGATTTGCTTAAAGCATAAATTCTCGACACCGTTCTTCCATCATTAGGTGCAAGCTTAAGATACAAATGTGGGGAAGTTGACTTCAGTTTCAAGTATGGTATATCGGGTTTTCTTCATCAGTGGTCACTTCAAATTGTCTACATAAGGGTTGATAAAAAAAATTGTCAGAGTGAGTCTTCGGCAAGTTGATTCTCACAAGAGCTCAAGTGTTCTTCTCATAAAGATTTCAAGTATTTGGGCTTATACTACGTTGCTGATTCTGAAGTGTCAAAACTAGCAAGAGGGAAGGAGACAAACACAAAGCGAGTAAACTTGATGAACTTAATACTTCTAAGTAACTGAAGATATCCCGGAAAGACAAATGTTATTACCGCAGAGAAACTCAAGGTTTGACTCATGGCGAGTAAACTTGATGAAGCTTAATACTTCTAAGTGATTGAAGATATCCCGGGAAAACAATTGTCATGACCGCAGAGAAACTCAAGGTTTTACTCATCAAGGCTTTTAGTGTTATTATTCCAACAACGTGGGGGAAGTGATGTAAAAGAAAGTTTCTGAAGATAAAAGAGGTACACAAGTACGACATATTCAGGGGAGATAAATGTGTAACATGAGGGAGGTGTTATCAGTTTCTTTCGGTGGGAATGTGTGTACTTCGGATTCTTGAGCTTCATACACATTCATCAGGGAAGAAAAATGTAAACATGGGGAGGTGTTTTCATTCCCCTCATGATGTGTATTCGGGAGAGCTCTTGGGTATTGGTGTACTTCGGGTTCTTGAGCTTCATACACGATCATCCGGGAAGAAAAATGTGAACATGGTAAGGTGTTTTCATTCCCCTCATGATGTGTATTTGGGAGAGTTCTTGAGCATTATACAAAGAGACTGACTGCATCAATTCAACTACTTGGGGGAATTGTTCTCTTGACAACCTTTTGGAATGGATTGCGTCAGACTTCAGTGGTTATGAAATTTGAGAAGATTATTTATGAGTGGGATGATACGTTGTTGTTCTTGTTGATGATATAACCCCGAATGGAGAATCTCGATTATCGTTCTTAAAAGGAGCAGTGGGATTTATGATAAAGGTGTGCTTCTTTGTGCACCTGGCTAAGGAAAGCTTGAAATAGAGCTTCGAATCTGCTCATCTAATGGTTTTTCGGTTTGGGGGGAAGCTACCAAAGTCTCACTTTCAAGTGGCTAAATTTCTCTCTTCGATTCAAGAGTCTTGGAAGCTTTGGTGGTGAATGTTTAAGAGATGATGACTTCTATCTTCTTCAACGGGGCTGCTTGATATCCTTATCTCGGTACTCGTATCATCATCTTCTTTTACTATATCATCTTCTCTATCTTTGTATATATTTATCAAAAACAAAATACAAAAATATAAAACCAGCAAAACAAAATAGAAAAATATAAAACCAAGAAAAAGAAAATAGAAAAATATAAAACCAACAAAAACCCATAAAAATCAGAAAAATTTAAAAATACCAAAAATATGTTTTCTAAGACATGTCTTCTGGTATCGATAACATCTACGGTCTTAGAAATGTCATTCAATAATGGCACGGGACCATAGATGAAGTTCGAGCAGGAGGTGTAAATATTTCTTTTCAAAACATGTCACAAATCTAATGGCTTACAGTTATTTCAGACTGTAACCGGGGCTTCAAATGATGGCTTACCGTTATTTCAGACTGTAACCCGCGCTACAAAAATGGCTTGCAGTTATTTCAGACTGTAACCCGTGCTAAAACTATGGTTTGCTATTATTTCAGATAGCAACCCGCTTTTCAAGAAAGGAAAGTGCTACGCTAAACCAATTTTCAAATATTTCGTGCACTTATCCTATAACAAAAGGAGGGAAGTATGTCGAAGGACTGGTGTTCCTACACAAATGTTTTTCCGTCTAAAATTCTTCAGAAAAATATTTGTTGTTTTCAAAAATGGTGGTAAATGAGTTGCTTGAAAATCAATCAGTATCAGAGTTTTCATAAATTTGCAAACTCAATCAATGACTTCCGCGCTTTTAATCTTTTTTTAAAATGAGTCATTGATTGAGGGGGAGAATGTTTTCAAATTTACATCATCTAACGAGCTTTTTTAATTATCCTACGTGCTTAATTAAAAATGATATTTACCTATGTCGAAGGACTAGGAATTTAGGATATGATTGCTAGGATTAGATGATTAGAGTTTGATGAACACATTAATCCCATACCTTTATATGATCTGATTGATATGTTGAATTGACTTTTATTAGTCGATTGTTCTTTGGGTGTTGTCGACCACCATATATATGTATGTGTGTTCACTAACGTATGCAGGTATTTTGGTATATAAGAATGTTCCTGATCCAGATCCCACAATTGAAGATGCTTGGATGCCGAAAGGAAAGGGTAACTATTTCTTGGGTTGACAAATGAAGATGACTTCTATGGAAAGTTGGCATATATGCAATGTAAGAGGTCTCACTGCATCAGCAGACGGTTTTCTTCATCATCAAATGAAGAAACGGAGCTTAATTTGACCTCAGTTGGCATTAAATTGCAACGTAAGAAGTCTCACTGCATCTGCAGACGGTTTTCTTCCTGCCCTACAGCAACAACAGAAGCTTCTCAACCACCTAACGTATCTTTGTGCAGGATACCATTTTTAAACAATTTTGAAAAATGTTATTATGAAAATGGAAAAATATTCGTTTTGAAAATATATTGGACTTAATTTTGAAAATCACCGGACTTAATTTTATCAAAACTTAAGTCACTCAATCATCGACTACGGTCATCGATTGAGGGGGAGAGTGCTTTTAAATAAAATATTTTCAAATGATATTTCTTCATAAAAGGTCCGTGTGTACAATAATAAGTGGTGATCCAAAGATTTAATGTTATGTCATGATATGATTTTCTTTAAAACTCAAAGATCTTTCGAAATGAAATTTTTTCTGTTTTTGTTTGATTGTGAAATTGTTTTATTTTACTTAAGGATCTCTTAAAAACTATCATACCTGACACTAACAATCTTTAATGTCTTAAAATGGTCCTTATCTGTCATTTTTCTGAATTAAATCTTGCCACGTCTTTCCCCAAAATTTTCTAAATGATTTAAATCAATTGGGATCACAAATCTCAACTGGTTTGAAATTTTTGATTGCGGGAGAGATCATGATTTAAATCTCAAATCTGTTTTAATGGAATTGGTTTTAGTCCTTCAAAGGCACTCCTGCCTCCATATGCCAAACGATTTCAATATACATAATGCACATGTTGAGGGGGAGCATTTATCCAAAAACTAGATGAGTTTTTAAATCAGGCCACATATTCTCCCATATTTTCCAAACCTTATTAAATCACTTGGGATCCAAAATCTCAAAGGGTTTGATATTTTTGATTGGGGGAGAATTTGTGATTTAATAATGAAATTTGAGAAAAGGTGATCGTTTTGATTCAAGTGTGCATACTGCTCTCTCATATGTGCAAAACGCTTTCGAATCTCGAAGCACATATTGAGGGGGAACAAATGGTTTCTTAATGGATTTTGTGTTCGTGGATGTGCTTCAAAAGAACTCTTTCCTCTATGTGATAAAATGATTTCAAATATCCTATGCACATATTGAGGGGGAGAATTTTACCAAGAAAATCAAATGGCTTTTTCTATGAAAATAGTGATCAAAGAAAATATTTCAAAGTCCTATTGCCTCCATGTGCTAAACAATTTCTAAATCATATGCACATGTTGAGGGGGAGGTTTTCTAAATGATCAAAACTATTAAGGTACAAAATGCTTTGATCTCGTATCACAAGTACCTTGATTGTTTTTCCAAATGATTTTTCAATTGGTTTCAAGGAAGAATGAACTGTACCAAAAGACCGACCATTTTACTTTATGTATGGAGTTATAAGGATGGTGAGGTTAGGTATTCGTTCCCACGATCCGCCAGAGCCGGAGGGATCTACCCAGGGACAATCCACTAGATAGTGTAGAGTCCTTAGGTATGATGAAAAAAGGAGAAAAATGAGAAAATGGGAAGAGTGCGGATTGAGACAGAGCTAGTACTGGAATAAACCCAACAAAGTTCTAGTAATTAAGTCTCGGTAAGCACTGAAGGGGTTGAAGAATGAAAAAGAATTGAATATGAAAAAGGGTGAAAAGAAATAGCCCTCCAATAATTCAACCTTAGGGCAGAAACCGGGTTCAATACATATGCTACTGGTTGTTACCAAGGTAACACTGGTATTGAAGACAAGACGTCATGGACCCAGTGACGCACTGCACTACAACTTTCCAAGCTACTCAAGTTCCTCTTAAAAGGACTTGTTTCATTCTCACGGGGAACCGACGTTATCTATCGACTTTCTCTTAGAGATTTTTGATATTGAAGAAGGAGACCCTCTCCCTAGTCTCCGGCATAGGAACCAAAATGTACACAATTGAGTCTAGAGCCAAGAGATTATCCACAATATCTCATTAGGACACAAAAATTAATGAAGACTTGCTGTTTCACACAATGTGGAAAGTAAGTATATATTGAGAGTCCTACACATTATCCTTGTGGTATTGCCAGAACATCCGAGTGATATGAAAATATTCACGATGAAGATGGAAATCCTTCTAGAGCCAACATCAAACAAGCTCTTGGTGGGTGACATGTGAGATCTTGCAAAAGATCAAGCTTGTGACAACTGGATAGAAACAATGGGGCGATTCAATCTTGAATCAACCTTGGTCTAGGAAATGGATTGACGGATACCTTTGAAAAACCGGTCGTTGTGCTCAAAAAACTCTTTTCTCTAGCACTTAGACTATGTATTATGTTCTCAAAATAAAAGGGTATTTATGATTGAAAATTGATTTCTTCTTCTAAACCTTTGTCATATTGAAAAACTCTTTATCTTAAGCAACACGCGATTGTTTTCAAATCATTTTCTATCAATCAGTAAATCTTAATTTGCTGGTTCACTCACTCCGTGTTGTCTTCTTTGAGACGTTCCGGTTTGAGAACGGCTAGAGAAGCTGCGAAACCCTGTCAAGGATATTCTTAGGAATCCTACCTGATCACAGGCAGTACTTGTACTGATCAACGGGGAACCATGGTCCGTGTACCTCAATTCAACGAAAGAGATCAAAGACACTTTCGTGCGCTTTATTGCTAACTGTTGTTTGCAAGTTCATTTGGACGGTTGCAGTTGATCAGAATTGAGAAGTCAATCCGAAGCCGCATGCTCACAGCATCCACACTTAAATTGAAGAAATCATGACTGGTGCATATCTACATAACCTGGCTCTGATATTTCATACTATACTTCTACTTCGCTGCTGCAAATATCATGAACCAGTAAGGCTTCCGCTACTCTGATGGAAAGATGTCATGATCCAAAAATGTGAGCATGTCGGTCCGAAAGTCACAACAGCACATGAAGGCAACACAACTATGGATGATCCAGAGAGATTTACTGTGGCTGATGATCTCAAAGAAAGCTCAAAGATCATCAAAGATGTGGATCAGTTAAAGGCCTCCATTTAAAGTACAAATCAATGCGGACTTTGAAGAATAGCTACAAAAGCACAAAGATTGTTGAAATGAAGAATTGAAGTCTACGAGCTCAAAAACAAAGACAAGAATAGAACGCTAGGATTCGAAATGTAAAACATGGGGTGACCTCCCTTAGGGGGAGATTGTTAGGAATTAGAAAATTCCATAGTGAAGTGTCGGTCACCCCAAATGTTATCTAGCTTAAGTTAGCTCGTAGACTTGTAGTTAGTTACGTTATTTAGTAGCTTATTAGTTAGTTTGTAGCGTAGATTAGTTTAGTGTAACACCGTGGAGGAAGGACGGGTCTTTACCCACTGTATGCCTGATCCACAGTCCGATAGGAGGACGTTAGCTTTGTAACTATAAATACCCCTTCCATCCTTGGAAGGGGTGTGGCTTCTTTGAATCTAACCTTTCATTTGTAAAGCAACTCTCTTCAAAGAACCTCCTCTCAACTCTCTTCATCTATCTAAAATGGCTTTCTTGTTTAATCACAATCCTAGACCACCCGAATCATTAAACAACATAATATTCACGATCCTACAGAACGTCCGACTCATAAGCTGTTGCAGCGAACACCAAAAAGGCTAAAAAAGACTAACACACCACCAACTCCAGAAGCTGTTACGTTTAAAATGATGTGGACAATATGTGTGTAATATGTATAATATCAAGCTTGCTCACTTACGTGCTTTGCAAAAACAACTATGCGTCCTTTTGTGATGTATATTAACAGAAAAGTAAATATGTTTTTGTTCTAGACTCACTCCCCAATGTTTGTGTATCTATTTTGTTCATGTTATCACCCTTGTTTTATACCACTCGAATCGACATGTCATTGATGGCACCGTTTAAAAAAATGTTATCAATCCCTAAACCATCACAAACACACACTGAAACCACAACACAACAACAGACACCACCAACAGTCGCTACTTACTAATACTCGACTAACACATATAACAAGACACCACAATGATTACTAACTAAAATAATACGCACTCACTTCACCTCAACCATTTCAATAACGAATGCCTACCAAAATTTCCTGTCACCAGGTAAACATGTATGTAATAAATCTCGGACTATATGGAACCAAAAGCGCACGTTCAACTTACATCACAAATGTCACTAACCACGAACCAACAGAGTTAGAGGCCAACAAAAAATTATGCAATCCATTAAATAACTACAAACTATGAAATTAACAAACCACACCGGCAACAGACAACACGAGATGTACTATACCTAAAATGTAAAGGAAATCAACACATATATACAAATTGTTGGTCACAATGTTGAAGCATTAACCATACAAACTACCATATAATAACACCCGCACCAGTTGGCAAAACGTTCACCTCCCACGACACTCCACACGATACAACGCCTAGAAAGACCAAACCGTATAATATAAACACGGTATACACATATGAAGTTTATGCCCTATAACAATTGTCGAATACATACATGCACAGGTTTCATCTAAATCAATAGCTCCTCGACTCATAAGTGCTCGCCAATAATTCATACGCATCATACAATAGAGGCATGCACCAGACAACAAAGTCGTCTCCGTTCTCTCACACGATAACCACAACCCAAGAATTTATGCACAAGTAAAAACTACGTGAATCAAAAACATAACAAACCATAAGCAAACACACCATGAAAATGATTAAAACCTTACGACTTTCATTACCAAAATATAGACTTTAGCCTTACAATACCAATATGTACAGACATATGTGCAATCCTAGAGTTATACTAACCAGAATTTGCATATTGGACACACCAATATGCTTACACAACAATTAATTGTTGTGTTATATCTAGACTACATTCTTAGACAACCACTTAACAAAGTTGTATAACATACCTAGCTACTAAAACATACCCCCATAACTACCCAAAAGACAATCATACCAGGACAACACCAAAAGCTAGCATACTTAGACAACCCTAATAATAAGCTAAGGTTGCAGCGAGGTTCCGAGATAGTCTAGCATCATGTCGGCGGTACGCGCAGCTTCCACGGCTTCGCGATTACCACTGCGAACCCGCTGTTCATCCACTATAATCGACAACCTCATGACCGCAAGTAAATGTGCAGTAGAAGGCGTTGCCAGACGACGTTCCGCTTCATCTAGAGATGCTGTCACTTGCCTAATCCTCTCTCTTTCCTGTGAGGCGCGTCTCCTAGCACGCCTCTCATACCATAAATTAACAAGCCTATACCTTTCCACAAACACGAAGCTCTGCCTTGATATGTTATCAGAGTGCGCAATCCAAGCAAGCCTCTCAGAAACAGGGAACCCATCAGCCATTGAAGCAAGAAACCCTCTTGAGAGATATAGCCACCGCTTGATTCAACCAAAAAGAGGATATGTGTTGTTGAGAGAGAGAGAGGAGGGTTGCCACTAAAATGATAAGTATCACGAATACATATGAGATATATACAATCTCATTAACGCAGGAATTGAGCCCCTAAATCTGCATAACAAGTTGTAAAGGGGAAAGTATGCTCATGATTGCTAATTGTTGGAAATTGTGATATAAGAAATAAAAGACAACAAGATTATACAATACCCTCATAAACTAATCGTGCACCTTTCCTTCAAAAAACCAAAATTGGCACCCATACTTCTAAGTATCATAAATATCCCTAAATAGTGGTTTGATAACGCTCATATTGTACATGTTTCTAGTAGCGTTATGTGTGCTTTTGTATATGTTATTTGGTTATATTTGCGTGATTTCAGTGCTTAATCGCATAAAAAGATGTTTGTCTAGTGTTTATAACCAAGTGCAGGGAAATGGAAGGAAAAGTAAAGTAATGTTCAAAAAAATAGAAGATTCCCGTTTCAGTGAAGCATGTCAAGCACAAATCAGTATCTCAAGTACCTTTGAAGACCATAGTGATCGAAGAACTAAGTTCTACAAGACAAAAGAAGTAAAGATCAATTTTCCGGAACTTAGGGAATACAACCGGATCAGTTGCGATTGCAACCGAACCGGTTGGAAACTGACCAAAAAGTGCCAATGACACCAGCCCAACCGTTCGGTCGTCGCCCGTAACCGGAACGGTTGGATCCCTTGTAGAAGACCAACCGGATTGGTTGGTCGTATGACCGATCCGGTTGGAGGACCTGTATATGCCAAATCTTCATCACTAAGCTTCTCCTTTGCATCCAAACGATTCTAGGTCCTTCTCTTGGTGTATTCTAGTCCCTTCCTAACTCCTTGGAGGCCAAATTCAGCAATTAATACCCTAGGCCTTGGAGATAGTATAAATATAGGCCTTTTGTGAGCATATGAGACACACACTTCAATACAAATCTATGTACTCATCAAACAAAGCTCTTAAGCTCTCAAATTCGTCCTTAGAATTCCAGGAAAGTTTGAAGTTCCACATTTGGAGGCCAAATCACCAAGAAGTCTACCCCAATACTTTGGGAATCATTACTTCACCATTTGTAATCTTATTCCAAGCATTGTAAGACTTTTAATCATGTTTTCTAATATTCAAAGTTCTGAGTTTATGTTCGTGTTTGCTATGAGTGGCTAGTTTCTTTATACACTTGCTTAAATGATGTTGATTATCATATGATTAGTTAATGATTGTGTTAACATGTTTTAATTCAATTTCAAGTTGATTCTAAGATCCAATTGTGCTAAAGTTTCATAGTGACATTTTTTAATCAAGTTTGACTAGTTGATAGCAATCGTAGAGGTCGAAAGAACTTATTGTTATTCAACTAGTTATAATCATTTTGTCTATGGATGATTGTTTTTACCCATTATTCTTGATTATACAAAGGAACTAAGGTGTGGTTGTGATAAAAATGCTTTTTTGATTATCAAATTGGATTGATTGGAAACATCTAAAAGGTCGTAAGATTAGTTGTTGAGAATCAGTTGTAGCCTTTTGTCTATAATCGGTTACCTTTTGTATTGACCATTTCTTAAGCAAATTGATGAAACAAGTGGATGTTTTTGTATTTAAGTTTATGAAAGTGAACTTATGAAACTTGAATTGATCTTGAATTGATTGGTTAAACGTAATGCTTGTTTTTATGAACTAAAATCTTGACGAAGGTTTAACTTGTAAGAACAATAGATTAGTACACTAACTAATTATCACAACTAACATGTTAAGAGGTTAACACAATCACATTAATCTAAGATATGAAACTAGTTTAAGCAAGTGTAGTTTTTAATCATCTGAATTTCATTATATTTATTTGCGTTGCTATATGTTTTAGATAGACTCTGTTGATTCAAACTTGTTATTAGATTCACTCAAATCCCTGCGAACGATCTCGACTTACCTTCATAATCTTGCTATAATGGACGAGTACACTTGATCGTATGTGTTATTGGTAATATTGGTAATTCACCTTTTATAAATTTAAAACTTGTACACACGTAGCACATCAAGTTTTTGGCGCCGCTGTCGGGGATTTGATTGTGTTTCAACAAGTTTTGAATCCCCATCAGTCAAAAATTTCTCTCAGAAGCTTCAACCGATCCGGTTGCCTTACAACTGAACCGGTTACACCCTTTAACCATACCAAACTGATCTAACCGATCGGTCGCACCTCGCAACCGATCTGGTTACCCTTTCTGTCCCAAACAACTGTTTTTGTTGTTTGTCCGTGTGTTTAGATATTGCCTGGATTCTCTAGGACATTGTATGAACACTCGTGTAGCGAGAATAGAACCAATTACACCTCTTACCAACCCCGAACGTTTGATTCGAAAAAGAAGAACTCCTTTCATAGCCTTAGTCGATCGTGTACCAAGAGTACCAAACCCACCATTTGATAACCTCGTAGAAGCCAAAATTGTTTACAACCCTTTCACCAATTTACCTTTTCCCATGGCGGACGATCAACCCATGTGGGGAATCAACCGAGCCGTAGCACCAACCCCCGGCATTGCTATTGTTGCTGTCAACCTTGGTGACAACTTCACCGTGAAGGATCATCACCTTTCCATGATCAAAGACCGTCAATTCAGTGGCCGAGCGCGGGCCGATCCGCATAAGCATATTGCCGAATTCATCAAAATTTGTGGCATGTTCCGTTATGGCGATACCGATGTCAATGCCATTAAACTCAAGCTTTTTCCATCATCACTCACCAGAGATGCTAAAGTATGGTACCATGAATTAACCCCAGGAATTATCAACAATTGGGAGGAGATGAGGCAAGCCTTTGTGAGCCGATTCTTTCCACCTTCCATGTTTGATCGATTAATGGGAGAAATTCGTGCTTTCACACAAAATCCCAACGAATCACTTGTCGAAGCTTGGCTTCGGATGAAAGATTTGCTTCGTAGTTGTCACGGACATGGATTATCCAAAGGAATCATTATCCAAATCTTTTACCATGGACTAGATGAAATCTCTCAAGGCATCCTTGATGCTGGAGGAAGTTTTCTCTATAAAACTCCTAACGATGCACACCAATTACTCAAAGATTGAGTACTCCTCAAACTCGATTGGTCCAAAGATTCCAAAACCAAACCTCTTCGAAAAAACGTTGCTTTTGTCGAAAACACCGATACCTCAAAACTCAAGGAGAAAATGGAAGCTTTAACCTCAAAAATTTACTAGCAATACAAAGATATCAAAGATGAAATGAAGGAGATGCGAGACGGATGAAACAATTGTGGAGGAAATCATCCATCGTCCGAGTGCGACGATAAGCCTATGGGTGGACCTAAAGAAGGAGAAGCGAATTATGACCAAGGAGGATACCGTGGAGGAGGATATCGTAGTAATTACTACTGTCGAAATTCTGGAAATTGGCAAGATCGCCGACCAAGGGATGACAACCATGATTCTCAACTACGAATTGATGATCCACCACCACAAAACTCCGACAAAAAGATGGAAGAAACCGAATTTGAGAAAACCATGAGAGAATTTGTGGGTAATCAAAAATCTGTAAATGATTTTATCAAAAATCAGTTTTTCAATCTCAAAGCCAAAGTTGAGCAGGGATAGAAAAATCATCAAGCATCTATCCAAGATCTTGAAAACAAGTTTGGCAGACTTTCTGACCAACATTCCTCTCGACCATCTGGTTCGTTGCCAAGTAACACCCAGTTTAACCCAAAACCATCAAATGATAAGACGTACCGTCCACCACAAACGAGAAATGAGCATATCAATGTTGTCTTCACAAGAAGTGGTCTCTCGTACGATCCACCACCAAATCCTAATGAAAATACTCCTATCACCGAAGATAGTGAGGATGAAGCCGAGGAAACCAACACAAATCAAACCACCAAAAAGAAAACCACCCCATCTGTCAAGGCGTACACACCAAAAATTCCTTATCCTCAATGCCTTATGAAAGAAAAAATGGAAGAACGTTATAAGAAGTTCATTGAAATAATCAAAGAGGTTAGACTCAATGTTCCTCTCGTTGATGTCTTAGCCGGAATGCCCAATTACGGGAAATTCTTGAAAGAACTTCTTAATAACAAAAGCAAGCTAGAACAAATATCAGCTACTTTCCTTAACGAAGAATGCTCAGCCATTGTCCAAAACAAGATCCCACCAAAGCTCGGAGATCCTGGGAGCTTTCTTATTCCATGTACTTTCGGGAATAATATTAAATGTGATGCTTTAGCCGATCTTGGCGCGAGTATCAATTTGATGCCTTATTCGCTGTATTCCAAGTTGTGCAACAACAGCCTAAAACCAACAAAAATGAGCATTCGATTAGCAAATCATTCTTATCAATATCCTGTTGGTATTGCCGAGAATATGCAATTCATTTTTCCCGTGGACTTCTGTAATCTTAGAAATGGAAGAAGATAGTAAAGTTTCACTCATCTTAGGAAGACCTTTCCTAAATACCGCCGATGCAATCATCAAAGTGAAAGGAAAAGAACTCAACCTTGGAGTTGGAGAAGATCGAATCACATTTCTAATCGATAAAGCGATGCGTTATCCACATTCCAGTGATGACACTTGTTTCAACATCGATGTTATCGATGAAGTCACTGACGAAGAATTGGATGCATTATTTAGCGAATCCGATCCATTCATGACTACTTCTGAAAAAATCAATGCAACAGACTTTGACAAAGAGTTTGATGATTTCATGAAAGTAGAGTTCGAAGGAGATAACTCGGAAGAGGAAGAAATGGAGGAAGAAAACATTGAAGAAATAACTTTCAATGACGAGATGCAAATTAAAACCTCTATCGAAGAACCACCCACAGATATCGTGCTCAAACCTCTCCCTGATCATCTTGAATATGCTTACTTGGAGGAAAAATCACTTCTTCCAGTAGTCATATCTTCATTGCTCGAGGACAATGAGAAAGAAAGTTTAGTTTCTGTCCTCAAAAATCACAAACAAGCTTTCGCTTGGAAAACATCTGATATTCCAGGAATTAGTCCAAATTTTTGCAAACACAAAATCAATTTCAAAGAAGGAATCAAACCTGTTGTTGAACGTCAACGTCGACTCAATCCCAACATGAAAGAAGTTGTTAAAAAGGAAATCATAAAACTTCTCGATGCTGGTATCATTTACCCAATTGAGGATAGCCCTTGGGTAAGCCCTGTTCACTGTGTTCCCAAGAAAGGAGGAATGACGGTAGTGACTAATGAACGAAATGAACTAGTTCCAACTAGAACTGTCACTGGCTGGCGCGTTTGTATTGACTATCAGAAATTAAACAAAGCCACCAAAAAAGATCATTTTCCACTCTCGTTCATGGATCAAATGCTTGAAAGAATAGCATGAAATAAATTCTTTTGTTTCCTCGATGGATTTTCAGGATATTTCCAAATTCCAATCGATCCTAACGATCAAGAAAAGACCACTTTCACTTGTCCTTTTGGAACCTACGCATATCGGCGTATGCCTTTTGGTCTTTGCAATGCACCTGCGACTTTTCAAAGGTGTATGATAGCCATATTCCAAGACATGCTAGAAACCTCCATGGAAGTTTTCATGGATGAATTTTCAGTCTTCGGAGACTCATTTGAAGCTTGTCTTTCTAATCTTGATAAAATGCTCGAAAGATGCGAAGCTGCACATCTTGTCCTTAACTGGGAAAAATGTCACTTCATGGTGACCGAAGGAATTGTGCTTGGCCACAAGATCTCCAGTGCAGGAATGGAAGTAGACAAAGCTAAAATCTACATTATCTCGAAACTTCCACCACCAACTAACGTCAAAGCCGTTAGAAGTTTTTTAGGACATGCCGGTTTTTACCGCCGATTTATCAAAGATTTTTCAAAAATATCCCGTCCGATGACAAAACTTCTTAAGAAAGAATCTATCTTTGACTTCAATGCTGATTGCATAAAAGCTTTGAAAAGTTGAAATCTCAACTTATTAGTGCCCTGATCATGGTTTCACCTAATTGGTCACTACCTTTCGAGCTTATGTGTGATGCAAGCGATTTTGCCGTTGGAGCCGTCTTAGGCCAACATGAAGGAAAACACTTTCGGCCCATATATTTTGCTAGCAAGACACTAAATAGTGCTCAGCAAAATTATATTGTCACCGAAAAGGAATTACTGGCCGTAGTTTTCGCATTCGATAAATTCCAATCCTACCTTGTGCTCTCAAAAACAGTCGTTTTGTAGGACCATAAAAGATATGATTTATGTAGTTTTGGGAGGTCTAGGTTGGTGGAAGAAGATGAATATCTTCATCCTTTAGAGAGAGAAAGTAGAGATAGGGAGGAGAAAACACAAAGTCTTTTATTGATAAACCCAACAACACACTAACTAAATGATTCCCCTCACCCCTCATGGAGAGTCATGAGGGGTATTTATAGGCTCAATCTTGCTACAACTTTGCCACTTAAACGATACTAGTCCCTGCGGGAAAAGTATACTACGCATCTAGTCCAATTCACGTAAGTGACGTTATCTTTATGAAAAACCGAGGCTAACAATCTCCCTCCAAGATATCGTCACACGTGAATGGTTACAATGAGACCTATAAATAAATACCAAAGTAAATTACAATAGTAATGAACAACGTTTAATTTTTTTAAGCGTAGAGTCTCTGTAGTCTAGATACTGAGGCAAACTTGAAGTTCTCCCTTCCGACGATCTCGGCATTTGATCTTTCGCGCTGACGGCACAAATCCTTGTAGCTCTGAACTTCAACTGTAACGATCTAGTTAGGTTATTACTCACTCCTAACTAGTGAGCCTTTTTCTTTTTCTGCTCCCTCCTGAACCGACAACTCTCTTTCTTGAAATTTCTTTTAGTCTCTTAACACGCAGCGGAGAAAGTAGACTCTTGATTCTGGCACAATGGTTGTCGTTCTGGGAACATCGTAACAACATAACTCACTTAGTATTGCATCCAAGTTGGTAAAAAGACTTGATGTGCACCACACTACTTCTCCTTTTTCGGTCTTAAGCACAATTCCCTTCGTAATCCAATCACAGAAGAGGAAATAACAATTTCTCCCTCCTGATGGTTGCGAGCTATCAGAATCATCATAATGTTGCGTACATGCCGTATTACCTTTTTCTTGATGCAATATTAAAATCCTTAAATTGAGCATAATTCTGTGAGAATATGTCGCAAAAATACTCTCAATACGTCTCTCAAACCAACCTTTAATCGAACCTCCTTATTAAAATCTTTAAATTGAGCATAATTCTGTGAGAATAGTTCTAACAAAAAACATAACACAACACTCCTAAACCATTGTTAGGCGATTGATACCAATTGTAGGACCTCGTTTTTACATCAACCTTACGGGTATACCACGTATACCACAAGATGAACACGTTAAACACAAACTATAAGATATGCGTAGAGATTAAGAAAAGAAAGGAAAGATGGTGACTTGATGTTATAAAACCGTGTATGTGTAGAGAGAAAGATGAAAACAATAAGATGTTTATTTCAAAGAAAAACACACACAAAACACACTCAAGCACACCCCCTCAAATAACACTTTGAGGGGTATTTATACTCCTAGTACAAACGCCCTAAAGGGCTTTCCACGGGCTCGTGGATTGGGCTAAGCTAAATGGTTAATCGTTTAGTTAAGCTAGCCTTGTATAAGTTAATGTAACCCAATCCAATCCAATTCCATCCACGAGGCCCATGGAAAGCCCTTTAGGGCGTTTGTACTAGGAGTATAAATACCCCTTAAAGTGTCATTTGAGGGGTGTGCTTGAGTGTGTTTTGTGTGTGTTTTTCTTTGAAATAAACATCTCATTGTTTTCATCTTTCTCTCTACACATACACGGTTTGATAACATCAAGTCACCATCTTTCCTTTCTTTTCTTAATCTCTACGCATATCTTATAGTTTGTGTTTAACGTGTTCATCTTGTGGTATATGTGGTATACGCGTAAGGTTGATGTAAAAACGAGGTCCTACACATTTTCACCGATCACTCAGCACTCAAATATCTGTTCACCAAGCAAGATGCTAAACCGCGTCATATTCGATGGATTCTGCTACTCCAAGAATTTGACATCGAAATCAAAGATAAGAAAGGAGCAGAGAATCTAGCTGCTGGTCATTTATCTCGTCTTGAAAACCCCGATCTTGAGGAGTTAAAGGAAGAAGAAATCGATGATTACTTCACCGATGAAACTCTTATGACCGTCGATGGAACTGACGATCCTTGGTTTGCTGACTTTGCAAATTATCTAGCTAGAGGAATTCTCAGAAAAGGTTTAACTCATGCTCAAAGGAGCAAATTCTTTTCGGAACTCAAATACTATTTTTGGGAAGAGCCATATATTTTAAAAATGTGTCCTGACGGAATGATCCGAAGATTTGTTTCTGGTTCTGAAACCCGTAAGATTCTTGACGAATGTCATCATGGCCCAACTGGGGGACATTATGGTCCTTCCACCATGATGAGTGTGCAAATACTCATCATTTTTGTACTATCTAGACTGCAAAAACATCTGAAAACACTCAGAAACGCTTCAAAATGATGAAAATATCACAAATAAGTGTTTTATGTGTTTTAAATGCAAAAACATCAAAATCTGGTGAAAAACGTATCAAGTTTGCATAATTGGCAGTTTTAGTCCCCCAAGTTACAAAAGTTGTCAAAACTAGTCCCTGGTAATTCAAAAACTTGTAAAATGTCATTTAAGGTCCATGGGATTCAAAAGTTGTCAAAATAAACCCTTTAAAGTTTAAAATTTACAAAATGACAACTTTAGTCCTTAAACTTTGAAAAATGTCAAAAATAGTCCTTGGTGAATTTAAAAAGTGAAAATTATCAAATATTAAACCTTGTACTATTCATAAATGACAAAATTGGTCCTTATGGTGAACTTTGGAAAAATTACAAGTTTGGTCCCTAGAATTACAAAGTTGACAGTTTTGGTCCTTGGAATTATAAAAAATTAGATTTTATCACTAATGGTTCTTGTACTATTAAAGAATGGCAAGATAAGTCCTTGTGATAACTTTGGTATTATGGCAGTTTTGGTCCTTCAGTTTCAGAATATTACATAAATGGTCCTTGTGCTTACTTAAAAAACCAAATGGACCCTTGTATTATTATTAATCCGAAATCCAATCCAGTCCAATAACAAACCCAGCCCAAACCCCTTGGTCAAATACCGGTCAACGCGCCAAAAAAAAACCACGGGGTACTGTTCATCTCCTCCCCCACACTGGTTAAGCCAAAACCAGTGGTTTCCTTACCACCACCACCTGTCCACTAACTTTCCACCTCTCCCCTACCTGTCACCATCCCCTTTCCACCTTCCAAAAACAACTCACCACCTCAATAAATGCACATTACCCACTCAAAAGACTTTTCCCGCCAATTTTACACATGGACGGTTGTGATGATTTCAAGTGATCCAAGGGCTGGAAAGAGGTGGGAAATGACCAGAGGTCGACATAGAGTCTGAAAAAGATATAAAGAAAGAAAGAGTACCAGTATGGAGTAGTAAGTAGTGTAATTTTAATTTTGTCATGTCGTTTTAAATAATTTAAATTTTCCAGTCTTTGTTTAAGCTTTCAAGCTTTGAAATAAGTCATCTCAGTGTAATATACAGCTTTTTAAATAATCAATTTCAAATTCCAAGTACAAATTTATATTTTGCAATTTTTCAAGTTCATGTATATGTATGAATGTTATGTGTAGTTGATGTTATGAACTTCTAAGCCCATATAAGCTCTTATATACACTTTAATAAGCTCACTTTAGCTTATTGTTTACTCATAAAGTTGCTACTCAGTTTTTACTTTTAAAATTCTCTTAGTCAACAAAAGTCAACTGGCAAGCTTCATTGAGACTTGGTCATGGAAATGGGTTGATGCAGAGATTGTTTTGGGTTGAATTTGGTTGGAAATAGTGGTAGAATGGGTTCTGTGATAAGCTGCACATGAGCTTGATCATTTGTAAGTTAAAATTTTCTTTCTAATGTACTGTTTGGATCTACTTGTTAAGCGTGTTAGAAGTCATTAACTAGTGAAAATAGTTGGTCTAAGTTTGTTTAGCTATTATTGACTCATATCAATCATTTGTTTGCATCTATATACTATAAAAGTCAAATTTAGCTTTAACATCTCTTAAACTCATAACTGTTGGGGTTTTAGATTGCATAATCATGCATATTGGTTTAAAATTTGTTTATTTAGCTTAAATTAGTCTCAAATTAGCTTAATACATCATAATAGATCATCTAGGATCATTAGAATTTCATAAAAGTCAAACTAATAGGATTATCAAAAAGTCAAAATTTTTCAATGTCAGTTTTTGAATAAACTTTACAATTTCACTGTGATCTTAATATTGAGATTTAGGTTAAATCCTTTTGGGATAGTAAAGTTTAGCTACTAAATTAAATTAGAAAAATACTAGTTTACTCCTAATCAGCTTATTAACTGCTTATTTCTTTGCTTGTTTTGAGCACCCTTTCTGAAATGTCCTGTGCATCTGATCACCACCAAAACAGTGGCCTTCACCACCACTTTGGTGGGTCCCACAGGCCACATCAGTGGACCCCACTGGTGGTTCTTGGTTCCATAGCAATCACCACCCAGCTGACTATCTATTTCAGTCAAGCTTTTGAGCTTAAGCTCTGTGGACCCCACTCCTAGATCAGCCCCAATATTGTCCCATTTTCTGAATTGAACTAGTTTTTGCTTTGCTTAATTTTTGGCTTAAACTGCTTTTCAGAAGTTTAGGATGGTTGGAATAGGTTAGTATTTAGTTATTATAGCATAACCTAGCTTCTGTGTTCATTTGGTGTCCATTTGTGGACTTTAGCTTATTTTGAATTGCTTATTTATAAGCAGTTACACTGCAGCTTCATATTCTCACACATAAGCATATGTTTTTATATTTTTTATAAACTTAGAATAATATTTTATACTTTTCCTGAATTTTTCATATTTTTCTAGCACTGTTTGCTATTTTTCTTTATTTTAAATAGTTTTTAAGTCTTTTTAAATAGCTTTTAATACAAATAAATCAGAAAAAGCTTAAAAAAATATGTTTTCAATTTTCATAGATTAAGATAAATATAAAAGTCATAAAAAGTATTTTTCCATAATTTTCTTGGTTTAAATAGTATTTTATAGCATTTTAATTAGTTTTAAATAGTATTAAATTAATAATAAATATATAAAAAGTCAAAAAAATATATTTTCAGTTTTAAAATAAATTTTATCATATTTTAGATTTTTATAAGTTATAATTTCATTTTTCTAGGTTAATTTTGTATTTTCTTATATTTTAGTGCATTTTAAATACTTAATAAATAGTTTTTAATTAATAATAAATAAATAAATTGTTTTAAAAATAATTTTCTTTTTCTAATAATTTTCTTTTATTATTAGGATTGTAAAAATATCATTTTCATATTTGTAGGCCTTTTATTTATTAAAACTCACGTTTTATTTTGTACGTTTACGTAATTTTATTTAAACGTACGTTTTAGGTTTTAAACGTTCATCATTTTAAAAATAGTGATAGCGTTTATTTAATATAGTTTAACTTTTTTTTAATTTGCATTTAAGCCCTTGTAATTTACAAATCTTTTCTTTAGGTATAAATTTCTCAAAAACCTTATTGATAACTATCCTTAGTGATTATTCGACATCTGAAGTTGTTTAACACCAATTCATCCTCCGTGGGACTTAACGACCCAGGAATCCACTATATTCCTCTGATCATAAATTGCATTTGGTGTTTAAACTGTTTTGAGTTTCTTACGGTTAGCCATTCACAAGTGGCTAGCTTGTGTGAGATAACTTGACGGTTTTGCACCAATCACACCACAGCTAAAAAAGTTTTTGATGCTGGATTCTATTGGCCAACAATATTCAAAGAAGCACATACAGTTGTTCAAAATTGTGACGCTTGCCAAAGAACCATAAATCTTTCACGAAGAGATGAAATGCCATTGACAAGCATCCAAGTGTGTGAAATATTCGATATTTGGGGAATAGATTTCATGGGACCTTTTCCTAAATCCCATAAATACGAATACATTCTCGTTGCTATAGATTACGTGTCCAAATGGGCAGAAGCTGAAGCTTTACCAACAAACGATGCTCGTGTCGTTGTTAATTTCCTCAAAAAGCTTTTGGCTCATTATGGAATTCCCAAAGCCTTGATAAGCGATCGAGGAACCCATTTCTGCAACCAACAAATGGAGAAAACTATGAAAAGATATGGAGTTCATCATTGATTCGCGACTGCCTATCATCCACAAACCAGTGGGCAAGTTGAAAACACCAACAGAGCTCTCAAAAGAATACTCGAGAAAACAGTGAAGGACAATCCTTCAGTGTGGGCGAAGAAACTTGACGATGCTCTGTGGGCGTTTCGTACGGCTTATAAAACTCCTATTAGCACAACTCCTTACAGACTCCTGTATGGAAAGACTTGTCATTTGCCGTTTGAAGTTGAACATCGTGCTTACTGGGCTCTCAGAAACTGTAACACCGATCTCAAAATAGCTGGAGAAAAGAGATTCATGCAATTGCACAAACTCGATGAATTAAGACTCTGAGCTTATGAAAATTCCGAACTATATAAAGCTAGAACAAAAGCTTATCACGACAAAAAGCTAAGGGTTCAAAAAGAATTCAAAGCCGGAGATAAAGTTCTGCTTTTCAACATGAAATTCAAATTCAAAGCTCCTAAGTTACAACCAAGATGGTTTGGACCATATATCGTTAAACATGGATATCCATCCGGGTATGTCGAACTTTATGACAAACAAGGTGGAAGTTTCATTGTTAATGGGCACCGAATCAAGTTATACTATGATAAGGAGCAAATGAATAAAGTTTCAGTTGCAACAGTTTTCCACGAGAACGAATACGAAACCATCACCTTTGTAGCACCTTTTTCAGGAAGAATCCCACAAATTGTTCCTTGGAAACCATCTGCTGAGTTCGTCTGGGATGATATTGAAGCTACTGGTGAAGAATTCATATATATCCCCGAACTTTTCAAAATGTTCCAGGCTGCATCTGTGGCCAAGTGAATTCGGGAAGATTCGAGTCAGGCTGATGACTCGGTAATAAAACAAGCACTTCTCGGGAGGCAACCAGTGTGTTTTCGATTTGATTATTTGTGATCACGCCCCAAAGTTTAAACCTTTGGTTGAACTTAAGTGTGGAAGGGTGCCACCTCTTAATAAAACTCTGTTGTTTGTTTATAAGATTTTGTGCAGGTAATGACTACTCCAGTGGACGCTAGGAATGCAGAAAAATTAAGCTGACAAACTCATTGGCATATCTGGTTTCATCTCTATTTTTCCTATTTTCATACTTTGAAGTTCGTTTTTCGCATTGAGGACAATGTCTAACTTAAGTGTTGGGGGGGTGAATAGGAAAAATTAGAGTTTTCATGCTTACATTTAAAATTTTGTTTGCCTTTGTGATCTAGTTATTTTTCACACTTTTAGGATTATATATTAGAATAACTGGATCAAACCACTGGTAAAACTGGTAATATTTGAAACTTCGAGATGTGTTCCGATTACTATTGCAATCCATTCTGGGATCGATAAACATTTGCTAGCACAAATTATAGCCCTTACCACTAAATTGTGAGCATTTGAGCCTGTTCTATAAGAAGCATACATCTTTTATGCTTGGATATTTTGCTATGAGTGTGTCGGTGATTTTATTTATTCTAGAACTTGTACTTGTAAATCATTACCAGACCGCAGTGAGATCACATTCGTGTGGTATAAGTGAATTCGTGTGATAAAGAGGCACCTTAGGATTTAACCCAAATGGCCTTCCATTTTTCATCTAATGATATATTAACTAGCCACACCGGTTAGTTAACCACCCACATGGACCCATTTGTAGTGCTTATTTTTAGCACTAGATACCCTTAGTTACACCCTCTGAGCCATCCTTTTCATTTTTGCTTCATCTAGAAAATACAAAAAGATTTTACACTTTAAACCTTCCCTTATCAATGTCTAAACGATTGGTTGCTAGTCACCTGGAAAGTGAAGATTGTTCAAATTATTATGAGTACCACATCTTGTTAGATTGATTGATCCATTTCATGGAGTGTTATGAGTTCAAAAAAAAGTGTTGAAAGTATAAATGTACTAGCCAATGTGCTATGTTCTAAGAAAAACTGTCATGGCAAAGCAAAGCGAAGAGCTGTGGAAAGCAGAAGAAAATAAAATGAAGCTTTAAACATTTATTGGTTAGCAGATTGTTTGGTAGCTAGCAACACGGGTATTAGACTTGATTTTATTTTTATATTAACACCAATTTCATAAACATTCCCATGCCTTATCCATACCCTCAACCCGAAGCCATAACATTATAACATGAATAAAAGTCCTCTTTAGATGTTTTTGCTTGGTGCTCACGCCACGTCGGTGGAGTTTTGTTTCTTGTACAAGCTTATGGTAATAATCTAATCATGACTGAGCTATGAGTGTGATTTATCTTGTTACTCCACTAAAAATGAGTGATTGAGTGAATTATATTTCATTCCTTTTTTGTGAGGTGTTTTGAAATGTTTATCATGCAAGAAAATCATTGGATATCGTCAAACATCTTGAAAGTTTCACTTTTATAAAGCAAAATTGATGAATCTTCTCTCGTACTTGTACTTGATTGATTTGCATCACATCTTTCATAATCATGATCTTGTGCCAGTGGACGTTTTTCCAAGATTTGCTTGAGGGTAAGCAAAGTTTAAGTGTGGGGGAATTTGATAACGCTCAGATTGTACATGTTTCTAGTAGCGTTATGTGTGCTTTTGTATATGTTATTTGGTTATATTTGCGTGATTTCAGTGCTTAATCGCATTAAAAGATGTTTGTCTAGTGTTTATAACCAAGTGTAGGGAAACGGAAGGAAAAGTAAAGTAATGTTCAACAAATAGAAGATTCCCGTTTTAGTGAAGCATGTCAAGCACAAATCAGTATCTCAAGTACCTTTGAAGACCATAGTGATCGAAGAACCAAGTTCTACAAGACAAAAGAAGTAAAGATCAATTTTCCAGAACTCAGGGAATACAACCGGATCAGTTGCGATTGCAACCGGATCGGTTGGAAACTGACCAAAAAGTGCCAATGACGCCATCCCAACCGTTCGGTCCCTTGTAGAAGACCAACCCGATCGGTTGGTCGTATGAACGATCCAGTTGGAGGACATGTATATGCCAAATCTTCATCACTAAGTTTCCCCTTTACATCCAAACGATTCTAGGTCCTTCTCTTGGTGTATTCTAGTCCCTTCCTAACTCCTTGAAGGCCAAATTCAGCAATTAATACCCTATGCCTTGGAGCTAGTATAAATAGAGGCCTTTTGTGAGCATATGAGACACACACTTCAATACAAATCTCTCTACTCATCAAACAAAGCTCTTAAGCTCTCAAATTCGTCCTTCGAAGTTCAGGAAAGTTTGGAGTTCCAGAAGTTCCACATTTGGAGGCCAAATCACCGAGAAGTCTACCCCAATACTTTGGGAATCATTACTTCACCATTTGTAATCTTATTCCAAGCATTGTAAGACTTTTAATTATGTTTTCTAATGTTCAAAGTTCTGAGTTTATGTTCATGTTTGCTATGATTGGCTAGTTTCTTTATACACTTGCTTAAATGATGTTGATTATCATACGATTAGTTAGTGATTGTGTTAACATGTTTTAATTCAATTTCAAGTTGATTCTAAGATCCAATTGTGCTAAAGTTTTATAGTGACATTTGTTAATCAAGTTTGACTAGTTGATAGTAATCGTAGAGGTCGAAAGAATTTATTGTTATTCAACTAGTTATAATCATTTTGTCTATGGATGATTGTTTTTACCTATTATTCTTGATTATACAAAGGAACTAAGGTGTGGTTGTAATAAAAACGTTTTTTTGATTATCAAATTGGATTGATTGGAAATATCTAAAAGGTCGTAAGATTAGTTGTTGAGAATTAATTGTAGGCTTTTGTCTATAATCGGTTACCTTTTGTATTGACCATTTCTTAAGCAATTTGATGAAACAAGTGGATGTTTTTGTGTTTAAGTTTATGAAAGTGAACTTATGAAACTTGAATTGATTTTGAATTGATAAACGTAATGCTTGTTTTTATGAACTAAAATCTTGACGAAGGTTTAACTTATAAGAACAATAGATTAGTACACTAACTAATTATCACAACCGACATGTTAAGAGGTTAACACAATCACATTAATCTAAGATATGAAACTAGTTTAAGCAAGTGTAGTTTTCAATCATCTGAATTTCATTATATTTATTTGCGTTGCTATATATTTTGGATAGACTCTGTTGATTCAAGCTTTTTATTAGATTCACTCAAATCCCTGCGAACGATCTCGACTTACCTTCATAATCTTGCTATAACGGGCGAGTACACTTGCTCGTATATGTTACTGGTAATATTGGTAATTCGCCTTTTATAAATTTAAAACTTGTACACACGTAGCACATCATTGTTCCCAAAAAAATTTAGGTGAAAAACGTTGCACAAAACTTAAAATTATGTCACCACATCTTTCAGGTTTTTTATTTTCCCATAAAGATACCGTAGCTAAAAAAAATACTAAACGGGCACAAACACGTACATATTTTCCACTAGTCGAAAAACATCAACGACTTATAAATTACAAACAATGAATATAACGCATAATGGTAACACCTTTTTTAACGTTCGAAGATTAAGACACTATCAGACAACCATTCTACGTCGATGTTAAAATACAATTTATTACAAATAACCAACAAAAAAAGGCAAAAGAAAAAATATATGTATATATATGAAAAAAAAGGCAAAAGAAAAAAAATTTATCACTTAATTAAAAACACGTAATATTCCAAACAAACAATCACGACTTATCAAAAATATTGACTTTAATGTCGGACATATAAAAGACACAAACTACGTGAAAAAAATGACAACAACAATTACCGGAAAACATTATACGCATTCATTTAAAAAAAAAAAACCGTGAATGCTTTGTTCTTAGAAGCAAAGAAAAATGCGGCTAAAATTATACACCGCGCCATAACGATTACAGACCTATCAAGAAAATTTATAACGTTCAGCTGATATAGTGACACCGATGTTTCAAATAAAAGACACGTACAATTTTAAATAATACACAACCACATACAAACACCATCAATACTCTGTTTATATCTCATCATATCTACACATGCTAACCCAATATTAAAAAAAACTTAACTGCAAAAAAAAATATTATAAAATAAACTAAACACTAAAATACTCTAAGCATAAATACTGCAAAACTTTTATCCACTCCACCTATTACACTAACATGTGCTTATCCTTATCTATCTTACCAAAAAAATTTTGTTTGACTATATATGCCACCAACACCATATTACACACACTACATCAATACACATAAACAAAAACATCCATTTAGCAATATCTCTAATGTCTAAAAAAGAGGCCGGTGAAGACTTCTCTAAAAAGAAAGACTCTAGTGAACATAGTTATGAAGACGAATTTTTATTAGAGATGGCTAACGCGGCTCTTAAAGAACAGATAGAAACAGAAGAGGCAGACAAAGCATTGGCAGAAATAGAAGAAGCCGAAAGAGAAAGGCTCATGCTTCAGGATGAAGTGGTATTAAGAGAAATGGAAGAAGCTATTCGCAAAGAAGCAGCGGAAGCGGAAGAGAAAAAACGTCAAGATAGAGAATACGATATTTTGCATGCGAACTGGGTTGAAAACGAGTACAACGTTTCGTGTTCATCCATCTATGACGACGGTTACGACTCTAACACCTCTCAAAATTGGGATCATCCGGATTATCTTTAATAGTCTCAATATATGTCCTTTTTTATGCATCGCATTTTTATTTCTTATATAATGTAATCCCTTTTTTCCATGTAACAAATTAATATTAAACGATCATAGAACAATCCACAACTATAAGTTTGATACGCTTACGCAGCGCGTTCGGGGTCAAAGGAACTTCCTTTTCATCGCTCAAGTTTTTCAACACCCTAGGCAGTGAACCTAATCGTTGTAGTGTAGTATTAGGGTAAGCCACGGGTATTGATATCGTTCTCTAGGGGAATAGGAATGCTAGTGAGAAGTTACTATGCTAAGGTTAAGGTTGAGGAAGATTATTTTTTACCTTTTTTATGTTTTTTTAGGAAATTGAAAGGTACGAATCTCGGGTATTGGATTTGGGGGGTTGGTATTTCTACCGATTACTCTACTATTATCTAATTATCTAAACTAAGGTGGTGGTAGTCTATGTCTAATTAATGTGTGCTCGTATGATAGTTTAAAGATGTGTTTACTTAGGATTTACTACTCCTTAATTATCTCCTATTGATGGTTGAGTTGTCACGTCCTTATTCTTAGTTACGTTGTGTGTCTAAAGTTGTAGGGTATGCTTTTCTCCCTAACTCTTTGAACTTACCAAAGGGTCTCGTCTACAAAACCCACTAGGGATAATAAACTCTTACTCTAAGGCACTCTTTGGATGGTTTAGCTTACAACTACTCAGGTAATTATATTCTAAGGTTCACAAAGATGAATCAAGCATTAAGTACACAACAAATGACCTATCGCATTACTAGATCATTAATCAACTAAGATAAGAAACAACCAATCAATATTCAATAATTAAGTTTCATATTCCCTAAGCAAACACACAAATAAATTAGCCGGACATGGAGAACATGCAAGCATATACACAAATAATCAAAGACATAATTGAATTGATGAAGTAAATACTTATCTTGATGTAAGATAGGGTTTGGAACCCTAAAATACTGTACAAGACACCCTTGGTTCGGTTTTAGGTTTTTTACTCCAAATAGACTCTCTTAAAACTGAAAAATTCGGATTCTATATATAATATTACATATGCGACGGCGTCACCTTATGTTTTGTGACGCCGTCGTGTCGCCGTCATTAGGGTTTCGTCTTGGCCACGTTAACCTTGCGACAGCGTCACCTTATGTCTGTGACGCCGTCCTCTTCAGCTTCTGACGTCGTCTGGGTCGCATCTAGGCCGTCTGAGTTGCGACGGTCTACTCCTTTAAAGCCCGACGCCATCCTTCAGAACTAGCATTTTCTCTTCTGAGCAGTCACAAATTCCTCCGACGGCGTCGCAGTTAAGTAGTGACGTCGTCGCCTTCTGTTTTCAGCAGCTTTGAGTGTCTCGATTTTGACTTTGGCCATTTTCTTCGTATATTCGCGCCTTTTCGTCCAAATAAGTGCCATTCCAGCATTTTGCCTTCAAGAGACCTAAAAAGTGAAAAGGAACGATATTAAGCAATAACGGATACAAAAGTGATCAAATAAGGGTTAAAACGACCCCTCAAAATGGTACCTTTTAAAACCTTATCAAATATCCCTACACTTTTTATTTGTTGGTCCTCAAGCAAATGTGCTTTTAGCCAATTAATTTATAAGTTAGGGGTCATAAAGCATTGATTTAAAATGGTCCACAACACATATAAGCCCCGCAAAAGTCATAACAAGCACGGAAATTACATACTAGCACCTCACATGGGGTGTTTGGATACTCACATCTCTCTCGGGTTCATATATGAAATATAACAAATAGGAAATGGAAGATAAACACTCATTAACCGGTCCTAGTACATAGATTACCATATGCTTGAGAATAGATCAAACCTCCATCGCTTTGGCGTAAGCACCTAGGAAAGACTATCAAAGAGGTCTTTTAAAGGGTTGTAATGTTAGGCTTACGGTAGGGAAACAAGGGTTTGGTGGGATAGGCTATTTAGTGGTGGCAAGTCAAAAATCTCTATGTTAAATGCATACGAAGAATGGCGTTGCTAAGCCAAGACTCGACACTCTAAAACTCTAGGTAACGGAAATAAACAAACATAAATTTAAAAGATAGATGTAGGATGGTAGCCCGTTTTTTTTTTTTTTTTACACTCTATTTTTTTTGTGTGTGCATACACTTTTACTCTACCATCCTCTACGGTAACATCAAAATGATAGGGATTTATAGGCACATCCCTACACTTGAGTTTTTATTACTCTAACACTAATTTGACCCTAATTGAAAAGATCAAAACACTTGGGGTACATTATTACGCAAACAAAGGGAATTTGAATTTAACGTTCCCTTCCCGTCATTTCATAAACTTTAACTTTTCCCATGAATCCCAATCGTCCCAAAACTGTATACAAAGGATATGACTCGACTTAGCAACTCATGCAAGCAACCAGATAATTGAACTAAGGGTTTAGGGGTAGGCTAAGGCGATTTGGGTGTATATTTGGGGGTGGGGTGTAAACAATGCTCTTCATTGATATTCCGGAAAAACCGAAACATCACGAGAACCGCGAAAAGGATAGGCTCTGAGGGGTTAACTAGGGTATCGTGTACTAAAGATGAGTACAACGCAAAGGGTGTGGGGGAATTACTCAACCGATGTGGAAGAAGTAATTATATTACGGGTATCAAACAAGGGTTATCCTAATGCCTCTTATCATTTAGTTATTCCTAACTACACAAGTGTAGTCTCACTTGCGATCTCGGAATGCATCACAAAACAAGTTCTAGAATCTAATATACTACCGGTTCACACTCTAAGCATTGAAGATGAATGCTTTTAATTCCTACTAATCTAAGGGCGATCTTCACATTTTGGGTGGAATTTGGGTGGTAAAGGGTTTTTGTGCTAGTCATATAACTTCCTATCCGTGAGACGCTTTTGTTAAGACTAATGGCCCACTCCTATATGTCATGAAAAATTTTAAATTTGGTGCCAAAATTACCCTAACCGACATTTTCTCATGGTTTATTACACAATCACAATTGGACAAAGCAAATAATCAAGGATAAGCATAGTTTCAAAGTTCCCGTTTTATTTTACCTCCCTACACTTAAACTGAACATTGTCCCCAATGTTCCCCGAAAGTATCAAAGTTATGATAAAAGAAGGTAATCAAAAACGAAAGAAACTAATACTCCCTGATTAGCTCGGTAGGATCCGTGTAAAGTGGTGGTTAAATTCTTTTCCAAGAAGAATTATGGTGAAAAGCTCCTTCCAATCTTGTGTAACTTCTTCTTGACAAACTAAACCTGCACACTTGAACAAAACAAACGAAACCTTCGCGTAAAATCGGCGGTAATAAAATATATAACACTCGATTTAAACTAGAATATAATGCTTGTGGAATGGATGTTTACAGAATTTCTAAGAAAATTAAGACCTGGAAAATTCCAAAAATTTATAAGTAGCACAGAAAACGAGAAAAGTGATCGATGTTTTTACTCCTCCTGACGGCCGTCAAGTTGCAATCCCGACGCCGTTATCCCGACAAAACGTTTCTGCGATTTTCAAAAAAATTGAAAATTTACATCTTTAGAATCTAGAAAACTTCAGCAAAACATCCATTATGACTCGATACAAGCATTTGACTCGAACAAACAAACATACATATCTTTTAGTTAATTGTTATTCTCATGTTTACGTTGCTTTTGAAAACGTGTGTAATCCTCCCTACACTTATCCCTTATGTAAAATACCTTTATATGCAATTAAGACGAGGTTAAAAACAAAATAAAGCATTTTACAAATTTAAACATGAGGATAAACAATTAATAAAAGATATATGACACTAACAAGCAAACAATTAAGCATGGGTTGCCTCCCACGAAGCGCTTTTCTTTATTTATGAGACTTGTAGCTAGACTCAGAGTACTCTACGCACTGTGTTACTCTTCACCCTTTGTTTTCCTTCATCGAAGGTGTAGACATGCTCACCGTGATTCCTTTGCCAACAATTATGGTGACGGTTTTATCTTTTAAATTGGTCTCCTTAATCAGAAAGGCCCAAACCATCTTGGTTTGTTTCTTCCTCGTAATGCCCTTATCCGAGATCTATACAAGAGCACTTTTTCTCCCTTTAAAAATTCCTTAGGGTCCTTTTGTACCTTAGGTATTGAGGTGGGATTGCTTCCTAACATTTTATCGGGTTTCCACAACGTCGCATACAATCCTTGAACCATAAAGTCTCTAAGCCCTTTTTCCCAGTCATTCATCTTCTTCTTAACATTGTTGCCCAGGGCTTTTCGATTTCCACCCGTAATCATTTCCATGATCTTAAGAGGGTATCTTGGGATGATGGGTATCCTAGCGTACCCTTTCCCGCTTTTGAGTATCATGATGCCTTCTCCGCATTTGATGGTTGCCTTGGCGGTGGCCAGAACGGTGTCCCAAAGAATGAGGGGAATGCGTTTTTATCTTCCTCAACATCAATGATCCAGAATCCATGGATAAACGATGTTAGCCACTCAATTAGAACATCTCAGCGATTCCTACTGGGTGGACATAAGTATGATTAGCTAAGGAAAGTCTAAGGTCGGTCTTGGCTGGTTTCTCCTTAGTTAACTTATTATAGATTGACAATGGCATTATGTTCACATCGGTCCATTGATCGGCCAAGGCATTTATATTATCAATGTCACCGATGCTAACGGTATCCGCGAATTCCTGTGGTGTCTCATTTTTCTTGTTAACGGTTTTTTATAACCAACTCATACAGAGGTTCCATAGGTAAGGCGTCATATTCTTCTTCCGTCATTTTTCCTTCAAGAGCTTCCCTAAGAACTTCATTGTACCTAAAGTTGTTTACTTGGTTTGCAATGGTTTTCTTGTTAATTTCGTGCTTAAGGTAGTACTCAATGGTCTCAGGTTCATCATTAGGCACAGACTCCTCCTTCTTGCTTTCCTTAGTTTTCCACATCTCAACCCTTGCATTCTCGGGCATAATGGAAACGGCGTTAACAAATGAAGTGGGAGGGCAATCGTTGCTCTTCGAGCACCTTTTGGGAACCTTTGTTTTGGTAAATTCAATTACCAAATTCACCATTTTTGCTTGCATTTCCTCTCTCTGCCTATAAACCTCCTCTTCAAATCTAGCTAATCTCTCCGTATGAGCTGCCATGTACTCCCTCATTTGATCCTTGAAGCTTGGTGAAAGTGGTATTGGGGAAGTAGAACGGAAGCACCTTTCGGAACTTGGGTTTTGCTCGACTTGGGGACTCGAAGAAGGTGTGGGGTTGGTGGAGTTGGCGGTTTGACTTCGAGGAATTTGTACGGGGCTCTTTTCGCCTTTCCATAAGATAATCAATTCCTCTCTCAATGGCACTCAATTTCTCCTCGAGGGTATCGGAGGATTCAGAAGGAGTTGATATGGCATTAACCACGTTAATCGGAGTTTCGGGAGATTCATTCCAATCTTCGTAGCTTTGATCAGCAAGCTCCTCTATAATATCAAGATTTCTGCGTTAAAGTGTGAGCCTTCCACCGGCGGCTCGATCAATGGATCGTCGAGTGATGAAATCGGTATGATCATAGAAGATTTGGATTTGAAGCCAAAGATCAATGCCATGGTGGGGGAGTCTACGGAGTAGTTCCTTGAATAGAGTCCACGCTTTGTAGAGAGACTTGCCTTGGAGTTGCTGAAACGTCAAGATGTCTTGCCTAAGTTTGGTGGTTCTCCCCGGTGGGAAAAATTGAGCAAGGAAGCGAGAGGTAAGATCATCCCAACTTGAGATGGAGCCGGCGGGAAGTCGCTCAAGCCAATTACTAGCTTGGTCCCGTAAAGAGAATTGGAAGAGGCAGCGGCGTGTGGTCTCCCAGTAGTAGTAGCATCAAGGTCGATGGAATCGACAATTTTGAGGAAATCCCTCGGATGTGATTTGGATCTTCGAACGAAGTCCATGGAATGCACATCCGTTTTGCACCAACCGGATGGTGTCGGATCATGAGGCCGTAGTTTGGGCTTGGTCGGGAAGCTCAATGGTGTTCCTATAGCCTAGGTGGCTTGGTCTTGAGTATTCACCAAGAGTACGGGCTCTTGGCGGGTCATTTGGTGGTGGGTTGATGAGTGGTGGTTGGTTATCACCTTTCATGATGAAAAGTGATGGGTGTTACGAACAAAGGTCACGAAGAAGGGGATAGACTAGAAAGCTAAAATGAAAAAAATTTACTTGATAGGAATCAAGCAAAGAACCTAAACGAGGTGGACTACTAACAACTATTCTATTCCCCGTGGCGTAAAACTTGATATATACCTTGGCGTGAGTCAAAGGAACTTCCTTTTCGTGAGCAAGTTTTCAACACCCTAAGTGAACCTAATCGTTGTAGTGTAGTATTAGGGTAAGCCACGGGTATTGATATCGTTCTCTAGGGAATAGGAATGCTAGTGAGAAGTTACTACGCTAAGGTTAAGGTTGAGGAAGATTATTTTTTATCTTTTTTATGTTTTTTAGGAAATTGAAAGGTACGAATCTCAGGGAATTGGATTTGGGGGTTGGTATTTCTACCGATTACTCTACTTATCTAATTATCTACTTGAAGGTGGTGGTGGTCTATGTCTAATTAATGTGTGTGCTCATATGATAGTTTAAAGATGTGTTTACTTAGGATTTACTACTCCTTAATTATCTCATATTGATGGTTGAGTTGTCACGTCCTTATTCTTAGTTCGTTGTTGTGTCTAAAGTTGTAGGTATCGTTTCTCCTAACTCTTTGAACTTACCAAAGGGTCCCGTCTACAAAACCCACTAGGGATAATAAACTCTTACTCTAAGGCACTCTTTGGATGGTTTAGCATACAACTACTTTCAGGTAATTATATTCTAAGGTTCACAAAGATGAATCAAGCATTAAGTACACAACGAATGACCTATCGCATTACTAGATCATTAATCAACTAAGATAAGAAACAACCAATCAATATTCAATAATTAAGTTTCATATCTCCTAAGCAAACACACAAATAAATTAGCCGGACATGGAGAACATGCAAGCATACACACAAATAATCAAAGACATAATTGAATTGATGAAGTAAATACTTATCTTGATGTAAGATAGGGTTTGGAACCCTAAAATACTGTACAAGACACCCTTGGTTCGGTTTTAGGTTTTTACTCCAAAAAGACTCTCTTAAAACTGAAAAATTCGGATTCTATATATAATATTACATAAGTGACGGCGTCACCTTATGTTTTTGACGCCGATGGTAATGCGTCGTTATTAGGGTTTCGTCTTGGCCACGTTAACCTTGCGAGGCGTCACCTTATAATCGTGGCGCCGTCTCTTCAAACTACGTCGTGCGGGTGCATCTAGGCGATGCAGGTTGCGACGGTCTACTCCTTTAAAGCGGCCAGTCGCCCGAACTAGCATTTTTCTCTTGAGCCGTCTAAATTCCTCGGCGGCGTCGTAGTTAAGCAGATGGCGCCGTCACCTCTTTTCGGCAGCTTTGAGTGTCTCGATTCTGACTTTGGCCATTTTCTTCGTATATTCGCGCCTTTTCGTCCAAATAAGTGCCATTCCAGCATTTTGCCTTCAAGAGACCTAAAAAGTGAAAAGGAACGATATTAAGCAATAACGGATACAAAAGTGATCAAATAAGGGTTAAAACGACCCCTCAAAATGGTACCTTTTAAAACCTTATCAAAGTTCTTATAGGCATGAATCAAAAATTAGTTGCCTTCATTTTCGCTCATAACCAACAATAATGCACTTCAATTGCACAAAAATCAAATGGATAACGTGCATATCACAATATCAACAAACTTATTCATGATTAATTACAAAGGGCCACTCTTATAAAACAAAAAAAGAAAAAAAAAATACTAGCGAAAAAACAAAAGAAAGAAAATAAAAAATATATTAAAAAACAATTCTCCGTATGAAAATACAGTAAACAATTATTTCATGCGATAACTAAATCATAAGAACTCTTGTGAAAATCCATGCTAAACCACAACATCGACTAATATAATCACAACAACAACAACAAAAAAATAGCTTTAGACACGCATTAACCACGGCGGGCTGCCCCTTACTTGTTCTATATATAGAATGAGAAAGAAATTATAATTAGAGTGAATAAATTAAAGATATTATAGCCTTTGGCATCCATCATAGGCAGGCACATGGAAAAATTTGTATGGGAGCATATTATCGGTCGGTTGAGATTACCTCACATCATCATTTGAATACTTGGGCCTTGATTCGCGAAGGGGTTATTCAGTGTTTTGAGAGGTCTGAATATCAAAATCTTTCACTTCGTTTACCATCCTCAAGAGACGGACAAGTGGAAGTTACCAAAGACATTGTACAAAGAATAGAAGCGAAGGTGGGATCTGATCACCCGCGGTTGGGTAGACGAACTACCTCAAGTACTTTGGGCTCACAGACGCATCACGAAGTCAAGTCCGCGGAGAAACACACCTTAGCTTGACCTATGGCGGAAGGCATCATCCCGCCGAGAAGTAAATGTCGAAACAGAAGGGACATGAACTTGAGGGCAGAACAATGAAGAAAGACTCCGTAGTAACCTAGACCTACTTGAAGAACGAAGGGAAATAGCTTCAATTAGAGAAGCTATCCATAAAGCAATGAAAAAATATTACAAAATCGGGTTCGACCTTCAACCTTCAAACCGGGGGAATACGTCCTCGGAACTCAACCTTGAGCGCAAGTAAAAGTACCGGGGTAAACTAGGACCTACGGGAAGGGCCTCACGTTATTAAGGAAGCATCACACGGAGCCTATAAGTGGAAACCTTGGAAGGAGGCTATTGATAGAACACGGAATGGCACTACTCTTAAGTAAGTTCTACATATGAAACTTACAATGTCTAAGGACACATTTTATTTGCTTTCAATCAATGTATTTGCATTCTTCTCACTTGGGGAAAGAAGCATTAATGGTAGGCGTCTAGTATTCATTTCTTAAAATGATGTAATCCTCCATACCCACTTAATGATAATAACACATTTCCCTCAAATCTCTTTTTTTGTTCAATACAACAAAGATTTGCCCACCAAGTCGCTTTATAAGTTTCAATGTCGAAGGGATGTACAAAGACTAACAACATGTCTTGATCATATATAACATCCATCTCAACTTCACATTAACTTTCCTATATGGCCTTAAGGTATTTTAAACCTTTTCTTGCCCAAAGGATCAAGACGGAGTGGGTGCGACCCTACTGTCGGCTGATCAAATTATCCGATTGCTAATATTCTTGGTGAAGTAACTACACACAATGAGGCTATGCATCTACCATAAGCCTTAGGTTGTAAAAAATATTTTTTCATAAGTAAAATAAAAGAAAGAATCACACATGGCAAAATTAGAGCCTAGTGGCTTTAATGTAGATTAATGACTAGTCTAACTAGTCTAAAGCAGGCGCGTAGCCTTAACGATCAACAAAATAAAATATTGTCTTAGGCGTAGCCTACATCACACATACCATAAGTTAATTGTTTTCATCGGGCATAAAGCACGGAAAGGAACAGAAAATTGTTTTAACAGGGTACATACCACCCTAGGGATCAAATTACAACCACATGGTTGCCTTCATTAAACTTTGGAATGAGTGGGATCAGAATGAACTTGGGGATGGAACCAGGGGTGATGGAGTCCTCTTGGAGGAAGATGGAGGTGGGTGTCCTGGCTTCTTGGCCGCGAGGTCTCAATTGAGGTTATTTGGGTCCTTCGTCACATGCAAGGAAAGGGAACTCTAAAGCGGTTAATTGATTACTGCATCATCATACTCTTTTTCATGAGTTGCCACGTAGTAGGAACTTTCTCGGCTCTCTAGGTTTCCGATCTTAGCTATCTCCTCCAAGTGGTACACTTGAAAAAATGGCTGCGTTCACCACCTTCCCAATGGCAATCCCCACATAAATTAAGCTATGGTAAAGTTCCATTAGCAACATAGGATCACCTTGGTTACTAGGTCCACCGTCCTTCTTATTTCAGACGAAGGTTTAACCCATCCAACTTTTCTCGAGTTTAATCTCTTGGTCAGCAACCCAGCCTCTCTTGTTCGAGGCACCACACTTGGATGAAAGGCGGAATATCTGCTCCTTATAGCCAGCGACCATTAAGTCTTCGACGGTTAACTCTTTGCATTCAGCCTCGCTTCGTTGCCAGTGACCTTTGAGCTTTTCATTTTCAGCTCACGAGATCTTGCACCAAGGGGTTCTTGTCAAAATCCTCAATGCATCCTCACACTTCTTCTCAGTGCATATTTCGATCCCTAGCCTTCTCCTCCTCGGCGATAACATCCATTTCTTCTCGAGCTTTGGTGCCGTACGGAGCAATTCCTTGTCCTAGCATTGAGTTGGTTGTCAAGCATGCAGCGGTGGACATAGCTTTTATCATGAAGGTGTGAGCCTCTCTATGGACATGTTATCCATCACCCCTTCCACTTGGGTGGGATTACATGGCTCACGAGTTGGTGACAAGCTAGGGGAGAAGGAAGTTCCTTCGTATCAGGAAGTCCTGCAACAAATGTACATTTCGTTAACATATTATATTTGGTACCTAATTTTGTTTCGCAGGAAAGAAACTTTACCATGGAAATCATCGCGCTTGGGCCCTTTGATGGTCTGGAAATTCCACACCTTACAGGCACTCTTCTCTTAGGTTAGTAGTTGAGGGAGGAAGTAGGTAGAATGAGCTTCCTTTCGAGCGGACTTCAGCTTTAGCGGCACCTTGGGACCCTCTCTTGGGAGGGTCCTCGATGGCTTGTCGCCAGGGACCGGTTAAAGTCGAGAATTAAATAGCGTTCTCCACCAGTTGATCTTCTACATCTATGGCTTCCTTTGGCCAGGCCAGATAATCTGAGCTTTCGATGGGCTGGCTTCCACCTCATTGTTGTTTATGGACACCGATGGGAGCCCACGCCAACTTGTCTCTTGGGATTCTTTGGAAAAGCTTACCTCCTTTGCACCTCCGGCTACAACAAAGTTCACTGAAACATTTATCTCGCACAAAGCAAATAAGATAAATATCAGCAAGATAAGTTTTAATTTCTTATGTTAATTTAAAAAGTACATACTTTCTCCATCACAACTTATATCGGGTACCAAGGAGACCCCTCCATCTTTCACAATGCCATGCATGAACAGGATTGGCTCGAGGGAATGTTTGGCAGTCGGCTAGATAATGAGCCAAGCTTATACAAAGGGTTTCTTCTCACGATATGGGGCAATGGATCGGTGAATCTTTTCTCATCATATTGAAAGTCACGGGTTTAACAATGCGAGTATCTTTGGAGGGATAATGGTATTTTGGATATAAAAGAATTTGCCTTTCAGCTCCTTATGTTAAGTAAAATGTCCTCTATCGGAATGGGCACATCCCTTTCACCCCTTTTGGCTAAGGTCAACCAATCTCCTCGGGTATAGATTCGAGAAAACCCTAAGCACGATCAAGGATGGTTCGAACCCATAAGCTTTTCATATAACAATGTATGTTGTAAGCTTGGCTAGCCAAAAGGGGTTGAACCTAGAAATGTGTACCTCATATATCTGGGAATTCTAAGATCAAAGGATGCAAAGGTATCCTAAGGTTGGAAGTGGGGAAAGCATGGGTATATAGGCCTACATAATTCTCAGGGGCATCAAATATCCACGATTTTTACTTTCGGTAGCATGATTTTATGTTCCTTTGGAATGGGGTAATCAGATGAGAGCGCTTTAAGCTCCTCCCTGGTTAGGGTGCAACCTTGTTGTTTTATCACAAATTTTTTATTGGTAGACATGGAACCTTCTAAAGAACACAACAATGTATTTGAAATACTGGGAAGAAGGAGCACTTTACCTTGTTTGATCGAAGGCTTGATCGGAAGAGGTTTTAGTAGGTGAAAAGCTTACAGAGATAAAATTTTGTTAGGTTTTTCTTTTTGCATTTTATATACTCTACAAACGTTCAATCTCTTCTACACGTGTCCGGACTTATCCCTTTACTACCGGATTTCAAACCATTTTTAAACTTTGAAATGATGTTTACTTTTACCGAGGAAAGAGGAGTAGTTAGGATAAGTCTTGCATTAAATACGGTCAATAAATACAAGACTTTTCATCTTAGTTTCGCTTTTTGTGACGAAGAGGAGGTTTCATTTTATTTAAAGTCGTAAGCAATATTTCTTGTTCGTACATATCACTTTCATTGGAGGCGATGACGCACTCCGATCAGGTAGAAGGACCCTTCGCCTGGCCGAATTAAAATGCATTACGACCCAAGTCTTTCTTCATAAGTCATTGGTGGCGAAAACCATTCATCATTGACATGGTTACGGCTTGGGAATTCGCCAGCCGAAGGCCAATGCCTTCCGTGTCTTCCTCGAAGATGCCAAGATAGATAAGTTAACGACTTGGTCTTCCCCACGCCCCACTATGTCCTTAGCTTCCCCGCCAAGTCCGAGATAGTGGGGATGAAGCCCTAGCGGTTAGCACAAATCGTGGGCCCCCATGATCTCCTAAACGTGTGCTAACACTCTCCAAGCTATTTTCATCACCTATAAATAGGTTGGACGAGTCATTTCAATGGTAAGTTCACTCAACACAGTATTTCACATACATCATATTATCCACAACTCATATCATATACTTACTCTGCACGGAGGTGGTTCGCAGGGCCCAACCCCCGCAATGATCACTTAACGAAGTGTCTACTATTTCTTATTGCAGATTGACTACAAGTTTGGCGTAAGCATATCACCCCTCATACCCTTCGATCACCATCAAGGCTTGGTCGCATCGAACTATTGTACAATCATAAATCATCCTACTTAAGAATTTCCGACACAACACTCATACTTAATCGATGAGTTACAAGGTGGTTTATTACTAAACGTCAGAGGTGTTTCAAGATTACTGAACGAATGTTCACACTCATCCTCGAAGATGGAGAGTAAAACAATCTAGAAAATGACATAGCGTTCAAAATTGTTGGTGAGTTCGTAGTTAATGTAAATGAGATGAAAGTCTTTATCGACGAGTTAATATATCAATTATCATATGAAATGATACTATACACATTTACAAAATAGTTTTCTCACTATGTCTCAGAAATAAATATCGACCACGCCACAACATAGGTGTTCACAATGGGTTGGGTAATATCCGAATAAACGAAAACCGAAACTCAACGAATCGACAATAATAACCGAACTCGTGAACAGAATCAATTAAATATTTGGTTAGGTTCGGTTATGATTTTACAATCCAAACCAAAACCGAATTCAAATAAATTTATATATTTTTTATATATTTATGTATAAAAAATATTAAAACTCTTTATACTATATATATAACATTTTTGAGCTTGATTTTTTTGCTAAAATATATATAAATAAATGAATAAGTAATTAAAATTATGTAATTCGGGTTATTCAGTTCGGTTTTCGGTTATGGTGTGTTGTTTTGTTATTCGGTTCGGTTATACCCGTAAAAAAGTAAAACAAACCTAATAACCCAATAACCGAACCGATAAACACTAGTCACAACGCCCAGGAAATCTTAATGAATCATCAATGTATACGATGTATAACAATAAGCAAAAATGCTTAGAAAATTATAAATGCACAAGGAGTAAAACAACCAGAATTTTAAAATTGTAACAGTTCTCGTTATCATATGACATGATATTATATAAGGTGATCAAATAGTTTTGGAGACCATTGTATAACTTACAATTTCTAAGAAATAGGAGAGACCATTGTGCAACTCACAATGTTTGAGAAATAAATAAGACGATTGTATCAACTACATACACATAGAATGGGACCATTGTATCAACTACAATGTCTGAGAAAGTTTCGTAGATCACAAAAATGTATATGATCGGGAAATAAGTTGTGCCATAACGCCTTGAATATGCATACACAGTCATATTTAGTCAATCGTTTATATAAACAGTCTATATGTAGATAGAACATTATTGTGTTAACGAATAAGCATGGCGCACGGAATGTAGAAGACAACAATGAGTGATACGGGTTAAATGTAAGATGTAGTTATATTAACCATGATCACAGTAACAAAAATCCTTAAAGAAGAGCCCGCCTAAGACCCGCCGCAACGCGACGGGATGCCCCTTAGTGTATTTTCATTCATAATTTTCATTCAAATATTGTTGTACTCAGCTTCCTTAGTGTATTTTGAACCTTATTTACCTATTAATTTCAAGTAATTTTCACAGAATTTATATTTAGCAATTATCTAGTGAAATTGACAACTTCACTGATAAGTGTTAAAAGTTGTTGTTTATTGTTCATTTCATCTCAGTTCAGTTCACTTATGAGTTTTTAAGGCTTTTGGATCATTAAAATCAGTTTAATTCAAGTTTAGTATAAAATCACAAAAATCTCAATAAATAGGTCATAAAATATAAAAATCCGTGCTCAAGGAAATTTGAAGCAAGAAGCATGGTGAAATGAAGATGTTCTGGGTTAGTGAACCTGTGGAGGTTCTATAGGAAGTATTTCTTGATCTTAGTTCTTGGTTCTAAAATTTGGATTACATTTGTAAGCTTATTTGATAATTTTTGCATTGTACTAAGTTCTTGAGTTTTATGCTTTGATCTTTTAATTCGTGTTTGTGATAAGTAGATAAGTAGTAATAGAGTTTTAAATCATTAGCTTGTTCATTAAATTTTAAAACTGCAAGAAAAGTTCAGCCACGCATTAAAATAGCATATTGGTCATTTCTGCTGATGCTTAGTCATTTCTGCTGAAGTGGTATTTTAGATTCTCAAGTGCTTTTAGAATTTATGGTTCTGCGATTAGCATTTTGATTCTGTGATTAAAATTTAGTATTCTTTGAACCACTTTTGATTCTCGCTAATTAGTTTCTTAATTTGCTGATTTAGTATTTTGCTTGTGAATTGCTTATTGTCGCGTCTTAGGTTTTAAACGTTAATCATTTTTAAGAATAGAATTATAATGACTTCAAAGTCTTCATTAGATTTAATTTCCTTAGTTTAATCACTCACTCACTCATATTCCTTTTTCTGTCCAAATCACCCGATCACAAACCCGTGTTTAAAATACCATCACATTGGGAAGAACGAAGTGTTTGCAGTCTCTTCGCAATACTTTGGAACACACTATACTACATTTGATTAGACGCCCTCAAAAGGATCTTGTCATTCGCATGAGATAACAGGCGTGAAGGTGAGAAGATAAAATTCGAGAAAGATGGTGGTGTATTGAGTATCGAGTTTGCTGAACTCAAACTGTTATATATTAGTAGTAAACTTAAATATAGAATAGGGACTTAATTGAACTTTGTAATAAGATTAAGTGTTAGACATAAACTAGGATTAGGTAGCTTGGAGTGCAAGCCAAGAATGTTTCCTATTTGAATTAGGAAAGGTTACTACCCCCTCATCTTTATAAATAGAGATGAGGGGATGCTAGTTTTGAACATTCTTTTTCCGCGTTGTAATAATTTTATTAGGTTTTTAATAAAGGTTTGGTACAAGGGTATATCGTGTGCATATTTTTGTTGGTTCTTTGTAGTCTTTCGTGTTTGTTACGTGTGCGATACCTCGCGATCTAGCGTTCGCGATCGAGCTTTGTGTAAACTTGTTTTGAGTGTTCCTAATGAAGCACTTATCATATTCATAACTGTATTGAAAGATCCACATTTGTTAGGTAAGTGAAAAGTCGACTTTCAAAAACCATCACGGCTAAGACAGTAGCTTGGTTGGCGCTACCGGGTTGCGTGTTTGGAGTGCCGCAGTAGCAAGACCAAGTTTTTGGGTCGTTTTGGTTTTTGGCTAACATTTGTGATTTTATGTGTTGCGAAAGTTTATTTGTCATCATTAAAACATAAAGGAGACCTAGTCAATGTTGCACCAACAATTATAACTCTTATAACATTAAAAATTGTCGTATAGTTATTTGTATGTTATTTTTATCATTGTTATATTTTTTTTTCAGTGATTTAAGATCTGCATCACAGTTATAAAATCGATCACGTTACTGCATCACAATCATCAGATTTTAGTGCATTAATTATAACATTGATTTTAGTGCATCCTAGTTGATGCATAACTATTATCCATGATGCAAGAACTTATAATAAAAGATGCACCAAGACTTATTAGTGCATTAAGGTTATAAGTTTGCGTCACATTATGATTTTAGTGCATTAAACGCTTATAAAGTTATTGCATCACAATCATGATTTTAGTGCATTTAAGGTTATAATCTTGATTTTAGTGCATCATAGTTGATGCACCGAACTATTAACTTATAATAAAGATGCACCAAAACTTATTAGTGCATTAAGGTTATAAGTTAATTGCATCCGGTTATAAGTTCTATCAAAGTGCACTTTATAAATCCATGATGATAATTGTGATCAGAGTGATGTAAAGAGAATTAATGATCACAATGATGATGCAAATTTTATGATGCAGTAATAAATTTTGGCTGAATTTTTTTTTTTTTTTTTGCCCAAAAATTTTTAGTGGGGAAATTTTTTTTTGGCGGTGGGGTGGGGGGTGGGGTGACAATGTCACATGACATAGCATTGGTGATGTGGCAAAAGTGACACATGTCCACCTCTACATGTCTTCTCATTCTTTTCATTATATAGAAACTTTTCATTTTAACCATATTACTATATATATATATATATATATATATATATATATATATATATATATATATATATATATATATATATATTTGGGCCTTATATTAAAATCCCACATGACATAGAACAAAGTACAAATGAAAGTATAGGGAAAACCCACAAAGCCCAGCTATATACCTAAGTACAGAGTGAGTTTGAGTTTGTGTGTGTTTCAAAGCCGCATATACTGTATGTTTAGTTTTTTGTCTCTCTCACACCTATCTGCTACCTTCTTGTTGTTTTGTATGAGTAGAGTATATATTTCTGTGAGATCATCAGATTTGATGTATAATATATGGGAACTTTTGTTCTTGTTATTATTCATTCGGTGGTCAGTATTGAGATGTATAATTTTATCTTTGACTAAAAAAAGTCAAAGTTTCATAATTTGCAACTGTGATCAAGTAGGGGACTAAAATGTAAAGAAATGTCCTGATCATTTTTTCATTTCCTCAATATAAGCCAAACAAAACCAAACAAACCACATACTACATTACTGATCATCATCGAAGGAAGGCGAAAAAGTATCTTCATATATAACAAGAACAACAACAACACTAATAGATCCATCTGTAACCTTAACTCTCAAAATGGTTGTTGCATCATATCATATCGTCGCTTGCTCTAGGTCTTCGGCCTTATTTTATCGAGTCGACAAGGAGGCTGGTTTGAACTGCTTTTTAGTGTTGTTGGAGATAAAACAACAAAGACTCTCTGATATGAGTTACTTGCGTGGGTGGGTGGGCTTGTGGGCTTCACCACTCCAAATGGACTCTATATATAATTACACACTTAAAATATAATATGAATATGTTTAATTTATTCACTAGCATCGCATTACCGCCCCATGCAATTATAATTTCTTTTCTCATTATATGTTTTCCGTTAGCAGCTTTCATCTTTAGCCGTTCTCTTATTTGTTCTACTTTCACGGTTGTTTCTTGTATTATCTCATGGCCTAATTGCTTTTTTCTCCCTTTTCAAACCACCATGGCGGGTTCGCATTTTCATCCATATTGGGGCTTCATACAAAAGTGACTCCTATGCTTGAATGGTAACTGTTGTTGTATGAATACTCTATCACTGTATATGTCCATCCCAATTTCCCCCAAAGTCAATTACACATGCTCGAATATATCGCTGCTATAACTTCTCGAAGAATTCTCCGTTCGAAATCTCGCAAAACGTAAGTCATTTTTAGTTTGTTTGTTTGTTTTCAGAGGGTGAATGAATGTAATGTTATTTGGATTGGTTTGGTGTTTATAAAATGAAATGGAAACATGGGCGGGGAAAGAGACAGCCGAAATTATTTTAGTCTGACTTTATCATTTTGAAACATAACATTGACAAATTTTCTTTTTAAAAAAAAGTCAACAAGGTTATTTTTTGAACCAACCTAAGGGTTAATATGTCAACCTAAGTCCATTTTTTCTAATCTTTCTTATTTATTCACATTTTTTTGTCATTTTTTTAAATTCACGTTTTTTATTTAAATTCACGTTATTTTATTGTTTTCCTTCAATTTCATACGTTTTCGTCTATTTTCATACGTTTTCGTCGTTTTCATCTTTTCGTCCGTTTCATACGTTACCGTCGTTTTAAGCGTTTCTTCGTTTTTTCATTATTCATACGTTTTCGTCCGTTTTCATACGTGTTTTTACGCTTTCATAAGTTTTCGTCCGTTTTCATACATATTCCTCCGTTTTCTTACATTTTCGTCATTTTTTAAATGTTTTCGGCCATTTTCATACCTTTACATGTAAGCACCCGTAAAAATAAACTTGTAATTATCTAACGTTAATATGAATCAATGATAATTTATCTCCATATTTTTTTTCTTGAACTACAAATCGGTAGGTAATACATTATTCCGAGCTATACTCAAAAACCACCACGTTTTCCCAGCATGACCCCCGACAATTACATTTTCTCACGATTAAACTTATAAAAATTTATTTATCATTTCTAAATCTAATTTCTAATCTTTCTTTCTCTTCTTGCTGGGCCAGTACACAATCAAACACACCCTATAACAATCTTGGGCTCCCGATATTATTAGCAACGAAACACCTTATCCATCTCATTTCCAAGCCCATGCCCCAAGTTGTTGTTTTCTTTCTTCTTTCGCGATCAGATGGAAAACCAAACGTGACCCCTCGTATTACATTCGTAGCAAAGTAAGAGATAAAATTAAACACAAGTCACAAGCTATCCCTTCCAAGCCTAAATAATACATATATACATACCAACCCCACTACTACTACTATGCACTTTAAATCATTTCACTCTTGCACCTTGTACAAAAGGCCAAACCAACATTCTTTCATTTTCTTTGTTTTCCACTGATGGACAACATAGTAAAGTCATTTCATTTGTTTAATTTTGATATAGACCAACTTGTATGCTTTGTAAGAACAATGAGTGATAAACCATGCTTCATTCCTAAAAAATTGCTTACACTTGACATATTGATCAAGACTAGTCAATGACACCTCAAATTGCACATGTGACTTAAAAGTCTAAAATATCTTGACACTCCACACATATATACGAGTTTCACTCCCATGCACTTCCATATTCATTTCAAAACACACTTACTACAAAAACATTTCCACATTCTTACTCCATTCAATCACATTAGATACCAAGTAGGAAAAGAAAGTTTATTCTAAGGGTTTAAACAAGTTATTAAAGGGGTTTGGTACGGTTCAAGCTAAGGCGAACATGTTGGGTATTCGACTTGTTTAAGAAAGGTTCGGGTTGTTTATTCTAAGTTCCTCTTGTTCGACATTCAATCCCACGAACTCTTCACCACCCTAGAGGTGTAGTAAGCTCGTTCTAATCATTTTCCATACAATTATCATGCATGCTACAAGTTTATAAAATCATATCACTCGTTGTATATTGGATCGTGCACTACAATTGGGTACTGTTATGGACTTGGTTTTGACTTAAGTGATTATCACTTATTCATGGGCCCTAACAAGTATTTACCTATCTTGGACTTAAACTAATATGCATGATCCGGATTATACACCTGACTTGGTAACTCCTTGGTTTGGATTGATATGTTTGTTTTTATAGAACGTTGGAATTGGATGTTTTGCACATGAGATTTTGTGATTGAATGAGCCGTATTATGTTGAGTTTTATGGGTCGAACCGTTTCCTAATGAATATTGTGCTGAATGTATTTCACCACTCAATTATAATTGGCTTCAAGTGATTACCCTCTAATTCGGATTTGGTTTATCACTAGTAGATTGGACTTGGTGCTTTGTGATTGAATCCGAAATTCGTTATTACATGGAATCTTATGAGCCAACGATAATGATGGAATGGTCGAGAGTAATTGCTTGATTAGGCACAAGGATGATATTAACCATGATTTGGATAATATGTTGTGATGAAATTTTTTATCTGATTCGATGAGAGTCGAGATAATAAGATGGACTAATGAGTTTGGGTATGATGATGAGATTTGTTATGGGGTTTGATACTTTGGTTTATGCATTTTCACGGAGTATATTTTGTCACGGCTTGAATTAATTGAACAAATTCGACTACGGGGTTGTTTGGACGGTATTTCTTATTTGAATTTGAAGTGAGGTTTTTCCGGCAGCTTACTTATTTTTCTACTTTTCCGCGGAGATGACTTGTTTGGACATTATAGAGTGTGATAAAGACTTGGCTATTTAGGTACGGTTGTGATTCTTTCTCAGTTAACCCACAACGTAACTTTCACTTCGTGTCTCACGAGTTGAGGATACGTCAAGAGGTTTTGTACATTGGGTACACCGTTTCTTTTCACAAGGATTAGTACAAGCTTAAGTAACAAATCTGGATAATTTTACTTCATGATCAAGTTTGGCATATCGGGTTCACTTCACCATGTTATCACTGCAATAGCCGACGAGAATCGTGAATGATGTGTTTACCAAAGCGTTTATTGGATGGTTGATGATATTGTGGGTATTGAATTATGAACCGCTGATGTACCACTGCATGTTCCCCTAAAACAGATATGCACCAAAACCAAAGTTGTCATTACACATTCAAGCTAACATTGTTTACGGTTTTGTCTTGATTTTGTAAAATCCCGCGAAAGAATCTATTTCTCGGTTTAAATCATAGACTTGTAAAATCCGTGACAATGGAAACATCCTGGTAAAAGTAAAGTGCGTCTCCGGATCTTTCTTACGGTTTATTCTTGGTTTTGTAAAATCCCGCGAAGGAAACTATTTATCGGTTTAAACCATTGAGTTGTAAAATCCCGTAATGATGGAACCATCTTGGAGAAAGGAAAGTGTATTTTGAGATCTCTTTTGATCTTTGTGCTACGTTTTCTGTTTCGAAGAAGGGATAAAAGGGTGTACTTCATGAATTGGATGTGTGTTTGGATATTAGTCATGGCGGTTTGTTATTACATGGTTTTATGGGGTTATGTGCATTTAACCATGGTCGGGATGAAACCATTATCAAAGTTCGTTTAAATTTCAAAGAAGGCTAGATTTGAGAAATTATCCAGATGATGTGACAACGGCGTTAATTCAGTCTTATTTATTTGAGATTGAAGTGAAATATCACGGGCAGTGTACTTAGTATCGAAGGTATCGGGGATGGTTGGATGAAGATTCTTCATGATCCTTGTTCGAGCTTTTTTCAAAAACGAAGACTTGGAAATCTAGTTATTTTTGTGAGTCTTTTTTCTTTTACCACGAGGGGAAATTGGGCTCTTATCACCACAAAATAACTATCACTTTAAGGAGTTACGTTGTAGTGCTCAGTGTCATATTGAATTGTGGGTTTTCAAGAGGTGATGTACGTCTTATACTTGATGGTTGGTTGGTTGAAGAGTATAGAGTACATAGAGAGTACTTAGAGATACTAATGGAAATCGGCACCGCTCTTTGTTACATATGTACAAGTTTAAGTCATGAGTTCGGGGTAGTTTACTTCAGTGTCAAATTCATCATATTGGGTTTTCTCCATCAGCTGTCACGATAAAGAGCCTACTGAATGATAATGGGGTTGATTACATGTTTCGCCAAAAGAGATGATGAAAAGAGAGAGATTATGACGTTTGAACACAACAGTTCATGCCTCGTACTCTAAAGAAAAGAAAAGTGTACATTTCAGTGCGCTTTATCTTCTGAAGAAGAGAAATCTTCTAATGACGTCTGTTCACATCAGTTCAGGCCTCGTACTTCATCATAATGACGTATGAACACATCAGTTCATGCCTCGTTCCTTAAAGAAAAGAAATGTGTACGCAGTCGCATTATCTTCACGAGAAAGAAATCTTCTTATTATGACCATTCTCATCAACATGCTTCATACTTTTTCCATTCAGTCATCAAGTGAACCGGGCTACCAGCGATTGTTTCTCATTCCACGTGCTCGATTATAATGAAGATGGCGACATCATGTGCTTATTTTACGGGAGAGAAGTGTGAATAGAACATTCGGATGATTTTCACTTATTTAGTCAAGAATGGCATCTCCGTATGCAATTCTTGAGGGGGAGAAGAAGCGTGAATTTTTTGCATTGTTGATTGATATTTGAGAATAAAAATGGTCATACGGCTCTAAACTCATGTAAGAACCGAGCTTCTTCTTATCGGTCATCTTCACATGGAGTTTTTCTCTTCTAAGAGTCGTTGGTTGACATCTTCACTCGGATTGATGAGTTTATCGACAAAGTGCTTTCGATTAATGCTTCACGTATACATCAACATGATGATTCCGAACAATCTCTGTTCTTGTTTGATGTGATGGGTAGTTTGGTGTTACCATCTTGTGTGTTCGTTGCCGGCCTGATTCTTTGATTTCCTTGATGAACATCTTTCTGTTCTTGTTTGATTGGGAGGGATTTTAGTTAAGGGAATTTGCAAGATGTAAGTTAATTGGGATGCTTTTTGGTGGGATGCCCTTTGGTGTGAGTTGAAGATGTTAACTATCTATTCTCCAACTGCACAATCTTGAAGAAGGTCGAGTCTGATCGGTTCTACATTTTCGCTACATGTTAGAAGACTAAAGACGAGTTGCATTTAACGATCTAAAGACTTCTTCTTTAACTGGGCATTTATCAAACAGATTGTCGGTTTAGGGGGGGAGCACTAATTGGGAGAAAGTTATAAGTCAGATTCAATTCCCAATTAGACTTGCTCATATTTTTAGCAGTGACTCCTCGAGACGTTGATATTGACTATTGTTGGACATTTGACACAAGTTGATTACTTTGGAGTTAATCATTTATCTCTTATTTGAGATTGAAGTTGACTTTCACAAAGGCGTGTTCTTATTTGATAACTTGCTCGGGCTTAAGAATTTGAGTTGAAGACTTGGCTTATCTAGTTACCAGCAGTCGAGGTGGATGGTTGAAGACCTGGTTAACTATCACTATTAGGAGTTATGTTGTTTTACTCATTGTCACGCATATATGATTGTGGATAATCTCAAGAGGTGTTAATGTCTCATACTTTGTTTGGGTAGTGAGTACTTAGAGATTTGCTTGAAGCATAAATTCTCGACACCGTTCTTCCATCATTAGGTGCAAGCTTAAGATACAAATGTGGGGAAGTTGACTTCAGTTTCAAGTATGGTATATCGGGTTTTCTTCATCAGTGGTCACTTCAAATTGTCTACATAAGGGTTGATAAAAAATTGTGAGTGAGTCTTGGCAAGTTGATTCTCACAAGAGCTCAAGTGTTCTTCTCATAAAGATTTCAAGTATTTGGGCATACTCGTTGCTTGATTCGAAGTGTCAAAACTAGCAAGAGGGAAGGAGACAAACACAAAGCGAGTAAACTTGATGAACTTAATACTTCTAAGTAACTGAAGATATCCCGGGAAGACAAATGTTATTACCGGAGAGAAACTCAAGGTTTGACTCATGGCGAGTAAACTTGATGAAGCTTAATACTTCTAAGTGATTGAAGATATCCCGGGAAAACAATTGTCATGACCGCAGAGAAACTCAAGGTTTTACTCATTAAGGCTTTTAGTGTTATTATTCCAACAACGTGGGGGAAGTGATGTAAAGAAAGTTTAGAAGATAAAAGAGGTACACAAGTACGACATATTCAGGGGAGATAAATGTGTAACATGAGGGAGGTGTTATCAGTTTCTTTCGGTGGGAATGTGTGTACTTCGGATTCTTGAGCTTCATACACATTCATCGAGGAAGAAAAATGTAAACATGGGGAGGTGTTTTCATTCCCTCATGATGTGTATCGGAGAGCTCTTGGGTATTGGTGTACTTCGGGTTCTTGAGCTTCATACACGATCATCCGGGAAGAAAAATGTGAACATGGTAAGGTGTTTTCATTCCCCTCATGATGTGTATTTGGGAGAGTTCTTGAGCATTATACAAAGAGACTGACTGCATCAATTCAACTACTTGGGGGAATTGTTCTCTTGACAACCTTTTGGAATGGATTGCGTCAGACTTCAGTGGTTATGAAATTTGAGAAGATTATTTATGAGTGGGATGATACGTTGCTGTTCTTGTTGATGATATAACCCCGAATGGAGAATCTCGATTATCGTTCTTAAAAGGAGCAGTGGGATTTATGATAAAGGTGTGCTTCTTTGTGCACCTGGCTAAGGAAAGCTTGAAATAGAGATTCGAATCTGCTCATCTAATGGTTTTTCGGTTTGGGGGGAAGCTACCAAAGTCTCACTTTCAAGTGGCTAAATTTCTCTCTTCGATTCAAGAGTCTTGGAAGCTTTGGTGGTGAATGTTTAAGAGATGATGACTTCTATCTTCTTCAACGGGGCTGCTTGATATCCTTATCTCGATACTCGTATCATCATCTTCTTTTACTATATCATCTTCTCTATCTTTGTATATATTTATCAAAAACAAAATACAAAAATATAAAACCAGCAAAACAAAATAGAAAAATATAAAACCAAGAAAAAGAAAATAGAAAAATATAAAACCAACAAAAACCCATAAAAATCAGAAAAATTTAAAAATACCAAAAATATGTTTTCTAAGACATGTCTTCTGGTATCGATAACATCTACGGTCTTAGAAATGTCATTCAATAATGGCACGGGACCATAGATGAAGTTCGAGCAGGAGGTGTAAATATTTCTTTTCAAAACATGTCACAAATCTAATGGCTACAGTTATTTCAGCTATGTAAGGGGCTTCAAATGATGGCTTACCGTTATTTCAGACGTAACCAGCGCTACAAAAATGGCTTGCAGTTATTTCGATAACCCGTGCTAAAACTATGGTTTGCTATTATTTCAGATAGCAACCCGCTTTTCAAAAAAGGAAAGTGCTACGCTAAACCAATTTTCAAATATTTCGTGCACTTATCCTATAACAAAAGGAGGGAAGTATGTCGAAGGACTGGTGTTCCTACACAAATGTTTTTCCGTCTAAAATTCTTCAGAAAAATATTTGTTGTTTTCAAAAATGGTGGTAAATGAGTTGCTTGAAAATCAATCAATATCAGAGTTTTCATAAATTTGCAAACTCAATCAATGACTTCCGCGCTTTTAATCTTTTTTTAAAATGAGTCATTGATTGAGGGGGAGAATGTTTTCAAAATTACATCATCTAACGAGCTTTTTTAATTATCCTACGTGCTTAATTAAAAATGATATTTACCTATGTCAAAGGACTAGGAATTTAGGATATGATTGCTAGGATTAGATGATTAGAGTTTGATGAACACATTAATCCCATACCTTTATATGATCTGATTGATATGTTGAATTGACTTTTATTAGTCGATTGTTCTTTTGGTGTTGTCGACCACCATATATATGTATGTGTGTTCACTAACGTATGCAGGTATTTTGGTATATAAGAATGTTCCTGATCCAGATCCCACAATTGAAGATGCTTGGATGCCGAAAGGAAAGGGTAACTATTTCTTGGGTTGACAAATGAAGAAACGGAGCTTAATTTGACTTCTATGGAAAGTTGGCATATATGCAATGTAAGAGGTCTCCTTGCATCAGCAGACGGTTTTCTTCATCAGCAAATGAAGAAACGGAGCTTAATTTGACCTCAGTTGGCATTAAATTGCAACGTAAGAAGTCTCACTGCATCTATGACGGTTTTCTTCGCCTACACAGCAACAACGAGAAGCTTCTCAACCACCTAACGTATCTTTGTGCAGGATACCATTTTTAAACAATTTTGAAAAATGTTATTTTGAAAATGGAAAAATATTCGTTTTGAAAATATATTGGACTTAATTTTGAAAATCACCGGACTTCATTTTATCAAAACTTAAGTCACTCAATCATCGACTACGGTCATCGATTGAGGGGGAGAGTGATTTTAAATAAAATATTTTCAAATGATATTTCTTCATAAAAGGTCCGTGTGTACAATAATAAGTGGTGATCTAAAGATTTAATGTTATGTCATGGTATGATTTTCTTTAAAACTCAAAGATCTTTCAAAATGAAATTTTTTTTGTTTTTGTTTGATTGTGAAATTGTTTTATTTTACTTAAAGATCTCTTAAAACTATCATACCCGACACTAACAATCTTTAATGTCTTAAAATGGTCCTTATCTGTCATTTTTTTTTAAATTAAATCTTGCCACGTCTTTCCCCAAAATTTTCTAAATGATTTAAATCAATTGGGATCACAAATCTCAATTGGTTTGAAATTTTGATCGCGGAGAGATCATGATTTAAATCTCAAATCTGTTTTAATGGAATTGGTTTTAGTCCTTCAAAGGCACTCCTGCCTCCATGTGCCAAACGATTTCAATATACATAATGCACATGTTGAGAGGGAGCATTTATCCAAAAACTAGATGAGTTTTTAAATCAGGCCACATATTCTCCCATATTTTCCAAACCTTATTAAATCACTTGGGATCCAAAATCTCAAAGGGTTTGATATTTTTGATTGGGGGAGAATTTGTGATTTAATAATGAAATTTGAGAAAAGGTGATCGTTTTGATTCAAGTGTGCATACTGCTCTCTCATATGTGCAAAACGCTTTCGAATCTCGAAGCACATATTGAGGGGAACAAATGGTTTCTTAATGGATTTTGTGATCGTGGATGTGCTTCAAAGAACTCTTTCCTCTATGTGATAAAATGATTTCAAATATCCTATGCACATATTGAGGGGAGAATTTTACCAAGAAAATCAAATGGCTTTTTCTATGAAAATAGTGATCAAAGAAAATATTTCAAAGTCCTATTGCCTCCATGTGCTAAACAATTTCTAAATCATATGCACATGTTGAGGGGGAGGTTTTCTAAATGATCAAAACTATTAAGGTACAAAATGCTTTGATCTCGTATCACAAGTACCTTGATTGTTTTTCCAAATGATTTTTCAATTGGTTTCAAGGAAGAATGAACTGTACCAAAAGACCGACCATTTTACTTTATGTATGGAGTTATAAGGATGGTGAGGTTAGGTATTCGTTCCCACGATCCGCCAGAGCCGGAGGGATCTACCCAGGGACAATCCACTAGATAGTGTAGAGTCCTTAGGTATGATGAAAAAAGGAGAAAAATGAGAAAATGGGAAGAGTGCGGATTGAGACAGAGCTAGTACTGGAATAAACCCAACAAAGTTCTAGTAATTAAGTCTCGGTAAGCACTGAAGGGGTTGAAGAATGAAAAAGAATTGAATATGAAAAAGGGTGAAAAGAAATAGCCCTCCAATAATTCAACCTTAGGGTAGAAACCGGATTCAATACATATGCTCTTGGTTGTTACCAAGGTAACACTGGTATTGAAGACAAGACGTCATGGACCCAGTGGCCTGCCTCTACAACTTTCCAAGCTACTCAAGTTCCTCTTAAAAGGACTTGTTTCATTCTCACGGGGAACCGACGTTATCTATCGACTTTCTCTTAGAGATTTTTGATATTGAAGAAGGAGACCCTCTCCCTAGTCTCCGGCATAGGAACCAAAATGTGCACAATTGAGTCTAGAGCCAAGAGATTATCCACAATATCTCATTAGGACACAAAATTAATGAAGACTTGCTGTTTCACACAATGTGGAAAGTAAGTATATATTGAGAGTCCTACACTTTATCCTTGTGGTATTGCCAGAACATCCGAGTGATATGAAAATATTCACTATGAAGATGGAAATCCTTCTAGAGCCAACATCAAACAAGCTCTTGGTGGGTGACATGTGAGATCTTGCAAAAGATCAAGCTTGTGACAACTGGATAGAAACAATGGGGCGATTCAATCTTGAATCAACCTTGGTCTAGGAAATGGATTGACGGATACCTTTGAAAAACCGGTCGTTGTGCTCAAAAAACTCTTTTCTCTAGCACTTAGACTATGTATTATGTTCTCAAAATAAAAAGGGTATTTATGATTGAAAATTGATATCTTCTTCTAAACCTTTGTCATATTGAAAAACTCTTTATCTTAAGCAATACGCGATTGTTTTCAAATCATTTTCTATCAATAAGTAAATCTCAATTTCTTTGGTTCACTCACTCCGTGTTGTCTTCTTTGAGACGTTTCGGTTTGAGAACGGCTAGAGCAGCTGTGAAACCCTGTCAAGGAAATTCTTAGGAATCCTACCGATCACGGCGGTACTTGTATTGATCAACGGGAACCGTGGTCCGTACCTCAATTCAACGAAAGTGATCAAAGACACTTTGCGCTTTATTGCTAACGTTGTTTGCGGTTCATTTGGACGGTTGCAGTTGATCAGAATTGAGGAGTCAATCGAAAGCCGCATGCTCACAGCATCCACACTTAATTTGAAGAAATCATGACTTGTACATATCTACATAACCGGCTCGATATTTCATACTATGCTTCGCTTATTTGCTGCAAATATCATGAACCAGTAAGGCTTCCGCTACTCTGATGGAAAGATGTCATGATCCAAAAATGTGAGCATGTCGGTCCGAAAGTCACAACAGCACATGAAGGCAACACAACTATGGATGATCCAGAGAGATTTACTGTGGCTGATGATCTCAAAGAAAGCTCAAAGATCATCAAAGATGTGGATCAGTTAAAGGCCTCCATTTAAAGTACAAATCAATGCAGACTTTGAAGAATCGCTACAAAAGCACAAAGATTGTTGAAATGAAGAATTGAAGTCTACGAGCTCAAAAACAAAGACAAGAATAGAATGCTAGGATTCGAAATGTAAAACATGGGGTGACCTCCCTTAGGGGGAGATTGTTAGGAATTAGAAAATTCCATAGTGAAGTGTCGGTCACCCCAAATGTTATCTAGCTTAAGTTAGCTCGTAGACTTGTAGTTAGATACGTTATTTAGTAGCTTATTAGTTAGTTTGTAGCGTAGATTAGTTTAGTGTAACACCGTGGAGGAAGGACGGGTCTTTACCCCTGTATGCACGATCCACATCCGATAGGAGGACGTTAGCTTTGTAACTATAAATACCCCTTCCATCCTTGGAAGGGGTGTGGCTTCTTTGAATCTAACCTTTCATTTGTAAAGCAACTCTCTTCAAAGAACCTCCTCTCAACTCTCTTCATCTATCTAAAATGGCTTTCTTGTTTAATCACAATCTAGACCACCGAATCATTAAACAACATAATATTCACGATCCTACAGAACGTCCGACTCATAAGCTGTTGCAGCGAACACCAAAAAGGCTAAAAAAGACTAACACACCACCAACTCGGAAAGCTGTTACGTTTAAAATGTTGTGGACAATATGTGTGTAATATGTATAATATCAAGCTTGCTCACTTACGTGCTTTGCAAAAACAACTATGCGTCCTTTTGTGATGTATATTAGAGAAAAGTAAATATGTTTTTGTTCTAGACTCACTCCCCAATGTTTGTGTATCTATTTTGTTCATGTTATCACCCTTGTTTTATACCACTCGAATCGACATGTCATTGATGGCACCATTTAAAAAAAGGTTATCAATCCCTAAACCATCACAAACACACACTGAAACCACAACACAACAACAGACACCACCAACAGTCGCTACTTACTAATACTTGACTAACACATATAACAAGACACCACAATGATTACTAACTAAAATAATACGCACTCACTTCACCTCAACCATTTCAATAACGAATGCCTACCAAAATTTCCTGTCACCAGGTAAACATGTATGTAATAAATCTCGGACTATATGGAACCAAAAGCGCACGTTCAACTTACATCACAAATGTCACTAACCACGAACCAACAGAGTCAGAGGCCAACAAAAAATTATGCAATCCATTAAATAATTACAAACTATGAAATTAACAAACCACACCGCAACGCAGAACACGAGATGTACTATACCTAAAATGTAAAGGAAATCAACACATATATACAAATTGTTGGTCACAATGTTGAAGCATTAACCATACAAACTACCATATAATAACACCCGCACCGGTTGGCAAAACGTTCACCTCCCACGACACTCCACACGATACAAAGCCTAGAAAGACCAAACCGTATAATATAAACCGCGGTATACACATATGAAGTTTATGCCCTATAACAATTTTCGAATACATACACGCACAGGTTTCATCTAAATCAATAGCTCCTCGACTCATAAGTGCTCGCCAATAATTCATATGCATCATACAATAGAGGCATGCACAGCACAACAAAGTCGTCTCGTTCTCTCACACGATAACAACAACCCAAGAATTTATGCACAAGTAAAAACTACGTGAATCAAAAACATAACAAACCATAAGCAAACACACCATGAAAATGATTAAAACCTTACGACTTTCATTACCAAAATATAGACTTTAGCCTTACAATACCAATATGTACAGACATATGTGCAATCCTAGAGTTATACTAACCAGAATTTGCATATTGGACACACCAATATGCTTACACAACAATTAATTGTTGTGTTATATCTAGACTACATTCTTAGACAACCACTTAACAAAGTTGTATAACATACCTAGCTACTACAACATACCCCCATAACTACCCAAAAGACAATCATAATACCGGACAACACCAAAAAGCTGTTGCAATGCTGTGAGGTTCCGAGATAGTCTAGCAGCATCATGTCGTCGGGTACGCGCAGCTTCCACGGCTTCGCGATTACCACTGCGAACCCGCTGTTCATCCACTGCAACTGACAGCCTCATGACCGCAAGTAAATGTGCAGTAGAAGGCGTTGCCACGACGCCCGCTTCATCTAGAGATGCTGTCACTTGCCTAATCCTCTCTCTTGCCTGTGAGGCTCGTCTCCTAGCACGCCTCTCATACCATAAATTAACAAGCCTATACCTTTCCACAAACACGAAGCTCTGCCTTGATATGTTATCAGAGTGCGCAATCCAAGCAAGCCTCTCAAAAACAGGGAACCCATCAGCCATTGAAGCAAGAAACCCTCTTAAGAGATATAGCCACCGCTTGATTCAACCAAAAAGAGGATATGTGTTGTTGAGAGAGAGAGAGGAGGGTTGCCACTAAAATGATAAGTATCACGAATACATATGAGATATATACAATCTCATTAACGCAGGAATTGAGCCCCTAAATCTGCATAACAAGTTGTAAAGGGGAAAGTATGCTCATGATTGCTAATTGTTGGAAATTGTGATATAAGAAATAAAAGACAACAAGATTATACAATACCCTCATAAACTAATCGTGCACCTTTCCTTCAAAAAACCAAAATTGGCACCCATACTTCTAAGTATCATAAATATCCCTAAATAGTGGTTTGATAACGCTCATATTGTACATGTTTCTAGTAGCGTTATGTGTGCTTTTGTATATGTTATTTGGTTATATTTGCGTGATTTCAGTGCTTAATCGCATAAAAAGATGTTTGTCTAGTGTTTATAACCAAGTGCAGGGAAATGGAAGGAAAAGTAAAGTAATGTTCAAAAAAATAGAAGATTCCCGTTTCAGTGAAGCATGTCAAGCACAAATCAATATCTCAAGTACCTTTGAAGACCATAGTGATCGAAGAACTAAGTTCTACAAGACAAAAGAAGTAAAGATCAATTTTCCGGAACTTAGGGAATACAACCGGATCAGTTGCGATTGCAACCGAACCGGTTGGAAACTGACCAAAAAGTGCCAATGACACCAGCCCAACCTTTCGGTCGTCGCCCGTAACCGGAACGGTTGGATCCCTTGTAGAAGACCAACCGGATTGGTTGGTCGTATGACCGATCCGATTGGAGGACCTGTATATGCCAAATCTTCATCACTAAGCTTCTCCTTTGCATCCAAACGATTCTAGGTCCTTCTCTTGGTGTATTCTAGTCCCTTCCTAACTCCTTGGAGGCCAAATTCAGCAATTAATACCCTAGGCCTTGGAGATAGTATAAATATAGGCCTTTTGTGAGCATATGAGACACACACTTCAATACAAATCTCTGTACTCATCAAACAAAGCTCTTAAGCTCTCAAATTCGTCCTTAGAATTCCAGGAAAGTTTGAAGTTCCACATTTGGAGGCCAAATCACCAAGAAGTCTACCCCAATACTTTGGGAATCATTACTTCACCATTTGTAATCTTATTCCAAGCATTGTAAGACTTTTAATCATGTTTTCTAATATTCAAAGTTCTGAGTTTATGTTCGTGTTTGCTATGAGTGGCTAGTTTCTTTATACACTTGCTTAAATGATGTTGATTATTATATGATTAGTTAATGATTGTGTTAACATGTTTTAATTCAATTTCAAGTTGATTCTAAGATCCAATTGTGCTAAAGTTTCATAGTGACATTTTTAATCAAGTTTGACTAGTTGATAGCAATCGTAGAGGTCGAAAGAACTTATTGTTATTCAACTAGTTATAATCATTTTGTCTATGGATGATTGTTTTTACCCATTATTCTTGATTATACAAAGGAACTAAGGTGTGGTTGTGATAAAAATGCTTTTTTGATTATCAAATTGGATTGATTGGAAACATCTAAAAGGTCGTAAGATTAGTTGTTGAGAATCAGTTGTAGCCTTTTGTTTATAATCGGTTACCTTTTGTATTGACCATTTCTTAAGCAAATTGATGAAACAAGCGGATGTTTTTGTATTTAAGTTTATGAAAGTGAACTTATGAAACTTGAATTGATCTTGAATTGATTGGTTAAACGTAATGCTTGTTTTTATGAACTAAAATCTTGACGAAGGTTTAACTTGTAAGAACAATAGATTAGTACACTAACTAATTATCACAACCAACATTGTAAGAGGTTAACACAATCACATTAATCTAAGATATGAAACTAGTTTAAGCAAGTGTAGTTTTTAATCATCTGAATTTCATTATATTTATTTGCGTTGCTATATGTTTTGGATAGACTCTGTTGATTCAAACTTGTTATTAGATTCACTCAAATCCCTGCGAACGATCTCGACTTACCTTTATAATCTTGCTATAATGGACGAGTACACTTGATCGTATGTGTTATTGGTAATATTGGTAATTCACCTTTTATAAATTTAAAACTTGTACACACGTAGCACATCAAGTTTTTGGCGCCGCTGTCGGGGATTTGATTGTGTTTCAACAAGTTTTGAATCCCCATCAGTCAAAAATTTCTCTCGGAAGCTTCAACCGATTCGGTTGCCTTACAACTGAATCGGTTACACCCTTTAACCATACCAAACTGATCTAACCGATCGGTCGCACCTCGCAACCGATCTGGTTACCCTTTCTGTCCCAAACAACTGTTTTTGTTGTTTGTCCATGTGTTTAGATATTGCCTGGATTCTCTAGGACATTGTATGAACACTCGTGCAGCGAGAATAGAACCAATTACACCTCTTACCAACCCCGAACGTTTGATTCGAAAAAGAAGAACACCTTTCATAGCCTTAGTCGATCGTGTACCAAGAGTACCAAACCCACCATTTGATAACCTCGTAGAAGCCAAAATTGTTTACAACCCTTTCACCAATTTACCTTTTCCCATGGCGGACGATCAACCCATGTGGGGAATCAACCGAGCCGTAGCACCAACCCCCGGCATTGCTATTGTTGCTGTCAACCTTGGTGACAACTTCACCGTGAAGGATCATCACCTTTCCATGATCAAAGACCGTCAATTCAGTGGCCGAGCGCGGGCCGATCCGCATAAGCATATTGCCGAATTCATCGAAATTTGTGGCATGTTCCGTTATGGCGATACCGATGTCAATGCCATTAAACTCAAGCTTTTTCCATCATCACTCCCCAGAGATGCTAAGTATGGTACAATGAATTAACCCCAGGAATTATCAACACTTGGGAGGAGATGAGGCAAGCCTTTGTGATCTGATTCTTTCCACCTGCCATGTTTGATCGATTAATGGGAGAAATTCGTGCTTTCACACAAAATCCCAACGAATCACTTGTCGAAGCTTGGACATGGATTATCCAAAGGAACCATTATCCAAATCTTTTACCATGGACTAGATGAAATCTCTCAAGGCATCCTTGATGCTGGAGGAATTTTTCTCTATAAAACTCCTAACGATGCACACCAATTACTCAAAGATCGAGTACTCCTCAAACTCGATTGGTCCAAAGATTCCAAAACCAAACCTCTTCGAAAAAACGTTGCTTTTGTTGAAAACACCGATACCTCAAAACTCATGGAGAAAATGGAAGCTTTAACCTCAAAAATTGACTAGCAATACAAAGATATCAAAGATGAAATGAAGGAGATGCGAGACGGATGAAACAATTGTGGAGGAAATCATCCATCGTCCGAGTGCGACGATAAGCCTATGGGTGGACCTAAAGAAGGAGAAGCGAATTATGCCCAAGGAGGATACCGTGGAGGAGGATATCGTAGTAATTACTACGGTCGAAATTCTGGAAATTGGCAAGATCGCCGACCAAGGGATGACAACCATGATTCTCAACTATGAACTGATGATCCACCACCACAAAACTCCGACAAAAAGATGGAAGAAACCGAATTCGAGAAAACCATGAGAGAATTTGTGGCTAATCAAAAATCTGTAAATGATTTTATCAAAAATCAGTTTTCAATCTCAAAGCCAAAGTTGAGCAGGGACAGAAAAATCATCAAGCATCTATCCAAGATCTTGAAAACAAGTTTGGCAGACTTTCTGACCAACATTCCTCTCGACCATCTGGTTCGTTGCCAAGTAACACCCAGTTTAACCCAAAACCATCAAATGATAAGACGTACCGTCCACCACAAACGAGAAATGAGCATATCAATGTTATCTTCACAAGAAGTGGTCTCTCGTACGATCCACCACCAAATCCTAATGAAAATACTCCTATCATCGAAGATAGTGAGGATGAAGCCTAGGAAACCAACAAAAATCAAACCACCAAAAAGAAAACCACCCCATCTGTCAAGGCGTACACACCAAAAATTCCTTATCCTCAATGCCTTATGAAAGAAAAAATGGAAGAACGTTATAAGAAGTTCATTGAAATAATCAAAGAGGTTAGACTCAATGTTCCTCTCGTTGATGTCTTAGCCGAAATGCCCAATTACGGGAAATTCTTGAAAGAACTTCTTAATAACAAAAGCAAGCTAGAACAAATATCAGCTACTTTCCTTAACGAAGAATGCTCAGCCATTGTCCAAAACAAGATCCCACCAAAGCTCGGAGATCCTGGGAGCTTTCTTATTCCATGTACTTTCAGGAATAATATTAAATGTGATGCTTTAGCCGATCTTGGTGCGAGTATCAATTTGATGCCTTATTCGCTGTATTCCAAGTTGTGCAACAACATCCTAAAACCAGCAAAAATGAGCATTCGATTAGCAAATCATTCTTATCAATATCCTGTTGGTATTGCCGAGAATATGCAATTCATTTTTCTCATGGACTTCTGTAATCTTAGAAATGGAAGAAGATAGTAAAGTTTCACTCATCTTAGGAAGACCTTTCCTAAATACCGCCGATGCAATCATCAAAGTGAAAGGAAAAGAACTCAACCTTGGAGTTGGAGAAGATCGAATCACATTTCTAATCGATAAAGCGATGCGTTATCCACATTCCAGTGATGACACTTGTTTCAACATCGATGTTATCGATGAAGTCACTGACGAAGAATTGGATGCATTATTTAGCGAATCCGATCCATTCATGACTACTTCTGAAAAATCAATGCAAAGACTTTGACAAAGAGTTTGATGATTTCATGAAAGTAGAGTTCGAAGGAGATAACTCGGAAGAGGAAGAAATGGAGGAAGAAAACATTGAAGAAATAACTTTCAATGACGAGATGCAAATTAAAACCTCTATCGAAGAACCACCCACAGATATCGTGCTCAAACCTCTCCCTGATCATCTTGAATATGCTTACTTGGAGGAAAACTCACTTCTTCCAGTAGTCATATCTTCATTGCTCGAGGACAATGAGAAAGAAAGTTTAGTTTCTGTCCTCAAAAATCACAAACAAGCTTTCGCTTGGAAAACATCTGATATTCCAGGAATTAGTCCAAATTTTTGCAAACACAAAATCAATTTCAAATAAGGAATCAAACCTGTTGTTGAACGTCAACGTCGACTCAATCCCAACATGAAAGAAGTTGTTAAAAAGGAAATCATAAAACTTCTCGATGCTGGTATCATTTACCCTGTTGAGGATAGCCCTTGGTAAGCCCCTGTTCACTGTGTTCCCAAGAAAGGAGAAATGACGGTAGTGACTAATGAACGAAATGAACTAGTTCCAACTAGAACTGTCACGGGCTGGCGCGTTTGTATTGACTATCAGAAATTAAACAAAGCCACCAGAAAAGATCATTTTCCACTCTCGTTCATGGATCAAATGCTTGAAAGAATAGCATGAAATAAATTCTTTTGTTTCCTCGATGGATTTTCAGGATATTTCCAAATTCCAATCGATCCTAACGATCAAGAAAATACCACTTTCACTTGTCCTTTTGGAACCTACGCATATCGGCGTATGCCTTTTGGTCTTTGCAATGCACCTGCGACTTTTCAAAGGTGTATGATAGCCATATTCCAAGACATGCTAGAAACCTCCATGGAAGTTTTCATGGATGAATTTTCAGTCTTCGGAGACTCATTTGAAGCTTGTCTTTCTAATCTTGATAAAATGCTCGAAAGATGCGAAGCTGCACATCTTGTCCTTAACTGGGAAAAATGTCACTTCATGGTGACCGAAGGAATTGTGCTTGGCCACAAGATCTCCAGTGCAGGAATGGAAGTAGACAAAGATAAAATCTACATTATCTCGAAACTTCCACCACCAACTAACGTCAAAGCCGTTAGAAGTTTTTTAGGACATGCCGGTTTTTACCGCCGATTTATCAAAGATTTTTCAAAAATATCCCGTCCGATGACAAAACTTCTTAAGAAAGAATCTATCTTTGACTTCAATGCTGATTGCATAAAGATATGGTTTTCACATTCATAGACTCGTACCCCCACTAAAGAAGTGGGTTTGTTCTTGTTTTTCTTAGCACTCATTTGGTTTGTAAATAAGTTTGGATTAAGATTAGGATATGGGAAAGGTTTAGAAGTAAATAAAGAAATAAAAAATTAATTATTATTTTTAAAAATCATATTTTATAAATTGATTTGAGTTGAGATATAATTATTTTGAGTAAAAATAAAAACCAACCCACATGTCACATTCATTATGTGGCTGAAAATTTTTGGAAAACTAAAAAATCATATTTTATACATATGGATAGTGAAAACCCAAGAGGTAGCTCAGAATTGAGATTTGGTAACCATGTCAGCGCGTGAGTCCAAGCAGAAATAACCAAACAATAATTTTTTATTTTCTTTCAGCCTAAAGCCCTTAAACCCAGGTACCAAATGCACCCTTAGTTTTGTTATGCATGCCATTTAATGATCGTTTTACCCTTTTCAATGTGACATACATTTTTTTTATTTCTAATTTCTTAGATATTATTATTATTATTATTATTATTATTATTATTATTATTATTATTTTTTTTTTTATTTTTTTTTTTAAATCACTTCATTAGAAAATCATAGGAAATTACAAGAAATTGGTGGGGAGCCGAGAAACTAACTGGGCTCACACTCCTCTAGCTATAGCAAAGCTTATCCTACTAAAAATATAAATAGCACCGTGTGCCCTAATGTCTTGAGTAATGGAGAACTTTCGGATTCACTTCAGTAAAGTCATTCCATCCTTCTCAAGTTTCCCAAAAGAAGAGATTGAAAAGGGGAGAAACCCATATCCAATATTCGCGCACTTAGCCTCATATTTGACGCGTTTGCGTTGTGCGGCCTCAATCACCGCACCACACTTAAAATGCGACCCCCGAGTTAAACCATCCAAACGGGCCTCGAACCACTAGAAGAGACCAGCGAAGAGAAGCCCTTAGAACTCACGGCTTCGTACTAGGAGGAAAACCTGGATTTTTTGTCTCTTCGAGACTTGAACCCTGGGTAACCCCCCCCCCCCCCTCCCCCACACACACAAAAAAAAACTCTAAAAGGAGCCTAGGTGGCCATCTTATCTATGCCAGTTAGTTATTATAATTTTTATGTACTAATCAAGTTAAATCACTATTAAATCATGTTATGGATCTATTCAAACTCTCTTTAATTAGTAGAAAAAACTAAAAAATATTTGCAAGGTTGCAAAAAATGCTAGGCGGTAGCTAGGCGGTCGGGTACCGCATAACGATTAATCGCTTAGGCGGAGATTAATCGGATTGAATTATATATAAATATAATTATTAAAGTTTGCAACTATATGCCCGATTTGGCTGATCTTTGTTAGTGCAAATATTACGATATTTAATCTATACAGTCTCGTTTGTTTTGATTGATGACAAACATGTAACTTGTAATACATAACATAAAATATACAAGTTACTTGTAATCACACTTTGTCTCAACATACATTCAACACCTCTCGATGTCTCAAGTCCTCATATGTTACAACACAGGTTCGTACATGTTTGTTATGTGGCATTATGATCAAACCCATTAACAAATCATTTAGAATATTTAAAATACGTTTAGAGTCACTAAATATTTTAATAGGTTAACCATTCTATTTCGAACCTCATTTTACATTTTGCATTCACAAGTATTTTATACAAATACATCTTTTGTAAAATGTCTAACAAATATATACTTTTATTTGTACAAGTAAACTAACTATAATATTCATACAAGTACTAAAAGTTTACTTACACTTGACAAAATATATTTTATTTTGACAAGCACTCAACTAGATATTTTTACAAAAGGTAACTAGACATTTTATTAACTAGTTACATAATACATTTTACAAATTTACTTTGATAAACTTTTTAATCTAAAATAGAAATACATATTACATCATCATCTTTGAAATCCATGGAAGATCTTTTGAATATTTTGGTTAGATTGTCACTCAATATATCAAATGTGATCTTAGTAAGATTTGGTAATATCTTTGAAAGATTTGAAGAAATATTTTTTCGATTTTCTGCCAGACACCCACGGCACCAAAAGTTATAAAGGGTGGAACCCTTTTTTTGGTTCCTTGGTCCGTGGGCATTGTTGTTCCCTTTTGCCTATAAATAGAAGCCCATTGTTTTCTCATTTCTTCACCACTTCAAAACACATCTTCTCCACCTTCTTGCATACATTTAGATCAATCATTAATAATGTAGTAACATACATTAAACACCTTAATCACCATGATCATAATGCTTCTAACATTCATCTTTGTTGTAAGCATACTCTATATCTTGATCAACCAAGGAAAGCTTGGAAATCTAGCCATCCCCATTCACCACAAGCTGAAGATCTATCACAACAAGTTTAGAGAACTTGTGATCTTCATCATAAAGGATTCCTATCAATGGAAGATCATTTAGAAGTAGTTATTCATATCCATTAGACATTTTTGTCATGGATCATTATATTAAAACATCATTGCATTATCACAACACTTTCACCAAACTAGATTAGTTGGTTTATGTATTTGTGCCATAAAACACAAGGTTTTTTATGTTGGGCCATAAAACATAGTGGGAGTGGTTGTACCCTTGAAAAGAACTCGAAATCTAGCTTAATGTCAGAAATATTGTATAGGCGACGTTAGGTTGGTTCTACCTCGAACTAGAACCCGGTATTTAGCTTAGTACCGGAAAAAGTGTGTTTAACGATTGTAAGGTTTTCTCCGCCCGAGAAGGGAGCTTGTTGATTTAGTGAAGTAACTCTCGAGTTGGGTACTCGGGGAGTGGAGTAGGGCGGAGAGGAGATCCGTGACCGAACCACTATAAATCATCGTGTTCGGTTTGCACTTTCCTTTCTTTATCTCTTTACTTTTATAGTTGCACTATACTATTGCTTGTGATGTGGTTTGATTTTGATGCTTGTGTGACAACTTGGTTTACTATGATTTATATTAGTCGCAAACAATAATTGGTACTTTCATATTATAACAAGTTTCATAAACGATTTGATACTAAAGATCTAAAGTTTTTAAACGGTAACGTATTCACCCCCCCCCCCCTCTACGTTTTCACAATTTGCATCAGAGCCACGTAGCTCTTATTATCAAAACAAATGGTTTTTAAAATAGAGTACGATCCATGTATCAAATTACCATTGAAGCGAAAAATAATATGAAAAATGCTTTGCTAATTATACTTAGAAATTTTATTGTTAAATGTAACTTTGTATACAAGCTTCAAGGTTTTCTTGAAAAATAAAATAAAAGTTTCTTGAAAGAACTTATAAGTATTGTATTGTGTGCTTATAGAAAATTTACGAAGATATATGATTTTAAAAGGAGTGTTTGGGATAACTATTAATTTAGTTGAAAAATCACCTTCGTAAATGTTTAAGATAAGTTACATAAGTAGAAATATTGTTAAATATGTGTATTATATGTTTACTATCAAATCTAGTAAGTCCCACACATTTTCTCTATGTCAAAATACTAGTTTTGATGAATCTGTCTCAGAAGACCACGGAACCAAATCATATAAAGGGCGGAACCCTAAATTTGGTTCCTTGTAGTCCGTCTGTACAGTATGCAGTTTTTTTTTTGCCAACTTCAAAAAATCATATCTAATTAACCGTAAGTCCGTACAAGTCGAGCCACCTATCATTTTAAAGGGAATTGAGTCTACTTTCATTTAAAAATACTCTCATAGCCTGAGTCTAGTTTTAAATAAGTGAAATAGACCAAATACTACAGTATGTCTAAGATATTAAGTTTCACTTTAAAATAAAAACTCAAACTTTTGAATCAAGCAATTTAAGTTGGTATTCTTAGAACTTTGATACAATTTCTTTTGAAACTAAATAATTTGGTAATATGTTTAAAGGAAACTAATCAAGCTTGGTATACATCGTCATATTTAAACGCAAAATGACGAAAAGTTTTTTTCTTGTTATGCTATGCTAAATGACCACTTGTTTATGTTATTTGCAGTTATGTTGCTTGCTTATTTTCAAATTGTTGTTTACACTTGTTTGTTTACATAATATAAGTGTCAATCTTGCCATGTTATTTATTCGCTTGTTTGACGATTTCTTGTTTATGCACAATAGGACATTTGCTAGATTTTGTGCACTAAGTTGGAAAATTGTTTTACCATCGCTTGTAGAATTAGATAACTTTTTTTGCATAGGTTATACTAAAATCTCGCATAACTTATGAAATGTTATTGCTCACTTAGCAATGAGTACTAACTAAATTAGTCAAGTACTTTGAAAAATGGAGGTTTTAAGAGATTGTTTGGTACAAGGACAAAAACAATGTTGTATGATGTAATTTATGTGTTTTCGTTCGTAGGATGATAAACTAACTTAAAACATTGATGTATGCTAACCGGTTCATGCAAGGGGATAGCACACGGGTGTTATCAAATTTTACCCATTTTCACTTATATGTGAAAATCATTAGCCCTTTGTCAAAGTCTATGCTCCACTATGTTTGTATGTGTGTTATCGACTTTTCCTAACTAGAAATACTTAATGTCATATGTTTTAAGCAAGATTTCAGGTTTTCGAAAAGTCCCCGATAGTTAAAATATGGGTCTGTGAAGATTTCTGGTCACCACGGACCAGACGGCACCAAATTTTTGGTTTCGTCTGTTATAGCTTTTGGTACCGCCATACCTGTACAGTCGGACCAGGTGGCACCAAATTAAGGGTTCCGCCTGTGTAAAAAATTGGTGTCGTGGATCCTACAGGTAAGTTGTTTAATTTTACTAAATCCCGCAATCTAATTTACTAAATTTCGTTTCTAGGATAGTTGTTAATGCATATCTTTTATATCTCACTCAACACATCCTCAATGGATTAACTTAGGATGTTTGACATGATCTTAGACACTTCCATCTCATTAGAAACTATCATCTTTGTATGGATTAACATCAAATAAAACACATCTCTCCGTGAATCCTTAGTTCCATAAATCGACACATTCAGGATGGTCATTTTCACACCTTCACTGTTACTTTTCCTTAAGCTTAGCATTTCTTAAAGCAAAGTCAAAATGACTAAATCCTCAACCTCAAATAAGCCACTTAAGAAAACCACTAGGATTAGCATTCGATCTTGTTGCTTCATTAACTTGAACTCTTCATCCTCAGGCTCGTTACCTACCAACATCTCCTCACCAGTTCGCGAATGACTTAGATGACTTACCGAGACTAACAAATCTGGACTCATTATTTGTAAAGATATCATACACAAGTCTAACATATGAGTATAGATATTGTTTTGTATCTACATGTATTGCCTCACTTGGTTAACATGAAAATAATGTGTCATCCTTCAAGACGATAAGTATTTACATCGAGTCATAACTCACACGTATGTTAAAGACATATTATCAAGTCTTGTTATCCTTGAGTTTAATCTAAGCTTTATAATCTCAAAAAATTAGGATTGTCAACTTAAGTGTTTCATCCGAAATATTCAAGTATATGTGACTTACGATTGTAGTCATTAAAAGTCATATCTGAAAAATCAACACCCAAGTATTTTAACAACACATGTTGAAACACTAATCCTAAAATGAATCAAACACTTATCCAAAACAAACAACCCACTGTGCCACTTATACCTCTTTGACACCTACTATCCCTCTTCCATCTTTTGGAACCATTAAGTGTGTTGCTCATGAACTTCCAAGAGCATCCTTTAAACCAAACGCGCCCTTTCAAGATGAACCTATACCTCAGCCCCTAAGCTTCATAGACATGACCAAAACTTCAAGCACTTCACCCACTAGTTGTACCAACCAATGAACCATAAGAATTAGTATCCGTCCTTTTTGTGTTCAACATCTATGGACAAATAATCAACCTAAGTACTCCCATAGCACAACAAACCCCTAAATCACCACATCCTTATCTAGACACACTAGAAGACCTACCACCTAGATCAACCAATCCACCATCCTTACCATCATTTGAATTCGTTGAATGTATTGCTCAAAAAGCCCTTGTGTCCAACACTTGTACTGAATCAAATGCACGTTTGAACAAACTCAACCATACTTTCCCACCTATGAGGACTTAGATAATTCATTATGGCTAGAACCTCAACTATCAAATAAGCATAGTGCTCTTGGTAATTTTTTCAAATTTCCACTAGGTATAAGTAGTACAACCTTCACAAATTATCAAATTATTAGTAATACTTTGTCGTTAGCCTTCTGCATAAATTTCGTTAAACCTCAAATCAACATTTTTACAACATATGTTAAAATGCAATCTCTAAGCCAACATCATACACCCCGAGCAACAATGACTCTTGAAGAGTATACATAAGAAACTCGAGTGAATTCCTCTTGTCATCATCTAGTGAATATAATCTTGAGACCAAGTATATTTAGATGGGACTATCCGATTCAAACACTTTGGCTTCATATCTTCATTTAGGAAAACATGATGTTTTGAAAAACATTATGCCTAAGAAATCATGCATTAAGTATTCATCTTGTTAAAAGGATATTGTATATCCTATGCATCATTCTCTCCTTGCGACATAAATGGTTGTGTTACAAGAGATTTCATTACACCTCATTGGCTAAATGATCTTGAAACGAACATCTACAAGTCCTATGAACTAGCGTATCCAATTCATCTTTTCATACTTATTTTCATAAGCATGATAACTTTATCCCATGCGATAATCCCATTTGTTGAAAGATACTATTTGTATCCATTTCCTTTCAAGCGTACATCATAACCTAACCTTGCTTAAACCTTGTGCACATACAAGGTTAAAACTACACATCTCTAGAACATACACATGATCTATTGAAGTTGGTAACCTTATTTAGATTCTTGTTAAATAAAATTCCAAAGAGCTTTCTTGAGAACGTTCTTAATTTAACATATTCCATTCTCTAGTCTTAGATAATCAAATAACATTTAAAGTATACATTTCAACTCAACGCAAAAGATATCATCCATTAGATCTTACAATTAGCTATGATATTTGAACAACCTTAGATTCTAAACACAAGATTAAAACATATTGTTTATCAACACACCATTGTTAAAATTCATGTGTATAACATGACGTCTTCATCACCTTAGTTATATTGCGTATATGTTGAGGGACATTAAGTCAAGTATTGGTAAAGTATCATATTTTATATACTTCAATAGGAAAAAATAGGAATTCCCATATTTCTAACATGAGAATGACTACTGGAGAACCTATTGCACTAGAAACTCAATTTGACCTAACGGTTGAATTGCTTCCATGAGAGAAGTTGGGTATGTGGAATCACCCGTAAAAATGGTCGTGTTTAGCCTTAATTGAGCACCGCTAGTAATAGTCTCATATTCATTCTCCAACTTGAAAAATATGTTTTCCTATACTTGCCTAAAGTAAGTATTAAAATAATGATAGTTTGCCTCGCCTTACGAATATCAATCAAACAAGTAGAAGATATGCGTTTTCTTCCTTTAGCTTATTTAAACCACTTGCATTACACATACATGTGTTGATTACATGTTCTTGTTTAAAAAATCATCAATTGTCTTGACATTTTCTTGGTGTTTGATATCTACTTGATTAATTATCAACTGTATAAACCCTAGAAAGGTTTTTGTCTTTATGATGCTTTATGGTACTTTATGATTAAGCGTAAACATGATTTGCATGATATTTATAGTTGAAGCAATTATGTTTCTTGTATAATGTTTCGCATGATTAAACGTGTTACTTGTGAACTCATAATATGTCATTTTGTTATTGATATATCCATGTTTGAAAGCTATTGTCTTTTGTTGACATTCCTTAAATCTATGCATAAGATGGTCTAAATGATACATGCTCCTAAATGTTATAATTTAAACATGGCTTGCATGAATCTCCCGTTTTGCTTCTTTTGCGTCTTTGTCATACTATTTGCTTGCTACATGTGCACTTATAATATGTCAAAGTGACTTTGGTATGACAAACTTTTAGAAGTCTTTTTATTAATCACATATATTGTTGCGTTTATTTATAGCCAAGTATGCTTAAGCGTCTAAGTCTAACGACAAAACAATCACAAAATGAAATGTCTTGAATAAAGTTGTATTATTGTATAATATGATTGTTTTGATGCTATCTTGTGTGGTGATTCCTTGTCGACTAATGCAATGTGTTGTTTTTGCTTATATAAGATGTTATCATTTGATTTCTATCAAGTCAATATCTTTTGTCACTAACAAATTTTTTTTGTAGGTTGATAACAAATTATTTGTTATCTCACTTCGTTCTAACTTTTATATGTTTATAATCCCCTTATTGCTACGTAGATTAATAATATGCTTTATAGGACCTGTTAACACAAATAAGCCGTAAAAATGTTTATTTATATTTTACGATCCTCTAATGTTTTGTCGATAACAAACGTAAAATCATTTTAACGAAACAAATAAAAAACGTAAATGATTTGATTCAATAGTTTTCTAACACACTTACGTTTTCACATAAAACACTAAAACAAGTATAAGTGATTTTATGTTTTAGATATACATATGTACAACAACTAGTGTTTACATAGTGGGCTAACATATACTTAACTAAGTATATACTAAAATGGGTAAAAACTAAGTGTATACTAAAATGGGAAAATACAAGTATATACTAAATGGGTAAAAACTAGCAAATGGTATTGACCCATAACCCATGGTTTTATACAAACCACTTAACCAAGTTCATTGTATCTAGGAAGAAAACCATGGATCAACCCATAACCCATGACCCATGACCCATAACCAAAAATACCCATGGGCAAAGAGGAGCGTCCCACGGATCCCTAGCTTTGTGCTAGTCGGATCCCTTGTGGAAGGGATCCGTGGGATCCGGGGAACAGTAGAGAATTTTCTCTATAAATAGTGAGCCATTTCTTTCCTTTTGGTTCACCACTTCACATATACTTTCTCCAAGTTTTATATCTCTCTAACCTCAGATCCAAGAGATCTATGTAGTTTGTCTTTTGTTTTTGTGTGATCTTCTAGGTTCCTCTTAAAGGCAAGATCACCACTTCTTGAAGACGAACAAGCTCAATTCCATGAGTTGCCATGCTTCGTCATCATCAAGACAACTAAGGTTCTCTTGTTGATAGTTCTTTCTTTCTCCATAGATGTTGAAGGCATTAGTGAAGGATGCCGAAAGAGTCAAGACGAAAGCATTAGTGAAACGTGCTAAACGTCCGTGTTAAAGCATTAGTGAAGGATGCTAAAGGTGTCAATACGAAGGCATTAGTGAAGGGTGCCAAGTGTTGTGTCAAAGGTATTAGTGAAGGATGCCTAAAAATCAACTCAAGTGGCATTTGGGAAGAATGCCTAGGTCGTATAATCGATGAGGTGCATCGTTATACATATAAGTATTTGTTTATTTCCAAGGATGGTGATATCCTTGATGGTGTTGTGATAAGGAGTAGATCTCCTTGATATTAGGTGTTGTGTTGTGAAGGGTAGTAGTTCCTCCATAGTAATGGAACTAGGTGCTTAGCCTAGTACCTAATAAAGGGTAGGCAACATTGTGATAGGATTAGTTCTCCTTGGTGTGAAAGAACTCGGTGGTTAGCCTAGCACCGTATAAAGGGTAGGCAATGTTGTGTTAGGTGTGGTTCGCCTTGGTGTGAAGGAACTCGGTATTCAGCTTTGTACCGGAAAAAGGATAAGCGACGTTGTGAAGGCTTCTCCGCCATAAGGAGTTGGTGTAGTGTTACAAACTCTCGAGTAGGTGACTCGGGGAGTGGAGTAGGGCAAGGAAGGTGTCCTTGTAGCCGAACCACTATAAATACTTGTGTCGTGGTGATGTGCTTCTTACTCTTTATCTTTCATTACACGTTTATATATCTATCTATCAACGTCCAACATAAACAACCAAATAGATTGACATAAGTCGATCTAAATATTTAAAAGGAAGTTTTAAATTGGTAAAACTATTCAACCCCCCCCCCTTCTAGTTTTCCACAATTGGTATCAGAAATTCGTGACCAAGTTTCTTAAAGTATGTTGTACTTTAAAGACTTGATACGATCCATGTATGTTTGAAAACTACAAAGAAGGATTTTTTTTTGGGTCATATTTTCTTTTAAATTATTTTGTTGGAAATTGATAGATCATTCTAACAAGTTTTGTTTCAAGAAATCTTCATGCTAGAATCGCTTCAAAACCTTCATCTCTATTCAAAGAATAATGAAGTCAACATTCAAGGAAGGATCTAAAAAGTAATCACAACTTACATACACCAAGTACAAAGGCTTACTTTAAAAGCTCATGAAGTATTTTTGGTATTATGCCAAACCAAGAAGCACAGAGGTATGTTTTACTTTTCATTAGATAGGTTACATGAGTTTAATTTATTTCATAGCTCTCGTTGTTTAATTATTACTAGCATCGTTAGAAGTCTCTTTCGTCACTTTTCCGTCTTAGTCATCATCGGGAATAGTATTCCTTTTGATTCGTCAAACAAACGCCGTCATCACAAATGAACCCTCGATATGTGATTCATCAAAACCCGTCATCCAAAAACAATCTTCATCTAATACCTCCAAATATTTTTTTGTAAGCTAATTTGTAAGCCTACTACAAAAATAATGCCAAACAACCCTTTTTCTATCCACAGTAGCTGGATCCCTCTAGTTGTACTAGCCGGATCTCAAATACAAGGGATCCGGGGGAACCGTGGAACAGAACTCAGCTATACGCTTGCAAAAAAAAATCACCACTGATCTTTTCCCTCTACTCACATAACACAAAAACGACCAAACCACTGATTTCATCATCATTGGATTCCATACTCTCAAGTATTCCTTCCTATAACACCATTGTAAGTAATTACATTAACTTGTTCTAATTTTCATCATCCTCATTCTAGGGTTTATGGTTTCACAAATCTCTAATCAATTAGTTTAATTAGGGTTTTTCAAAATTAATCATGAAAATGGGCTTTTTAACATAATTAAGTTCACATTGTGTTCACAACATTGTTAATACAAATCAAAACCATAAACCCACCTCAACTAATCTTACCTAACTGAAATTTTTGTGTTATTAGGACCAACCATGCCTAAAGCCACTCAACAAGATCATCATGATACCGTCCATTACCTTACTCATTATTATCAAAATGAGGAATTCTCAAAAACCGACCGCAAGGTCTTCAAAAAGCTCAAAAAACGACTTATCCACGAAGGTCGTGTAATCAAGGAATGTTTCCTTGAGGATGCCGACATTCGTCAAGTCTTCTCGGCAATCAATTTTGATTGTCTTCTTGACATTGATGAACAAATTTGTCCGGTCTTCATCTTTGAGTTTTATAAAAGCATTAGAATCATTTGAAACGCCGATGATAGCATTTCAATCGCTTTCATCATCAATACACGAAACCTCTTTCTTCCTCTCAACACCTTTTCTCAAATTCTTTGCATTCCTTGTGAAGGAATTTGTATGTACTCTCAAGATTGGGCAATCAATACTCAAAACCTTGCACTTGATTCTAAACCAATGCACCACACTCCTCTTGATGAACCCAAAACCATCCGAGACACCATCTTCAAAATAAGAACCGACCAATCCCGTCTCGACCGAAACAAGAAGGTCATTCACCGTAATCCTTTTCAAATGGAACTTTTCAAAATTCATCCCATATTTAAAAATTAGGAAGAAATCCTTAGGGAAAACGTCATAAGCCTTGTTGGAAACAAATATCATCCAAACGCATGTCTTGTGCAAGTGATCTATTGTCTTATCCACCAAAAGCCATTTAATCTCGCCTATTACATGGTAAGGAGGATGGCTGGGGTATTCAAAGCTTCCAACATGGTACTTCCATATGGTATGATCCTAACACGACTTTGTAAGTATGTTAGTACATTGCAACCATCTCCTATCAACAATGATCATTTCTTTGCCGATCATGTAATGGTACCTCTTACCAAAATTCCCTCTAAACGCTTCAAGGTCAATGGAAAGAAACCTAAAGCTCTCTCGGACTCCTCGGAAAGAGAAGAAGAAAATGAAGAAGAAGAAGATGTCGACCCCATAGCCAACATTAAATTGGAACCCTTTGACTACTACGAACAACTTCCAACCATTCCAAACGAAACCGTAGAATTCAAACAATTGAGGGGCATGATTCAAAACCTTGCTTACAACCTCACTAAGCCATCAAAAAGGAAAAGAAAGAATTGACGAAAGAGACAATAGGAATATGCTTATCTTATTTTATTTTATGTATGGATGATTACGTTTTAGCACTTTGGTTTGTCGTAATTTGGATATTGTTACTTTATCATGCTTTTATGAGTGGTGTTTTGTGATGACATGCCTGTTCTTATTGCTTTGCTTAACTATTTATTAGTATACAAAATCTGCACATCAATTCTGTGAAGATTCTGATCTGCAGATGCCGGATCCCTAGGATTAGCCTAGACGGATCCCTCCCTTGAGGGAACCGTGGGATCCGTGACATCAAATCAGCAATACAGCATCCCTTACATCAAGATAACTTTCTAGATAACATCTCATTAGATAAACATATGATATTAGAACCCTACTAAGTCCACTTCAGGGATGAGAAAGGCTTAGACCCATTTGTAGCCTACATAAGATCTTAGTTGAAATATCTTTTAATCAAATCGTCATAACTCACCATATTTCCGCTTCAATACTCACACATTGTTTCTCATCTCTCAAAACACTTAGGTGGACATATTTAACATCTTTAAGAAAATGTTTCTAATCATCTTTATCTCAAAATGGGTCAAGAATTAAGTTTTTTCAATTCTTTTGATTTTTGAAGAATTTTCAAATTCCATCTCAAGTCAAAATCTGATCACTAGGATCATTTATTGTGACTTGACACCACCAAATCTCTTAGTGTTATCCTTGAACATCTATTGGTAGTCATTTAGCCCCATCTTCCTTCCATAAAAGGCAATCATTTGCTATAACACTTATTACCCTTGATCATTCAAGTACCTTCTCATCTTAAACACTTAGTAGAACTGAAACACTCAAAATGAGATAGGCTTTAGCTCCTAGAAACCTCATTTCAAACCTGTCATAACTGCTGAGAGCCGGATCCCTCCAAGGAGGGAACCGTGGGATCCGGGTGACAGTTTATGTCAAACCTTGCTAAAACAATCATTTCAACTCATCTTCCTAACTCAAACACTCCATCTCATCTTAAATGAGCTCCTAGATCAGTGAAACTCTGAACTTCAACCTTGTGCATGTTAATCATCACATCTCTAAGAATCTTAGTGGCTTAAGTCTTAAATGCACTTGCCAAGTTCTTACCTTTATAAGCCATATTGCTAAGAACACTTTAGTCATCAAACACAAACACAATTATCAGTAATTACAACCATTTTTCTTAGTCATTTCATCATGAGAAAGGCTCCTAGTGCTAACTCATCCACTCAAGAACCACCCAAGAAACTTGCTAGGATCATACACGAAGTTTCCTCAACCGAATCATCTCCGGTTAAGTCCACTAATGCTAGGATTTCTCCTACACCAAGGAAACCAATCAAACTAATTCCCAAGAAAATTTTTCCCATTAGGATTTTATCACCCAACTCTACAAAACCAAACATACCCTCCACAACTCAACCAACATCATTGGTGCCTAGAGCCACCTCACAATCATCTCCACATTCTCACAATAGAGAAGACTTACCTCCTTGGCCATCTCACCTTCCACCACTATCAACAAACTCACTTGAAAAGGTTGGGCAACAAAATCAAAGTGTTGAATCAACACTTGATCCATCAAACTCTCTAATTCCCCCTAATAGTCCATTTTGGATTATGAGAAGACATCAAAGTCAACCACCCGACCATATGGAAGTTGATGCTTCTTTACCTCCACCCTTAAACATTGTAGAGCCATCACTTAATGAGCCTCCACCAATTCCTCCTTCATTTGAAGATCCTCAACCCACCTCACTTGAACTTCCACTTCAAGATATTCAAAACCATGACAAGGATTTCTATCATTGTAAACATGTTGAAAGGCTGATACATGAACTACGTGAAGAGCAACGTTTCATGTTTCATCACCTCCTCGAACGTTTCGAAGAGGTCAACAAGCCTAAACTACAATGAGCATCATAGTCACAAGCTCAAACCTAGAACGTTTAGGAAACTTATCTCATCCTTAATCATCATTAAGCTTTTAGTTGAATCTTGAGTTTAGGTAACTCATTAGCATTAGTAGCACTTGTATGGATAGTTCATTCTCTTAGTTTTAGAGATTTGTTTGATCATCTCTTGTTTTCGTTGAATGAATATCTATATGCCATAATTGTTTTGTGCTTTGTGCTTGCTATATTATATACTACTTCACTTCTTCATTAGCATTGATTGAAACATTCTCATTGCTGAAGAAACTGTCACCAGATAGATATCTAGACGGATCCCTCCAAGAAGGGAACCGTGGGATCCGTGGTACAGAAGCACAAATTTCTACTAACTTGAGTTTTATTTGTAAGAAATAATGCACTATACTCTTGTTTTCTAACCTTTCCTTTGTAGATTTTCAAAATAACACATGAAGATATTGACACCATAAAGCTAGGGGGAGCTTTGTGTCAAATGATATTGCAAAAACATTTGCAACTTAATCCGATTTTGGATTACACTTCATGGCACCCCATTGCAACTTTGCAATATTCAAGGGGGAGCACATTTTCGTCACTTAGACGAACCATTTGCAAACATATTTGCAAACACATTAGTTTATTTACGTTATGTACTTGACGCCCTCTCAAAGGGATGGACTCGTCAAGGGGGAGTTAAGACGAGTACCATTCCCGTCACTTGCTCTCTTTACATTTTTACATATTTTTCCTTTAAAAATTGTGTTAGTCTCTTTTAACACTTTTTGTTTCAACAAAAAGGGGGAGAAGAAAGTAAAAACTACTAATTCAAATTTGCTACGAATTTTAGTTTTTCCTTAAAATAATTTTATGTTTTATCATCAACAAAAAGGGGGAGATTGTTAATACAAATAAGCCGTAAAAACGTTTATTTATATTTTACGATCCTCTAATGTTTTGTCGATAACAAACGTAAAATCATTTTAACAAAACAAATAAAAGACGTAAATGATTTGATTCAATAGTTTTCTAACACACTTACGTTTTCACATAAACCACTAAAACAAGTATAAGTGATTTTATGTTTTAGATATACATATGTACAACAACTAGTGTTTACATATTGGGCTAACATATACTTAACTAAGTATATACTAAAATGGGTAAAAACTAAGTGTATACTAAAATGGGTAAATACAAGTATATACTAAATGGGTAAAAACTAGCAAATGGTATTGACCCATAACCCATGGTTTTATACAAACCACTTAACCAAGTTTATTGTATCTAGGAAGAAAACCATGGATCAACCCATAACCCATGACCCATGACCCATAACTAAAAATACCCATGGGCAAAGAGGAGCGTCCCACGGATCCCTAGCTTTGTGCTAGCCGGATCCCTTGTGGAAGGGATCCGTGGGATCCGGGGAACAGTAGAGAATTTTCTCTATAAATAGTGAGCCATTTCTTTCCTTTTGGTTCACCACTTCACATATACTTTCTCCAAGTTTTATATCTCTCTAACCTCAGATCCAAGAGATCTATGTAGTTTGTCTTTTGTTTTTGTGTGATCTTCTAGGTTCCTCTTAAAGGCAAGATCACCACTTCTTGAAGACGAGCAAGCTCAAGTCCATGAGTTGCCATGCTTCGTCATCATCAAGACAACTAAGGTTCTCTTGTTGATAGTTCTTTCTTTCTCCATAGATGTTGAAGGCATTAGTGAAGGATGCCGAAAGAGTCAAGACGAAAGCATTAGTGAAAGGTGCTAAACGTCCATGTTAAAGCATTAGTGAAGGATGCTAAAGGTGTCAAGACGAAGGCATTAGTGAAGGGTGCCAAGCGTTGTGTCAAAGGCATTAGTGAAGGATGCCTAAGAATCAACTCAAGTGGCATTTGGGAAGAATTCCTAGGTCGTATAATCAATGAGGTGCATCGTTATACATATAAGTATTTGTTTATTTCCAAGGATGGTGATATCCTTGATGGTGTTGTGACAAGGAGTAGATCTCCTTGATATTAGGTGTTGTGTTGTGAAGGGTAGTAGTTCCTCCATAGTAATGAAACTAGGTGCTTAGCCTAGTACCTAATAAAGGGTAGGCGACGTTGTGATAGGATTAGTTCTCCTTGGTGTGAAAGAACTCGGTGGTTAGCCTAGCACCGTATAAAGGGTAGGCGACGTTGTGTTAGGTGTGGTTCGCCTTGGTGTGAAGGAACTCGGTATTTAGCTTTGTACCGGAAAAAGGATAAGCGACGTCGTGAAGGCTTCTCCGCCATAAGGAGTTGGTGTAGTGTTTACAAACTCTCGAGTAGGTGACTCGGGGAGTGGAGTAGGGCAAGGAAGGTGTCCTTGTAGCCGAACCACTATAAATACTTATGTCGTGGTGATGTGCTTCTTATTCTTTATCTTTCATTACACGTTTATATATCTATCTATCAACATCCAACATAAACAACCAAATAGATTGACATAAGTCGATCTAAATATTTAAAAGGAAGTTTTAAATTGGTAAAACTATTCAACCCCCCCCCCTTCTAGTTTTCCACAGGACCCTTTAAACTTGCATATAGTTTTAGAACATATAACATTTAGTGATTTGGGATTATATCTTCATATCATTCCACCGACCTCTTTCCAAATCTCATTTTTGCTTCCGCTTCCCAAAAATCACCTCCATCACTATTTAGTTATAACAATACTCTAATCCTCTTCACTTCCCACTAGGAAACCACATGCCTCATCATACGATCATCTCGTATTAATCGAGAAGAGGTACGTGACTTTAAGGATGAAGTTCATTGTATGCTAACCATCATCCATAAAAACATCACTGAGCTCATCTCTTTCGTTAACCCGGATAACCTCCTAAACACTTTGTTGTCATTCTTTATTTGATACATTACACATTATGTTGGATGTCCACCAATTAAGGGGGAGAGAAATCTATTCACATAATTGTCTTTTGTCAAATTTTATGTCTCTTACACCCTAAAATACCAACACATAGGTAAACACCACTTAGCTAAAATCGGTTCATGAAACCACAACTAGTTCAACTTTTTTAACCTTATATCACAAGTTTGCACCAATACCTCATCAAGTGAAAAAACGCATCATGTGTTTTACAAACTTCTTTATCTCCACAATCAACAAATCTAGGATTTTCCTTAAACTAGCACCTTACAACTTCACTATCTAGAACACCATCATAGGATCTAATCCTTTTCTCGCTTGACACACATCATGCATGTCATTGTCAATGCAAACGATATATTAATCAAAACCACCATTCCTAACACTCTTTCAACACGTTGGTTTATCCAACTCTCTGTCATATGATGTCATTCTCATCCTCATATAGGTATTTTTTTTGGTACATATTGTCTTCACTTCTTTTCAATGTCATAATTTTCCATGTCAGTCAAAACCATGTTAATACTATCTCTCCCATTGTCACCTAGAATAGATCATTTTTTCGTATCAATCAATGAACGAAGTTATCTTCATGTCTATTCATATATTTTTTTTCCTCTTAGTCTTGGTCACTTGACATTACGAAAGGATTGCATGAGTCCATATTTTTATATTATTTGCTATACATACGAGTTTCTAACTCCTTAATAGTTTTCTACGTTATCACCACCTTCCATCACCACTTTCACTAATCATCACCACCATGGATTAGCGAAAACTTACTTTTGTAAATCTTGAGTCATCTACCATCACCACATGAATCCTACTAGTAAACCGACACCAACATTAGCACCACTAGCTTTAACTCTTTATATTCCAACTTCACTTCATATCTTCTTTCTAGGAACTATTTTGTAGGCTTTTATCATATTATATTCTCACTTTTCTTATGATTGTAATTAGGAGACTACACTTCATGAGACCTTTGATTATATCATTTATATATCACATATATACATCTTATTTTTCTTTGTAAAAAAGATGAAATATATTGCACCAATGTTTTTCATTGTAGGTTCATCATCATATACACTCGATTGTATATAACTTACTCATCTAAGGATGAAGTTTGCATCAATTATTTTTCTTATTTTAGGTGCTTCTTGACACCCTCAAACGAGGAATATCCTTTAAGCACCCATATTGCATCGTCTATACACTTGGTTGTATATGACATATTTGTCTAAAGACAAAGCTTCTATTACACTAATATTTATTTTGAAGGTTCATCTTGACGCCCTAGAGCAAGGGGAGCTTCCATCAAAAATTCTTTGAATGCATCTTATACACACTTTGTTGTATATCACTTACTCGTCCAATGACGAATATAGTTTTGCACTAATATTTGTTTTGTAGATTTTTAATCATACCCCAACGCCTCAAACAAGGGGGAGCAACCGTCAAGGGGGAGCATGCACGCATTTATCATCATTCTCAGTTTTCAACAAGCATTTGTGCTTCGATAAAAAGTGGAGAAAATAGGCTAACAAGGTTATGCATTTTTCTTTTTCATATATATTTCTCATAATTTTTGTTGCATAAAACTAACCTTGATGTAGGTTAAGCCTCTTAATTTTATCCATGGATCCGCTACCAAACAAGGGACGGATTGAAGTAGACGATTTAACTTCACTAGGGATGATGCAAGCTCGCCTTTTTGGGGAGAAATAAAGTTAAACTCTAAGGACACGCCCTTTTTGTTTCGACAAAAGGGGGAGAAGAGTGTAAACGGAGAAGGTAATGTAAAGGTAGTAAGGATACAAGTAACTTTCTACATTTTACTTTCTATTACGTTTACATATCTTTGTCATCATCAAAAAGGGGGAGATTGTTAGTGCAAATATTACGATATTTAATCTATACAGTCTCGTTTGTTTTGATTGATGACAAACATGTAACTTGTAATACATAACATAAAATATACAAGTTACTTGTAATCACACTTTGTCTCAACATACATTCAACACGTCTCGATGTCTCAAGTCCTCATATGTTACAACACAGGTTCGTACATGTTTGTTATGTGGCATTATGATCAAACCCATTAACAAATCATTTAGAATGTTTAAAATACGTTTAGAGTCACTAAGTATTTTAATAGGTTAACCATTCTATTTCGAACCTTATATTACATTTTGCATTCACAAGTATTTTATACAAATACATCTTTTGTAAAATGTCTAACAAATATATACTTTTATTTGTACAAGTAAACTAACTATAATATTCATACAAGTACTAAAAGTTTACTTACACTTGACAAAATATATTTTATTTTGACAAGCACTCAACTAGATATTTTTTCAAAAGGTAACTAAACATTTTATTAACTAGTTACATAATACATTTTACAAGTTTACTTTGATAAACTTTTTAATCTAAAATAGAAATACATATTACATCATCATCTTTGAAATCCTTGGAAGATCTCTTGAATATTTTGGTTAGATTGTCACTTAATATATCAAATGTGATCTTAGTAAGATTTGGTAATATCTTGGAAAGATTTGAAGAAAAAAATTTTAGATTTTATGTCAGACACCCACGGCACCAAAAGTTATAAAGGGCGGAACCCTTTTTATGGTTCCTTGGTCCGTGGGCACTGTTGTTCCCTTTTGCCTATAAATAGAAGCCCATTGTTTTCTCATTTCTTCACCACTTCAAAACACATCTTCTCCACCTTCTTGAATACATTTAGATCAATCATTAACAATGTAGTAACATACATTAAACACCTTAATCACCATGATCATAATGCTTCTAACATTCATCTTTGTTGTAAGCATACTCTACATCTTGATCAACCAAGGAAAGCTTGGAGATCTAGCCATCCCCATTCACCACAAGCTGAAGATCTATCACAACAAGTTTAGGGAACTTGTGATCTTCATCATGAAGGCTTCCTATCAATGGAAGATCATTTAGAAGTAGTTATTCATATCCATTAGACATTTGTGTCATGGATCATTATTGTAAAACAACATTGCATCATCACAACACTTTCACCAAACTAGATTAGATGGTTTTTGTGTTTGTGCCATAAAACACAAGGTTTATTATGTTGGGCCATAAAACATAGTGAGAGTGGTTGTACCCTTGAAAAGAACTCGACATCTAGCTTAGTGTCGGAAATATTGTATAGGCGACGTTAGGTTGGTTCTACCTCGAACTAGAACCCGGTATTTAGCTTTGTACCGGAAAAAGTGTAAGCGATGATTGTAAGGTTTTCTCCGCCGAGAAGGGAGCTTGTTGATTTAGTGAAGTAACTCTCGAGTTGGGTACTCGGGGAGTGGAGTAGGGCGGAGAGGAGATCCGTGACCGAACCACTATAAATCATCGTGTTCGGTTTGCACTTTCCTTTCTTTATCTCTTTACTTTTATAGTTGCACTATACTATTGCTTGTGATGTGGTTTGATGTTGATGCTTGTGTGACAACTTGGTTTACTATTGTAAAACCTGAAAATCTAAAACCTGAATAAAGACTAAAATACCCTTGAAATCGAAATTTATTAAGTACGTAAAATACGTTTATAATCATTTAACGAAGTTAAAAGTTAACTTATGAATAATTAAAACTTAACTAATATGTGTACGTGATCGACATAGTACGACGAAAGATTTAACGTCTCGCGTAAACAACTTGGGTCGTGTTTGTTTTGTTCGGATGGACTCAAGCCGAGAGTCCTATGGGCGGGTTTTATGTGTTGGTTAGACCCAGTCGAAGCCCACACCACCTCAAGACTAACCTATTTGTTTCCCTATAAATACAATACATTTACACAAAATTGAAACCCTAGTTTTGTTTGCCTCTTCTTTTCTTTTTCTTGTTCCATTCGGCCGAACCCTAACCTTTGGTGTCGAGACTTTTGTTTCAACGAGCTAAGGTATAACATGTTTTCTCGTCTTCCTTTGTTACACCATACGTTAATATATATTGTATCATGTTTGTTTTAGTCGAGCTTGTGTTTTCTTTTGTGTCGAGCCGTATGAAACCAACAAAGACAAACCATATGAATTGAACCTTGTAATGTTAAGATAACATGTAATGTAATACGTATATTTGAATCGGATCATAGGTATGTCGAGATAAAAGAACCGAACCACATATATATATAACCGAACCATGTATATGTAATTCAGCCAAGGTATAAACATGTAAACTTGAATATGTAAAGTATGTAGAGAGTTAAGGTTTGCGTAAAAACATGGAGGCCGAACCCTATAATACAAGCCGAACCATGTGAGGGTTTTGAACGTGTGTTTAATAAGAAAAAGGTCATGTAAAACCTAAACCCTAGATTGAGATGTGAACCGAACCATGCATGACAAACCCTAAGTAATGTGTGAACCGTGTATCATGCGTGTGTTTTATAAGTCAAGTGAGCTTGTCGATATGTAAACGTAGTACGTGGTCATATCTAGTCTAAACTATTGTGCATGTGTGTGTCGATGTGTCTAATCCGAATAATAAGTAACTTTGGTTGTCACAAGAAATCATAAACGTGCATGGGTATAAAAGTTGACGTATAATATGTGTATAAGTAACGTATGGTTAAGTCATGAATGTGTTGAGTAAATAAACAAGAGTAATGAGTCATTAAATGACGTAACAGATAAAGTAAATGCGCATTAATGTGATATTAAAAGAATGAGAAAACCCTAGAACATAAATGAGAGTCGATTAGGGTTTGAAGCTAAGTATAATAATTCATTATTTCATGTGTGATTTATGACGTTTAAACTATTTTCACATTTAACCCTAAACTTTAATAAATGACATAATGAACCTTAATCTACAATATTGGTTATAAAACACCTAAGTCTCATTTAATCATAATTCTCTAAAGTATTAAGATCATTAAATATACTAAGTATAAACATCAAATATTAAAAGATCAATTCGAAGATTATGGAATCATAAATAACATGTACGACCGTTAATGTGTATAGGTTCTGTGAAGAAGGAGTAATCCTTTGCTTTCCGTATTTTGCTTTGTGGTCATTTGCTTTGGAATAAGGTACAGATATTCTGACCTTTTCAGTAAAGGTTCCTTATAACGTTTTCTTTCGTTAGATTTTATATTAGGGTTTCCTAAGCCTTTGCTATGAACCCTATTCTGTTTGTTTGAACTGTTGCTTATTTGAAACTTCTGATTTCTGAATTTTAAAACATCTGATTTTGAACTATATGATTTGAAAACTTTGATTTTGAAAATATGATTAACCTTATGATAAAGTATGATCTGTGTCAGTTATGACATTCGATTTGACCTAAGATAGTTTGACACCCGAGCCAATTATTAACTAGTCATGGGGTTCCATGTCGTGTCATGATGCACCTCGATATGACTCTAGGGCATAGAGTGATGTTCGCCACGTCCCTTATCTGTTATCATTATGAGCTCAAGTTATGTTATATGACCAATATCTGTCAAGGTATGGATGCATCCTAGATCTGTTATCTCGTTATATGTTATATGTTATCGATGATTGATCTGCGTGCATGCACGTCCTTCATAACTCTGGTAGGTCTCCCCTACAAATGTTGCCTTATGTGAATATGATTATGATCTGATATTTGTTTCTAGGCTCGTGGTAGTTAACTATAAACCTTATTCGATAATTCTGATTTATACTCTGAAAATGATTATGATTTTGCTATTTTCGTTCACTATATCTTGTATTCGATATCGTTTCGTATTTGCTTTGCTTTTATATCTGTTCACTGAGCTTTTGAAGCTCAGCCGCATTTCTTTTCTTCCGCGGCAGGTATCTAAGCAATTGGAGCTGGGTTTTGCTTTGGGATGAGTGCTTGAGTGGACTTACCTTAGAGATTTTAGCTTTGATCTTATGATGCCATTTAAGACTTTGTTATTTCAGATATTTTATTAGTGTTTATTTTCCGCTGGGACCTATGTATTGAAGTCATGTTGACTTGAAATATTCCGTATTTATGCTAAGACTTCTTTTGGATATTTATGTTTGCTTTGATATGACACCATTATTTGTGATTCCTTTACCCTTGTCGGGTCGGGGCGTTACAATTTATGGCATCAGAGCCCAGGTTTACGACTTGTAGTCAGGACCTGTGACATATGGACCCTAGGTTTCGAGACCCTTAGAGCTTAGGCTATGACCCATGAGGATTGGGTAGACTTTAGGTTTCCTTCTGCGAACTTCCATTTCGTATCTCACCTTTGTTCATTCTGCTAATCGTTTGAATATCGTTCATATGGTTCGAACTCGTACTAACGGTAACGTGGATGGAGACGATGATGTTCCTAACTTGGATGTTGCGATTGCTAATGCTCTCAACACTCTTTTCCCTGGTCTTACCACACCTGAGATGATGACATAGGTGATCAACAACAACATTAAATTCAGGGCGAGGCCGGTGCTCGGGTAGTGGTGGAGGTAATCAACCCGTCGGCATTCACACTTGGCTCGAGCATTTCGGTAAGCTCAAGCCTCTTTCTTTTAACAGCTGCTACTCCGCGGAGGCGAGGACTGGATCACTCATATTGAGAAGTTGTTTGAAGTCTGGGTTGTGGAGCGAGTTTAAGACCCGTTTGGCTACATTTAAGTTGGAAGGTGATGCATTGAATTGGTGGAAGGCACTCAAGCAGTGAGAAGAGGAGATGCTTTGCTATTACTTGTACTTGGGCCGAGTTTGGTTGGACTATCTTCTATAACCGTTACTTTCCCACGGCATTTGGCTGACAAAGGTATGAGAGGGATTATCGGGCAATCTACCGGTTTGATCATGAGAACTCAATGAGTACATGGGTAGGTTTATGAGTTTGGTAAGTTTTGTGAGAACGATTCTTTGGAGATGGTAGGCGCCAAGCTAAGCACTTCAAGAGGGGACTGAAGAAGTGGGTGTTGGACCGACGGCTGCTTAATATCGATAAATATGAGGATGTGTCGACCTGCAATGGCAGCTCGTAACATTGAGATTTTTCATGAGGTCGGGTTCCAACAAAGCGTAACCGTGATGGTGATCGGATTCAAGGTAGGACTCAAAGTAATGATTATAAGGGAAATTGCGGGGAGTTATGATTCGAGGGTCGTGGATAGGAGTTTTGATCGGGTCACAAAGAAGGACGTGAAAGTCGTGATAAGCGTGAGCCGGGCTGTAGAATGGAAATGATCGTCGTAACCAAGGTAACATAACTGCTTTCAACAAGGATCACCAACTCGAGGATCATATCGTGGTCGTAAGTTTCGGGATCTTCCGTCGCGAAGGACACTGAAGTTTTGCCTCCCCACCTCTCTCAGACTACTTGTGGAAAGGCTCATCCGGCGCCTTTTCAAGGCCATCGGTGGATGTTTTCATGGTTCCACTACTTACAAGATCAAGGATTGCCCTAAGAAGAACCCGTGATTCCCGAAACTACATCAAGCCGCCACCTACTACCGGACGTGTTTATGCTACTACTCGAATCAGCGGAGCGCACTGTACCATTACGCATTCTTTTCATTGATGATTATTCTCGTTTCGTTTATTTGATACCGTGCCACACACCCATTATTATATCCGCCACATTTGCTAAGAAACTTAATATGAAGCCCAAACCACTAACAAATCACTTATCGATTTCTACGCCTATGAAAAACCACGTGATCATTGATCATAAATGCTATGCCTCTTCGTTTTGATGATCGATTCGCCTCTGAAATCTCAGATCCTCTCTCGATATGGTCGACTTTGATATCATTCTAGGCATGGATTGGTTGGCTTATCATAGAGCTTCCATCGACTGCTATGTTAGAACTGTGATCTTGGAGAGACGAAACATCCTGAATTTGTTTATTATGGTTCTCAACCCCTCAAATTGTTAAGCTCATTTCTCGCTATGAAGGCACGGACTATGATTGCTCATGGGTGCCAAAGTTTTTCGGCATCCGCAGGACACATCTTTGGAGAGTCCTAACATTGAAAATCTTTCTGTTGTTTGTGAATTCACCGACGTTTTTCCCGATGAGCTTCCCGGTATTCCCCGCCTAGAGAAGTTGAGTTTAGCATTGAGTTAATTCCTCGGTGCCAACCGATTTCGGGCCCGTATCGTATGGCAACTCGTAGAACTCGAAGGAATTGAAGGAACAACTGCAAGAGATGATAGAGAATGGATTTATTCGACCCAGTGTTTCTCCATGGGGTGCACCTGCTTTGTTTTGAAGAAGAAGGATGGAAGCATGCGTTTATGTATCGACTACCGTGAACTCAACCGTATTACCATTCGAAACCGTTATCCTCTTCCGCGTATTGATGATTTGTTTGATCAATTGCAAGGAGCGAAGTTCTTTCGAGATTTATCCGAGATCCGGTTATCACCAACTACGTGTGAGGGAGCAAGATGTTCCTAAGACCGATTGCACCAGATATGGTCATTACGAATTCCTCGTTATGCCTTTTGGTTTGACAAATGCTACCGCTGTGTTTATGGACCTAATGAATCGTGTTTTCCATGAGTTTCTTGATAAGTTTGTTATTGTTTTCATCGACGACATTTTGGTTTACTCTAAGTCTGAAGAAGAGCATGAACAACATCTCCGAATAGTTTTGGAGATTCCGGGAAGAAGAAGTTGTACCAAATTTTCAAGTGCGAAGTTTTGTTAAGACAAGTCGCTTCTTGGTCATATTGTATCTGCCATGGTATCACCATGGATCCGCTTAAGGTTGAGGCTATCACTAAATGGCCAAGACCTACGCATAAAGGATGAGGTTAGAGTTTTCTAGGACTTGCTGGTTACTACCGACGTTTTGTTGAAGGTTTCTCTCGTTTAGCTTTGCCCTAACCCAACTGATGAGAAAAGGAGAAAAGTTTGTATGGACGGATGAACGAGAAAAGAGCCAAGAGTTGAAACGGAGATTGTGTCCGCTCCTATTTTGACTCTTCCATCGGTTCGAGGATTCCGATTTACAAAGGATGCATCTAAGAAAGGATTAGTCAGGTTTTAATGCAACATGGAAAGGTGATAGCTTATGCTTCAAGACAATCAAACCTTATGAGGAGAATTACCCAACTCATGACCTTGAGTTAGCTGCAGTTGGTGTTCGTTGAAGATCCTGAGACATTACTTGTATGGAGACGTGTGATATTTTCATCGACCATAAGAGTCTCAGTATATTTTCACTGAAAAAGAACTTAACATGAGACAAAGAAGATGGTTAGAACTTCTTAAGGGTTATGACACCAACATTCAAGACCATCCCGTAAGGCTAATGTAGTTGCCGACGACTTAGCCGGAATCGTGCATTCTTGCAAGTGTTGAGATTGAACCTAGGATTATTCGTGACTTAGAGCGTTTGGATGTTGAGTTGTGTGTACGAGGTTTTGATGGATACTGGGCTAGTATGAAGGTGGAGTCGAACCTTATACTACAAATTAAAGAAGCTCTAAAGATGATGGTGAACTGTGGGTCGTGGGCTAAAAATGAAGAAGGTAAGCACGGAGTTTAAGGTTGATGATGACGGAATTGTATGGTATGAAGATAGGCTTTGTGTTCCCAATGATTCGGTACTTCGCGAGAAAGTTATGAATGAAGCTCATAGTTCTCCTTTCACTATCCATCCTGGTTCTACCAAGATGTATAGGATTTGAAGCAAGATTTCGTGGAATGGTATGAAGCAAGATGTGGCGACGCTTGTATCGAGTGTATGATTTGTCAGCAAAGTTAAGATTGAACATCAAAGGGCTAGTGGATTGTTACAGCCATTGGATATTCCAACATGGAAGTGGGATAAGATATCTATGGACTTTGTGATCGGCTACTTACTCGAAGAAGCATGATGCGATTTGGGTAGTTGTTGATCGACTAACCAAATCTGCCCATTTCTTACCAATTAGAAAGGATTATGGTATTGGTAGATTGGCGGAAATTTTCTCAAGAGATCGTAGACTTCATGGTACTCCCGCATCTATTGTGTCCTACGTGAGATCCGCGTTTTACTTCCCGTTTCTGGAAAGGTTTGCAAAAAGCTTGGGGTTCTCGACTTAATTTCAAAGACAAGATTTCATCCTCAAATGATGATGGTCGTACCGTGATAGACTATCTGCACTTTAGAGGACATGCTAAGGGCTTGTGCTTTAGAATGGACAGTACTGATGAATATTTGTGTTAGTAGAGTTGCATACAACAACAGCTTGGCATGCTAGTATTAAGGCAAAGACCGCTTGAACTTCTTTTATGGGAGGAAATGTAGAGCACCTATTTGTTGGGATGAAGTAGGTGAACGTTTAATTGAAGGTCCGGAGATGAGTAATGAGAAAGTAGCTATTGCTAGAGAAAAGTTGAAGGAGGCTAGGTCTCGCCGTAAAGTTATGCCGACAAGCATCATCGTGATTTAGAGTTTCAAAGTTGAGATCGTATTTCGAAAGTTTCACGCTTAGAGGTGTGAAGCGCTTTGGAATCAGGGCAAGCTCGGCCTCGATACATCGGTCCGCTTGAAATTTGGAACGTATAGGAGAAGTTTCAGATCGATTAGCACTTCCGCCGCTATCGCATATTCATGACGCTTCCATGATCACCCTAAGGGGATACAACTATCATCCGCTAACGCTAAGCTTCTTATCCGCTTTGATCAAATTCAATCCGATATGTCTTTATCCTAAGAACCGGAAGCTATTTTTAGAAAGTGTTGGGAATTAAGGTAAATCATCGATTCACAAGATTCCACAAGAGATCTCCGCGAAGAAGAATGGATTCTCGGCCAGTTTATACTTCACAGAAATGCTAAAGCGTATATTGTGTTGCAGCCGAAAAGTGCTGCATCACGGAGAGATAAGCTCAAGATAGAGTAAAAGTCACTGTATTAAAGATAGGTTGGCCAGATATGTAGAGCTTAATCAAAATAAACAATATGATGAACAAAACAATATGATTAGTTGCATGCTTGTCTAGATGCATGCTTAGTCTATGTTAGTATTAGGAGCGTACATTGTAAATGCCTATTTTAGGTTTCTTGCCTATATAAGGAACCATTATAGTTTGTAATAGATAAGCTTTTCTCAAGTCTCTCAAGTCTTAAAAGATATCCAAACATAGAGTTTCTATAATCAAAAGATCCATAGAGGATCAAAGAGTTCTTAGTTATTATAACTTGTGTTTACTTTCCGCTATAAAATACGAAGTTGTAGAGATCTTCTATTAGTTTGCTTGTGATTACATAGGCAACACTAACGATCTCCGAGTGCTTAAAGATCTATCAAGGTCTTTGTGTTCTCAACAAGTGGTATCGAGCCTCGGAAGTCTCTACGATACTAAGAACATTCATTCACCATGCCTGATCCGATAATGAAACCAAGTCACCAACACAAACAACACCAACACCACTTCCATGCAAATACCAGCCTCTCAAACAAGAATGGTAAACTTCCTTATTTGAAAAGGGAAGAATATGAACTTTGGGCTATGAAGATGGAAAACCCGATTTCCAATATTGATTAGAATCTGTGGGAGGTTGTAAAGAAAGGAAACAGCTTTAAGAAGATGATTCCCGACAGGGTGGTAAATTTATCATGGCTCCACCCAAAACTCTGAAGAGGTACTAGCTATGCAGAGAGAGCATAAAGTAAAGACCATTCGCTTCAAGCCATACCAAGATCATTCGGTGATTTTCATCATATGGATGATGCAAAGGACATATGGATGGCTCTCACAGCAAGGTTCGGTGGAAATGAAGAATCAAAGAGAATGAGGAAGTCCATGCCGAGACAACAATTTCGTGACTTCAATATCTCTGAAGAAGAAGGCATTCACAAAGGATACGACAAGTTCCATAGGATCTTGAGTCACCAACTACAATGCAACCGATAATGATGACCTAACTCAAAGTTCCTTTGATCGTTACCTCCATCATGGTTACATGTAAGTATTGCTCTCAAGGCTAAAGGAGGGCTGGATATGCTTACCTTTGATGAGCTATATAACGCATCGCGAACCCTTGAACCCCGATGTCGAACTCCCTACCGCATCTTCCCCGCCATGCAACTTTTGTTGGGACATCTCACTCCAACATGATGGTACAAGCTCCTAGTTCCAACTATTTTCCATCGCCTCCGAAGCTCCAACTACTTTCCATCATCATCTTCATCCCTCCACCACATAACCTCGTCCCCACTCCACCATGTTCTCAAACTAAGACTAGTAGTGTGATGGAGGATGTTCTTCATTCATTTGTTGCGACTATGATACTCGCAGTATCTTGCATATGAAGACTTTGATCAGCTTGGACCCACTTGAAATGGAGGAGATGAAACCGAAATGCAGGTGGCATTACCGCTGACATCAAAAGGTTTGAAGAGAAGTCTGAAGGAAGTTTGCTTTCAAGGGAAAGGAACCACCCGCTTTGAGAGAGGAAAGTCAAGTGTTTCACTTGCCACCGATGGGGCATTTCAAGGGAATGCAAAGACAGAAAAGTGGAGATGGAGCTAAATTACCTTTCCATCGCTAAATGCTAGAAACCTGAGCTTCAGCAGCTCTCCACCATGGATGAACAAGTCAACCTGACTGCACATGAACTCAGAAATGAAGAAGCTCATGATTCTGATAAGCTTGGATTGCTGGCAAGGTGTACTTCGGATGAAAGGCATGATCAGCTTGCCTTGATGGGACTATCTCGTGTACACAATCAGATATTTGGTTGTAGTCTAAGATACAATGAACTTAAAGAAGAGTATGATGCTATGAAACCTAAGTTTGATGAATGCTATGTTGAAAATGAAGCTCATAAACTAGCATTAAAAACAGTTGAAAGACAAAAGGTATGGTTTCAAAAGAATCAAATAGCTTATGAAGAAAAGATAAAGGTGTTACAGCTTGATCTTGAAGTTGCTAATAATTATTTAAAACTGTCCGAGAAAGCTAAGAATGAAGGTGGTCCGAGAACCTAGAGCTTAAAGAAAAAGTAGTTGAGGAAATAGCTAGGAATAAACAATGGTTAATTTCGTGATAATCTGCTAGAGAACTCTATAATAGTCAATCAGAACCGCTTAGGATTAGGATTTCAAAAGTATGTAGGAGTAGAAGAGGTATGATGGTCGTAAATCACACCGCAGGTTAGCTAACTTTGTTAAAGAGGTGATATGCATGCTGTCCCCGACCTATTAGAGGTGAATTTATGCCCACGCACTGCCCATCATCATTGACTTTGATGGATCACATCATCTATATGGCAAAAGTCAAAAGACTTGCTGCACTCTCATACCTCATCTAATGACTTTGTCTCTTGCTCGACAAAGACAATTCATCGGATCAAGGGTCTACTTCCTATGAAAGTTGTGGATTCAAATGAGAACTGACCTTTCCAAGCCTCAGCCTCGACCCAGCCTACTTACAAGCCTTCTAAGGAAGTCAGCTGAGGAATCAACTTCCAAGACAGCTTCTTCTCAAGACTTGTCTTTTAAATCTTTGAATAATCACCGTTAAAACAATTCCTTGAATGTTTCTAATTTAAGTACTTCTTCATGTAATCAAACATCTCCCTATTTGAATAAATCTTCCAAGAAGAAGACATGTTTTGTATGTGGAAGTAAATTTCATTTGATTAAGGATTGTGATTTTTATGAGCAAAGATTGGGTGCATGTGCTACTCACCAAAAACACAAATCTAAATGGACCAATGTTGCTAATATTCCACCTTATGTCCCACAAGCAGCCTAATATCGACTCTCATTGAGAGAATCACCACTGCACCTTATGTGCAACCAACTAGCCCATACTTTAAACATGGTTATTGGCCTACATATGTTGACTCTATGTATGCGGGGATGGGATATGGGAGCATCGCCAGAAGCCCTCAAGAGGTTGTTCTTGGACTAACAAGGGACCCAATTATCAATGGAGGACCAAGAACAATGGTGGATCCTCTAATTACTCTTGTCCTAAACTCAGGATTCATTAAGGCGTGTTCAAGTCAAGAATGACTTGAACCTCCATTGTATACTAACAATTTGTATATATTTTGTGGTTGTTTGTAGGATCATCCCTTTAAGCATAAGAATATTGGTATTGTTGATAGTGGTTGTTCCGTAAGCATGTCCGGGAACAGGATATGATGCACAATTTTGTCCCTATTGAAGGAGGAGGCAATGTAACTTTTGGAGGAAGTGATGGTAGTATCACTGGGAAAGGCACCATAAAGACACCTCATCTAGATTTTGAAAAATGTACTATGTTAAGGAACTTCAAGATTTCAACTTGTTCTCTGTTTCACAAATTTGTGACACTAAGAACAAAGTTCTCTTCACAGAGAATGAATGTCTTGTCCGCCTAAAGACTTCAAACTCCCCTCAAGAAACTTCAATTCTACCAAAGTTCCTCGACTCACAACTTATACACATTCAACCTTAATAAAGTTCAACCCGATGTGACCTCACATGTTTGGTGGCTAAAGCATCACTTGATGAATCCACAAAATGGCATAGGAGGATGGCGCATGTGAATTTCAAGACCATTAACAAACTTTCTAACATGAGTCTTGTTGAAGGTCTTCCCACCAAAGTTTTACCAATGATCATAATTGTGTCGCTTGCAATAAAGGAAAACAACACAGAGCCTCTTACAAAGCTATTAGTGCTATGAGCATCATCATCGAACCTCTTCGCTTGCTTCACATGGATCTGTTTGGTCCAACTCAAGTCAAGCATTGATCATAAGTACTTCGCTTGGTGATCACCGATGGCTATAGCAGATTTTGTTGGGTTTTCGTAACCAAAGATGAAACATCTCTGCGTCGATCAATTCATCACACTTGTTGAAAATCAGTTGAACAAAAAGGTCAAAGGTATTCGGTGTGATAATGGGACGAGTTTAAAATGCCGTTCTTATAGAACTCGTGGGTCAAAAGGCATAAAAAGGGACTATAGTAATCCAAGAACCCCACAACAAAATGGGGTAGCTGAAAGAAAGAATAGGACCTTAATAGAGGTTGCAAGATCCATGCTTGCACTCTAAACCGCCCACTATGTTCTCGGATCAAGCCGTTGGCACCGCTGCTATGTGCTAAACAGGGTGTCCATTACTAGACCACAACTCAAAACACCATATGAACTTCTCTTTGGGAAGGTTCCTGCCATTCACTACCTAAAACCTTTTGGTTGTCAAGTGACCATTCTGAACACAAGTGATCCATTGGGAAAGTTTGATGAGAAGGCTGATGATGGTTATATTGTGGGCTATTCAACTCATAGTAAGGCATACAGGGTGTACAACTTGCAAGCCAAGAAAATAGAGAGACGTTGAACCCGATTTTGGAAGATAAGCCTAATGTTCAAGGACAAGGTCATTCATGGTCCTTTGATCTTGACTACTTAACCGATTATCGGTTACCACTGCATATCCGCTAACCAAAATGTGTCCTCAAGTGTCTCCAACTAACAATGCAGTCCCTAGATGATGGCTCTAAAAATGAGTTTGAAGATGATGAGCAACCCATACTTGTACCTTCTTTCTCCCCTAACAATATTGCGTACCACCTGATACTGATTCGAAAGTGATGAAGATGACTCTCATTATGCCGAGGACCTTGCTAGGCTCCGTGACTCAAGAATTTGCAGCCTAAGCTTGAAGCGAGAAACCGAATGGAGAGGTTAATAATGAAGGAGTCGGTAGAAACCATGTTTCTGCCGAAGTTGATTCTATCACACCTACCTTCCCAAATCACCGGGCTTGCTATGCCGTTCTTCTCAAGTATCTTCGACTTTGGTGAACCCTATACACGCTTTCCAAAACCTTCTCGATCTTGGAAATCATCAACCCAAAGTCGCATCTTCACCTCACCCTCTTATGATGTCAATTTGAACCAACCATCACTAATCTTGATTCATCCATTGAAGTCAACCCCTCCACTACTCACGGATCAACATTGCTCATCCTCAATCCAACATTATAGGTGATCTTCTGGCACCTGTTATAACTCGAAGGGCTATCACCACCCCTCGGGACGATTGCTTTTCTCTTATGTCTCCAACCAAAGAAAGAGACAATCACACGGACCTCAAGCATTGTCTGCTTGCTTGTTTTCTCTCTCAGTGGAACCAACTAGTGTTTCTCGCTCTCAACGATTCAAGCCGCTCAAGCAATGCAAGAAGAAATGCAACAATTTCACAATCAGCAGGTTTGGATTTTGGTTCCACTCCTTGATGGCAAATATGCCATTGGGACAAAATGGGTTTTGAAGAATAAGAGAGATGCTAGAGGTGTTGTGATCAAAAACAAAGCAAGGTTGGTAGCTCAAGGCTTCGCAAGAGGAAGGGATTGATTATGATGAAGTGTTTGCACCGCTGTTCGAAGTTGAAGCAATTCGCATTTTCTTGGCATATGCTTCATACATAGGTTTCATGGTGTATCAAATGGATGTCAAGGGTGCTTTTCTGTATGGTGAGATTGAAGAGGAGGTCTATGTCACTCAACCCAAGGGATTTGAAGACCCTGATCACCCAAATCATGTCTACAAAGTGGTTAAAGCTCTTATGGCTTACATCGTGCACCTAGAGCTTGGTGCGTTCTGGCCATCGCCTTCAACAAGCATGGCTATAGAAGAGGTGCTATTGATAAAACTCGCTCCTCAAGAAGAATTACTCGCACATCATTTTGGTGCAAGTGTATGTGGATCTACATTATTTTTGGTTCCACAAACGGCTTGGTGCGTGGAATTCGAGGAACTTATGAAGGGTGAATTTCAAATGAGTGCTATGGGAGAGCTTACTTTCTTTTGGGTCTCCGTGTTCACAGAACAGATGGCATCTTTATCACCAAGATAAATATGTGAGGGACATTTTGAAGAAGTTTGGTATGGAAGGTGTTAGGACTGCCACAACACCTTATGAAGCTCCAAAGACTAAGGCAAATAATGAACCATCTACCAATGTTCATCCGCATGTGTCCATGATTGGTTCATTGATGTATTTGATGTTCAAGACTGATATTACATTTGCTGTGAGTGTTTGTTCTCGACATCAAGTCACTCCACTTGCTTCCCATCTCAATACTGTCAAGAAGATCTTTAAGTACCTCAAAGGCCAACCTCTTTAGGCCTTTGGTACCCAAAAGAATCTCCTTTCAAGTTGGAAGCATATAGTGACAAGGATTATGCCGTGCAACCGATAGAAGATCCACAACTGGGGGTTGCCAATTTCTTGGCAAGAGGTTGATTTCTTGGCAATGCAAGAAACAAACCATCGGGCCACCTCAACTAATGAAGGTAGCACGCTGTCGCCGCAGAAATTGCCGTGGACAAGTCCTTTGGATTCGTAACCAATTGTCGGACTATGGGTACAACTTTATGAACACTACAATTCATATAGATAATCAAAGTACCATCCGTGATAGTCAAAAATCCAGTTTTTCAAATCGAACAAAACACATTGAAATCAGCACCACTTTATAAGAGATGCTTATGAAAACATTTGATAAAAGTGGCTAAAATCCATACCGATGATAATGTGGCGTAATTTGTTAACAAAAGCGCTTGATGGACCAAGGTTTCAACACCTCGTGGTCAATATTGGAATGTTAAACCCTTGACCTGATAGTTTGAGGGGAGGCATAGGCCTCAGGGGAGGCATATGCCTCGGGGGAGGATTTTGTGCAAACTCTGCATTATTTTTGTATATTAGTTTGTATTCTAACACTAACTACTAATATTTCTTTAGTTTGTTTGTTTTTGTTGTTGTGTATGTTGTTGTGTCTGCTTTGCGCTTGTCTCAGACTGCATTTTGTCCGCTTATCCGATTGCGCAGTATATATCCAATGATCAAGATCAATGTCATCAAGTGTGGTTCATTAGTAAATGGTCAGATAGCTAAAAGGGTGTTACTTGTTTCTTCTTCGATATCAATAATCAAGCATACAATTTGATTCCACCGGGTTATAATATCAAGAAAAGAAATTGAAGTCAAATTGTTCATTCATTCATTCAAGAAATAGCATACCTACACTACACATAAAGTCAACCTACTACTATGCATCTACAAGATACGAAGCCGTACACTTAAGCTAAGCCTAACTAGTGTATATCCCCATTCAAATCTAAGTGAATGTTGATATGCTAGATGCTGGTTTTTGTTGTGTTCCATGCATCCACCCATTCCACTTAACCGGGTGTTGGATATGCATGACCAACTCGATGAAGATGCTAAGGACCAAAATGGGAGGATGGATTGATGCAAACGATTGAGGATGACGATGACCACGCAGATGACGAGAGAACTAACGCGGTCCCGTGTGCTTCATCTACTCATTTCAACCAAAATCCATCCATCCACCCTCCTTAAGCCCTTCTACTATACGATGTGTTCATGCACCAAAAGATGGCTAGTGAGACCAAGAACCACCTCTCTATCTTTGGGAGTGGCGGATTCTCGCACGAGGTCTTTGTGGAGACCAAGGTGCTGGAGGTTGGGAGTAAGACGTTCCCTCCTTATAGGAGTCATCGTAATCATCGCCAGATTCACTTGGATTCACTACATCGCTATCTTCTCAAGAAGGAAGAAAGGGTGATTTATTTGGTCGTAGATAGGGTTGAGGAAAGTAATGGAACCATGGGTTTGATTCACCACTTGATGATGATGAAGATGAGGAAGTGAGATCTATGATCTCGTGTTTGGTATTCATGGTGCAATTTCTAATTGGGTTTATTTTGCATCTAGGGTTTATGGTAATTATTTGGGGATCTTGATGAAGAGATGAGTTACATTGGGATCATTTTATAGACGGATTCGAGGTTCAATGAGTTTAATGCAAGTGGGTGGCACAGTAATTCTAGAAACTTACCAAGATATTCATTCCTGGCCGAAGTTATAACTTCAACAGATTGATCATGTGTTTCTACAAGTGTTATTTTGGGTGGGACAAAGATGCAATACACACGCCGAAAGGTCAACCAAACGGTCCATTTGTCTTTGACTATAATTTGGGCAAAAACACTTCATCCACCATTACCGCCGTAACAAAACCAATTCCTCTCATTCCACTTTCACAAACACTCACCATTTCAAGAATCATAATCCTAAACACTCATATCCCTCATGGCTCTTGAATTTAAACATGATCACAACAAAGTCATTTGAAACCAAGTAGGATATGAACTGTGACGAACCTATGGTGGAATTCCCTAAAAGGTCAAAGATTTGTTATGCTCTATCTCATTCTCCAAATGAGATATATGAGTCACTGATCACTCAATTTTGGGAAACCGCCGAGAAGAGGAGCGACAGTAGATTAGGGTCGTGGATTGATGAAACAGAACATTGTGACCGAGACTCGATCAGAGGAAGCTTCACCGAAGATGTCAAGGAGTATTTCACTCAATCGAAGATGTGCTTAATGGGCTAAGGGCTATTGTATCGAGGAACAAGAACGATATGTGGCTAAAGAAGGAACTCGCCCAAAATGGAGGTTCCCGGTTCACACATCGCCCAATGCATGAGCAACAAGACTCGAGGATGGGACCAGCTTCTACACGATCGCTATGGTATTGTGTGTCTTTCTCAAGGGGTAACTTTCAATTTTTCTAAGTATATTTTTGAAAACTTGGTTGAAAATATTCAAAAGACAAAGGGAAAGTTTTTAATGTACCCAAGGTTTCTTCAAATGATATTAGACACAAATACCCAAGCCCAATCTTTCTATCCCATAAGTACTTTAACTGCTAAATTGTTTGCTACAATGAGAACCCACTTTCGTGGGGAACATCATCCCTTGCTAGCGCCTATGCCCCTCTGCATGAGGCCGGCCATGAGGAGAACGCTGCTCATAATCCTCCTTCATCACCGCTGCTACCGATGGTAATCCATTGGTTCACTTTTGATGAGGGCCCATCTTCAACCGTTGAAGCAACTCATGTTGCTCCGCATCAACCACCATGTCCTTCACCCACTTAGCTACTCATGTTGAGTGGATCACAATAGACCACCCTACGAGTCTGATGAGAATCCTCCGATGAAGATCTTCCTCACATTGAGCATGACCGGTTAATTGAAAGGTCAATGAGGCTCCACTTACCCGAGCAATGTCTGG